>OU015497.1:188547394-188809894 GCA_907164885.2 Dolomedes plantarius
ATCCATATTTGTTTGTTTAAAACGTTTCTTGTAAATATATCTTAATCAAGAACATTAAATTCACCATCAATTTATAAAGTTTTTATACAGGGGTAACACTAAAATTTTAAGACAGAAGCAGACGACACGCGCCAAAAAAATTATTTTTGGATATTTAAATTTGAAATCTTTTATGTTTGCAGATGATAATTTGTGGCAACAATTGCAATTTAGCTCTCGTAGAAAAAAATTTTGAAAGAAAAGAAAATGGAGTTGACGCGAGAGCATTATCGAGCTATGATTTTCTGTTGATGTTGTCAATAAAAGTATGTTTTTCAGCCATTATAAGAAATTGAGGCATTTAATCTTTCTAAAATTCAACTACAAAAGTGCATTGATCTTGGAGGGAACTACTTTGAACAGTCCTAAGAGTTGGTAAGTTTAACTTGCACCATTTCGCCGTAACTCAAACATTTCAGTGTGACATTCGTAATAGGAGTAAAAGGTTCAAAAGTCTCAATCCATATTACCTTAATGGGAGAAGTCCCATATCCTGTTCCAGAATATTTGGCGATTGTTTTAGGGCGATAAATATTTCAATATGGTGTATTCTCATTCGTTTCTGTTACGAAGTTTTTCACATGGTATATCTAAAGGCCAATCAATTTAATTTTAATGAAGTGGTAATTTCAAACGTTATCAATTCTATGGTTTTATTTTTGAACGGCCATTTCGACCGTGTATGGAGGGATTGCAGGTAAGTCTCTTTGCTTCGGCCAATTTCTGTGGGTTCTTGTGGATATTTTCACTACAAGAAATTTTATGTATTGCATTTTTGGGATATCCTTTTTTTTTAAAACAAAATGGCAGATGCAATTGAGACTACCCGAAATTCCTTCCATAACTGCTTCTTCAAAACGTGTCTTTAAAGTTATAATATTTTATTTGTCTTGTTTTAAGGTATCCGACTACCTTTAAAACGTCAATTTTGACAAACATTCCGAAAGTGTTTTTAATCATTTTTCTTTAAGATTGTAAATTTCTATTTCTAAATCTGCTTGTATTTTTTCTGTACGATCATTAGAAATGAAATGAGAGCGGTTTAAAGGTAAGCAGCAGCTACTATAAATTTAAATACATGTTGAAAACTTTAATTATGTTTACTGAAGAACTCATTTTTCATCAAAAAAGTAAACAAATATTGTGATATGTCTATGAAATTTTTCCCGTATGTTTTTCTTACTAATTAGAATGTAATAAACTACAGATTTGGTTTTGGGTATTTTATTTGTAGATTTATAGCTGCAATTTTAGAAAATCTCAAGAAATTACTAAAATTTTTCTTGTAATTGCATATAATGATCTATAATTTTTTTAGATTTCACGATATCGATTAGCTTTTAGTCCATTACACTCAGGAGGTACTTATGTACATATGACACAAATAAATTAATGTTATATGCATAATTTTCTTAGAGCTAGAGTCGTTTTTGTAAAAAATTGCTAAATTTCAACCCAAATTCATAAACTTTCTTAAAAGTTGCATAGTCATGGTCTATTTTTTCATCATTTTCGTGTTTTGGTGTTATACCGATTCGAAAAATAAGACAGAAATTGACGCAAGTATGGTTTTGACTTTAAAAAGTGCTCCGAAGGTAGTCGGATTCCTGAACCCTAAGTGACGCCGAAAAAATGGCGTCGCTTAGGTGTTGCATTATTCTGAGCTTTCCGCCAAACTCAGAAAACACAGAAACCGCACCAAATAGCGCCAAGCGTCACTGGATGCGGAACTCTTCCCACATTAATGTTAAAAAAGTATCTAAATTCCCTAAAAAAGGTCATTTTTAAAAGGCATGAAACATGGGGTACTTACGTATTATACCGTCGACCGTTTTCGGAAAAAAATATAAATTATCGCCAAAGGTATGATTTATCGCCAAGAATGAGTAAGCGGTACGTTATAACATACTGATAAGGTATTCGCCTTGGATTTATATAACTCCAACTAATCCTCAATAAGGATTAATATTATTTTTTAATATAACCTAACTTCTATATCTCTGTTTTTCACCTGTAGTAATTTCGAGTATAGTTCGAAATTCTGGAGTAATTTCGAAGTTATGGTATCTTGGCATACAAATATGGTACAGGTATGATATCTCCCCCCCCCCCCCCCAAGAGATTTCTCGCCAAATCTGGCGCCTTTTGTTTTGGTTATTGTGTTGCCGGTTTTTACTTTGGTGTAATGCTTTGGATTAATGCTCCGTCAAAATATTAAATAACAGTTGCTTTTTAATTTTTTACGGGAGGTTGGGTTGTTAAAGAGCGCGAATTGCAAAAAATGTGGGTCAGAGATGAGGATTAAAGTTAAAAGTTCTTATTCTGATGGTTTTACATTTGTTTGTAGGAAAGTTATTGTAGGGGGGGGAGCAATGTAACACTGAGAAATCTATTCGGCATGGTTCGTGGTTACAATCGTAAGGCAGATTTTAAATTCTACCTAGCGATGTACATGTTTCGGAAATCATGTTTAGCGGCAAATGTAGATTGTTTTAATAAATTTATTGAAATTGTTTCGAAAATTAACTGGGAGGAGTACAAAATTTCTATATAGATACTTTTTTTTTGAATTTTATTGCCAACATGTATTTTTTTTCTATTGTATTTGTGCTTTAATTTATGTTTAATCAAGAAATATATATTTAACCAAGATGTATTTTATGTTTATTTAAATTAATTATTATTAGTTGCATTATACTGACTTTTTGTCGCGGAGGGGGGATGGTCGGGGGAGTCAGTCCCCCCACTTAACAAATTTCTTATTATTTTTCAGCTTTTATTTTTTGTATTTATGTGTTTTTTGTGCTTTTCTGTGGCTGTACAGTATAAAAAATTCGTATTTTTGGGACTTTCCGGAATTTTCCGTTTCAAAGACCCGCATTCTGCTTGGCGACAAAAAAAATCGCCATTAGGGGGGGGGGGGGTATATCATACTAGTTCCAAAAAAATATATGCTGAACTGTGAAAAATTAATTTGAAATATAATTTTGCTGTGAATTATCGATTTATTGCAGAAAAAGTGTGAATTTGAGTTTGTTTAGTTATTTTTTAAGAGGTTTAATGTGTGTTACGGCGAACTTAAAAAAACTGACGTTCAATATATAGAGTTTCACATTTTTAAATACCAATCAGAAAAATAATTAAACATTAAATTAACCATAAAATTATTAAAATATTTTTTGTTATTGTCAACTTAGACCTAACCAAAGTCATTCGATATCGGTGTATTACAGTAAATTATTCAGTAACATAATTCATCACACACACACACACACACACACACACCAAAAAAGGATAGTTGTTCTGAAAATATTTTCATTAATTTTTAGCAGTATGTCGTCTTCACTAAGAGTGTATAAGACGGCCAGGTAGATTTTTCGCCAAATTGCCGAAAATTTTTGGTTTCCAAGGTTAGGCGATTATGGCGTCAATGTTGTTTCTCCTGCAAATTCGTGATGTTGTTTTGTGTATTTTAGAGTGTAGTTTGTAGGAAAATGAGTGACATGATTGAATTGAGGTTATTGTTTTAGATGGATTTTATGCGAAACAGGTGTGTAATAGGTTTTTGTATGGAGAATTACCGTTTTCGCCCACGACTTCGTACAGCCAGCATAAGCTCTGTTTTACTGAACGTTACAGCCGGCGGAAGCTTTTTCTTTACTGTACTACAGCCAGCGGTATGTGTCGAAGCCAGCGGCTGGGGATTTTCTATAATATTTTTTGACGGATGCGTAACGGAGTGTAGCTGAAGGAGCAAGGGTATCTGGGCGAACGAAGATCCCGTATGCGCTTACGAGTTTTATAAAGCCAGCGGTAAGTTTGTTTTCCAACTTATTTGTACTTTCTTGGCCTCAATTGATGATTTTGTTTACATTTAGCACTTTAAGCCTAACAGGTCTGCGAAAATGCCGTTGGCGAGTTTTTCTTTACAACAAGCTCTAAAAAGCGCCAAGCCGTTGGCGAAAGAGAAATCGCGCCAAATTTCGCCAAATCTGACGGTCTTCTGCAGTTTAGCGGCGTCCCTTTCTCGGTAGACACCGCCAAGCACGACAAACTATTTAACCATTCTTGGCGCTAAATCATACCGTTTGGCGACAGTTTTTGTTTGTAGAAATCGGTCGTCGGGATAATACGTAAGTACCATAGAGGGTCTAAGGTATAATACGTAGGTACCATAGAGAAGTCAGGGAATGTGTATATTGTTTGGAAAATAAGCAGTCCCGTATTTTCCGGAGAGTTCATATCGTTATAAACAGCTGTAAGTAATTCTAAACTTGTAAATATTCTTTATTTCTCCTTAATTTATGTCTTTGTGTGTTAAAATACCCATTATTTACTCTAATTGAGCGATTGATTTTAAAATGCGATTCTACGCGATATTATAGAGATTTTCCGCGAAATATGCGAAAAATTTGGTGAACTTTTCTCGACATTTGGGTGTTTGGAGAACCAATCAAATTCCACCCAGGTGGTGTGGTTCTCGAGTTTGTTGTAATTTTCCACTTCTGGTACAATCGAGAATGTCGCCATGGGTTCATAAGCATTCCGAACACGGCTTCTAACGTGGTCATTAATTCGTTTTTACTTCGGAGCTCAGCTGCTCTGTGTGAACTGTGATGACCGTAATTGAACCTGCGAATGTATTGTGTCAACTATGAAGTTCCTGTTACCAGGAGTCGTTATACACATATTCGAACATTCGAAACGTAATGCTACATTTTCTCATGAAATTTCGCACTTTTCTTTAAAAGTATTTTCATTCAAAACACACCTCAAGTGTTCTTATATAAATGGGGGTTTAAAACAGAATTCTCTGAATAGACGAATTGCCACTTTTGAGTGCCGAATGATTTAAGTTGTCTTAATTAGAACCTGGAGTGGTTATATTTCACGCTGCAGTAAAAAGTTTATAGTTAGTATAACATAAATTTATATTCAGTATTATACAAGTTTTATATGTATTTTAGTACTAAGATAAACTCTGCAATTTATCTTCTATCAAATAGGAATGACGTTCGGTTTTTCTCTCATACAATGAATACCACATATATAGGTAGGAGAGAGATGCTATCGAAATTTGATATCAAAGACGACAAAATTTCTTAAAATAAAGCAAAGTGTGCGAAATGACCAAAAATAAAGAGAAAAAAAACACATTTCCTTTGAAATATGAGTTTTACTTTTCCTCAGTGTAAGTTTTTGGATCCTAAGGTTCAAATACCATATAATGGTATCCAAATGATTGCGTGTTTGGATATAACGTAGCGTTTCATTTGTCGATATTTGTGATTGACTCGGATAACAACGGCGCAAAATTTCTTACCTTTTTAGAGTATAACAGATCACAAATATTACAAACACTCATTAAAGAATACCGCGAATTTCATCAAAAGACTTTAGACTAGACATAATGCACACACAACACAATAACGGTCCTACAGTTCACATAAATCTCCTAAAGTTAAAACAAAATGAATGCATGACTACATTTTGTAGTCGAGATTGCCATGCTTACATACCCTACGCGATATTCTCGATTGTTCTAGAAATGGATGCGTCCAGAACTCAATAACCACATCACCTGGAAAAACTTATTAGTTCACCAAAATAGCACCAAATGATCCCATGTTTGTCGTTAAGTTCTACAAAATTCTTGAAAATTTTGCCAAAGGTTCACATTTAACGGTCAGTGACAGTAAATAAGCGGTATTAAACTCAAAACAAACAAATTAAGGAGAAATAAAAAATATTTTTAAATGTTTAGAAATATTTTGAGTTATTTACAGTAATATTTTTATTTTGACTGAATCAAAGTAGAATTGTACATCCATTTAATTACAGGATTAGCATAAATTGAGGAAAACTTTAAAAATTTTTCTTTATATATTATTATTGCAAATATTTCCAATTACTTTGCTTAAGATATTCCATTTAACAAAAGATCGCATTAAGTCATCGATATTATGATTTTCAATGGCGTAAAAACCCTCGTGTTAAAAAAAAAATCTCGTTTTCTGTAAATTTCCTTCATCTCTATTTTGTTGACTTTTCCAAGGCAGTTAAAGTTGAAGCATTTTTCTTGTTCATAAATTTCCTCCGGAGAGAAATACAGGAGAAAATATCAAAATGGTTTGGATTCCAGTGGTTAGGTTCTTACTGCTGCATGTTATCCTTATTAAGAAATTTTGATGCATTTGTACAGCTTGATGAAAATATTCAAAATACCAGCACGAATCTCCATCACACTAATGAAAATTTTTAAAGAACATAGTTTTTTTCTTTGTATAACACTATTAATTGATTCTCGAAGGTTTACTACCTCCTTTCACAAATCTACGATCCTGAATGTAACACCGTTACGATGAACATTTAAAGGTAGTTGACTACTCTATTTCAGCTGATGTATTCACTATTTGGCAATTTAACCTCATTAATCGCATAAAAAATATTTCAGGTGGTCCTCCTAACGAAAATACCGCGGGTTATTAACATAGGATTATTTATCGTTGCTTACCTCCTTTTTTTTTTACTCATTTTGGTACTTTTCTGTTTAACGGTTTACTGCTACTAGGTTTGGCATGCTGCCAAATATATAACTCGCGACGAATTCTGAATTTCTTTTCTTTCCGGAGGACCGTTTTTGAGGAACGTCATCATTCATTAAAAACGTTTAATGCTATAAAAACGTATTGAAGTCTGAACAGTCATTTACATTTGTGAGTTACTAGTTTCGGAAATAGAACTCATACACGGACTATGTACATTGACTTAATCTATATGTATAAAACAGTTCCGTAACTGACTGACTGACTGACTGACTGACAGACAAGGCACAGACGAAACCGCTGGACCTAGAGAGCTGAAATTTTGCATGGCGATTCTTCTTATAGTGTAGGGGTGCACTAAGAAAGATTTTTGAAAAATTCTTCTTAGAATTTTTAAAATTGAATTTTTAAGCTGTTTTAGTAACTTTTTTTAAGTTTGCATTTAAAATAATTATTTGAGGGTTATAAAATATTTATCACGAGAAAGATCATAAAAATTCCTTTAAAATAAGAACTTTTTCGAATCTTTACCTCCATTTTCTGATTTTTGGTGAATTTTTAACGATTCATTTAGAATTTAATTTATTAAATGCTAATCACGGGATTTCTTTTTCTGATACTTTAAATTAATTTATCGTCGATGCAAAACAAAGAAATAGACGAAAAAATATTTATTATTATTATTTTTTTTTTTGCTAACGCGGCAGACGTTTGGAAATTGTCCAAAACATATTAAAATACAGTAGAAGATATGTTCCTCAAACTGTACTATATTATCTGTACTATATTCTTTAGTATGTTCTATTAGATTTAATTTGAATATTTTCTTCTACATTATTTTGTCTATAGAAATATCCGTTATGATTTTTTATAAAAATATTTTTTCGTTTTTTTTTACATCAACTGCATACATTGATCGTTGTATTTATTATAAATATATTTATGCTTATTTTCGGCATTAATTGCATACATTTACCGTTGTATTTAATTTGAATGTACTCCGCAACGAAGTACGAGTTTTCAGCTAGTTTAAAGATATTTTTGCTATGTACACAGCGTTTAGGATTTTAAAGGCGTTTTTCATTTATGGTTCTGCAATTTATAGTTTATAGCCTAATGTCTCATATTAAGCCAACAAGTCGCTTGAACTCTCAGCCTCTGCTATATATCTTTTGCGGACTGTTATTCCAAACCTTATTTGTTTATTCTTTTCGATAAAGAATTTCTTCTGTTATGACTATTCATTTTGTTTGTATATATTAGCCATTTTCGATGGTCTAAACATTGTCTAATATACCTTTCTCAGTTACATTTAACATATATAGATATATAAATGAATACATAAATAAATAAACATACATATTCTTCCTTTTTAACAATTAATTGCTGATTCATTGTAAACTCCTTTAAGCAGCGTGACAATTATTATAGTTTTTCGCGTCCTACTTATGCTTTTGGTAATCAAATACAGTGTAACAGTCAGCTCAAAAGATAAGATAAAGAAAGTTTTAATTGACACTTTGAATAAATGTGACTCAAGCGTTTACTGTAAGTACCTCATTAAAATTTTACTGAGGCATTTATCGCCAAACTGGTAATTAAAATCAAATAGATGCTTTTGTGTTTGCCTCATTCAACCATTATATATTATTTTTCAATTCAGTAAAAATGTTTTCATGGTTGTTGTTAATGATCTATATGGGGAAGCTTACAGGAAAATTGTTAAATAGTCTCAGAATGAATTTCAGATCTCAAGTTTTGAGTTTTTCCAATAATTATTTTAGCGATAATTATCTGGGTATCGATTATTACCTAGGTTAAGTATTTTTGTCTTGAAAATTCCCTTTCGAATAACCAAGATTGCACAAAATTCTCTTTGCGGCATACCGACCGAAAGAAATATATTTCTTTCGTAGTAAAAAGCAAAGACAATTCTCAGTCTTATAAGGATAAGAAAGTCATAATTTAGCAAGAATTATTTAAAGTAAAATTTAATTTTAGAGGCCTTATTTAAGCAGGCTCATGAATTTTTTTAAAGAAAATTACTTGAATCAATCTAGATTAATATAAATAAAGTAGGTGGTTCTTTTTTTGTCTGTTAGATACAATCATCGAGCAGGAAACGTTTGGTCGAAAAACAAATATGCCAATTCTACCTACCCTATAATATCTGCGGTTTTTCACAGTTCAAGTTCACAGTTTAAGTATGACCAGAAAATTTAAATGATTACGAAAAGAACTCCGTGTAACTGATAAAATTATACCGACCTCAGAAACGATGATCTTCTCTCTACCATTACAGAGTTCAACACAATAAAGGAATTCATAGATTGATTTTTGTAATTCTCATTTCATGATGGAAGACAAGATCCTCTGCCCTCAGGTCAGGATGGCTTTGCCAGTTACACAATGTTCTTTTGGGATTTTAATTTTTCATAATATAAGTTACTTCAATCGCGAAAAATAAGCCTACTCCTTCCAACTCCCATAACATCTGAAAGGTTTTACACAGTTCCGGTAGTGTATGGGCCTGTTCACATAGGAGTCCGTTGCGTTGCGTTAAGGAAAAGATGACGTTGAGACGAAAATAAACCAATCATATGCCTCCAATCGATTAGCGATGAAATTTTTAACGCCTATGATTGGTTTATTTTCGTCTCAACGTCATCTTTTCCTTAACGCAACGCAACGCAACGGACTCCCATGTGAACAGGCCCTTAGTCACAAAATATTAAATTGGTTACGTTTGGTTTCGTTTGGAGCACTACGGTCAACTTTTTGCTACACAAGGGCTAATTAGACCGGGACCGACAGTTTAAAGCAGGTTCCGAACGGTTACAAACATCCATTCTAACAGCGGGACTCGAAAATTGGTTACGAAACGAACACTGTATAAATGAACACTGTCACATTGAATCCGGAGCGTTAAAGTATTGTTAGCTTAAAAAAATGTTTAACCATTCAAATAGCTGAGCGGTATGAAGTCATCCGTTGATTCGATTTCAACCCTGACGAAACACGTGATACGTCTAACCAATCACAGATGATTTCAAGAATCGTTTGCTATGGAGCACAAGATTTTCTTTGTACTGAAAAATTCACAGAGTACGGAGAAAAAACGAAAAAAAAACGTTGCGGCCGTAAGTCAATCAGATGCGTTAGGCACTTTTGTAACGAAAGCAACGTGAACAGGTTTTCTTCTCAGTGCCAACCCAACTGCCTCCAGCGCCTGACACAGATAGATTCAGTGTGAACAGCCCTTAATTTTCAAAGCCGAGCCGTGCCGACATCATCTGCGAAGATCCTCTGGCTCATTATGAAGTGAAGACTACAGGAATCCATGCATGAATTCTTTCATTGTGCAGAACACTTTAATAATGCAGAGAAAACATATCCTGAGAAACTTTCTTTTATTTATTTTTTTTGGGGTGTGTGTGCAGTAACCCCATATTTGTTATTTGTTTTTAACAAAATATTCCCCGTCCTTTTCTTACATAATAAATAAATTTAGGTGAAATTATAAAACGAGCCTCATTTTTACAGAATTATCTAAGGACGAAAATATTTTACGAATACACCAAAACTGTTTACAAGAAGGTATATAGTTTACATCTATTTAACATGTCATGTTGTCGGACGAAATTTCCTATTTTAGAGTAAGTGTCCCGTAAGGAACGCGCACCGCCTGAGAAAAAGAAAGACAAAGTCAAAATAGATGTGTTCGTTGAATGACTCTACTCCCAAAACATCATTTGAAAGCCAAGCAGAAATCGAAAGAAAGTTGTTATTAATAACGACATGGTGTAGTAGAATTCAGGTTAAGATGTTTGGATTCGCTATCAGAGTAAATATTATCTCTGAAACAAGGAATTCGACTATATTAGTAGCGATCGGCATTAAATTATGCATCTATGTTGCTCCGAAGTACTTAAATTTTTTTAAAAAGTGTATGAATTCAGTAAAATATTCTGAAGATATAACTTAAAACAAAGCTTTTTGAAAAAAAATACTAATTGTATTTAGCATTAAATTTTATAATAAAAAAACACATTTGCATTTTCAAATAAGGGATAGTTAATGCTGAAAGGAAAATAGCCCTTACTACTAACATGGAGACCTATGATGAAATGATGCAAGGCCTTAACTCTCAACAAATTATTATTGAAATAAATTTAAAGGAAAGTATTTATTAGAAATATGTTGATATTATTTCCCTGAGGTACATTAAAATACCCCACGTATGTTTAAGTCTATAATTAATATTGTGAGCAATATATTCTAAATCAGGGATTCTCAACCTTTGAGTCTCTGTGCCCCCCCCCCCCCCTTTGAACACTGATGTGAGGTCACGCCTCCCCCACCACCACCACCATATGTGGTCAATACAAGGAGTACAATCGGAATTTGAAACTGAAGCTGGATATTAAATGAAAATATAGAATAGATAATTTCATACACAAAATTCAATATTACTGCACATATCTTAATTTGGAACATATTATTATTAGAACATAGGAAATCAAAGAATTAAATACAGGTCAAATATATTTGAGATAATCAAGGATCTAGGTGAGTTTGGAATATAATACCAATCCATTCACAACATTAATAAGAGGTCTGGCATTGTTTGTCCTTGACAAGTTTTTGAATATTACGTCGTAACTGTGACAAAACACACCTCAGGTCCATTTCAACGTCCAAGTATTTGGAAATGCTATTGGTACTCATAATAAATGAATATCGATAACATTTTAATAAAATAATGCAACATAAGTAACAACATATGCGAATAAAAGCCTATTTATTATTATTCAGTTTGATTTCTAATTGAATCCTTATATAAAAGGTTGTGTAATAACGTTTTATGGTATATATATATATATATATATATATATATATATATATATATATATATATATATATATATATATATATATATATATATATGTGTGTGTGTGTGTGTGTGTGTGTATGTGTGTGTGTGTATATGCAAAATCTTTTTGTAATTGACAGTAAATTCCATTTTCTAGAGTATTAGTTTGATCTTAAAGAACTCTGAAATTGCGATTCATATGGGGTTAAAATATTTAACCGGAATTTGAAAATATATAGGATAATAAAAACTTTATATAACCGACATCATTTAATAAAAACATTAAAAAATAATTCTGAAAGATAAAATGTATTGAGAAATACTTATTTTTCTTTATTTGAATATTAGTCCTATAATGGTATAGATGGAATTGTTTTCAGCTAATGCTGAAAATCCAGATTCACAGAGATACGTGGAGGAAAACTGCACTAACAACCTCAAAGCTTTCAAAGCAACTTCTAGGTAAACAGGAAAATAGCGTAACAAAAAATTTTCAACATCCATGTTTTCGAATTCCAATTCCACGTTTGCATGAGAATCACATTTTAAGTCGATTGATTGTTCCTGAATATGATCAGGAAGTACATCCACGTCGATTTTAAAAGGACCTCTTGTTAACTTAACCCTTACGTCGGCTCATCAGTCTTTATACTACTCCCCAGCTCATCGGTCTCACAGACCGACATGCTATAAAATTATGATATTTTCCTATTTTTATAAGTTTTTCGCAGTTATAAGTCATTAATAATGCAAAACTACAGCCACCTCTCATTCTTGAAAAGGGTAAATATAAAATAGATTATTCAACAAAATTTTCAGAATCCGATCCTCAATCTGTGATAGTGCGAGAGAGACAAAATATCTGGTTCGTTGTGAAACAGAAGGAATTCTTTCAGCCATACTAGCTACAACAATAAAACAAAGATCTTGGAAATAGAATGCATGCAGACTGACAGACAATTAGAACGATTCAAGGCTTGTCGGTCATACAGTTCGGCAAAAATTTAAACCAGTTCAAGGCTCATCGTTCCAAAAGACCGACTATGTTTTACAAAGAATAAATTTACTAACAAGCTACAAGCGTACGAAAATCTGCGATGTGTTGTAATTGAATGTCAAGACCCTACTGAAGAACTCACAAACCCCCAACAGTGTGATCACCCCCACCACTACCCCACCCTTCAGAACAGGTGCAATAGAGTTCTCCTAGGCCAGGCCGATGAGCCGACGTAAGGGTTAAATTTTCAATTATCTGAACTAATATCTGGAAAATAGTCTGCAATTTCATATTGCAATGCTACCTACCAAATGTCCTGATATAAGGTCCTT
This sequence comes from Dolomedes plantarius, assembly GCA_907164885.2. Classification (NCBI taxonomy): domain Eukaryota; kingdom Metazoa; phylum Arthropoda; class Arachnida; order Araneae; family Dolomedidae; genus Dolomedes; species Dolomedes plantarius. The sequence goes on from OU015497.1 coordinate 188,560,181, forward strand.
AAATACATTTTTCTGTTGCAACGGGAGATTCTTTTTATCATCTAGGAGGTAGTTCAATCTTGGAAAGGATGAAAAGTTTGGCTCTGAACACTGAAGACGGCGTTGCCAAAGAGCTATCTTCTTTGTGAAACCCTTAACTGCTTCATAAGCCTTCAGAATGTTTTTCTGACATTGTAGCTTCATGTTCAAAAGTTGAGTGTCGAAAACACGTTACGATTAAGTTTTGACCGCAAAATTGAGTACAGTAAATTACAGTTTGTTTTACTTTTTATTTTTTTTAACTCACACCTCCCTTGAAATTCTTCTGCGCACCCCCAGGGGGGCGCGATCCCAAGGTTGAGAACCGCTGTTCTAAATGATTATTATATTTGTTGCAGAACTGAATACCATAGAAGATAAATTAAAATTTATAGGTTCTGTAACTGGAAAACTGAAAATATTTAATTTTTATGGCATTCTCAGTCAAAGTATTTGGAAATGCTATTGGTACTCATAATAAATGAATATCGATAACATTTTAATAGAATAATACAACATAAGTAACAACATATGCGAATAAAAACCTATTTACTATTATTCAGATTGATTTCTAATTGAATCCTTATTTAAAAGGTTGTGTAATAACGTTTTATGGTATATATATATATATATATATATATATATATATATATATATATATATATATATATATATATATATATATATAGATATATATATATATATATATATATATATATATATATATATATATAGATAGATAGATAGATATTTAAAATTAAGATGATTAAAAGGGCAGATGTGACCATTTAATAATCCTATAACCTGAAATAAGATAGACATAAATAAATAAGCAAAAAACGGAATTGGAGGTGGTATAGTTGATGACTGGGGGGGGGGGGGGGTTGTGACCCCCCAACCCCGGTTAAACATGTTCTAAGCCAGGCAACACTCCCGGAGGTCGGCTATAACACCAAGACAGTAATAAAAAATTATGAAGAGGAAAAATATTTTAAGTGAAATAGATAAGTTAAACCAGATTTTTTTTCTAATATAATCAACTAAAGCATAATAACAAGATGAATAGAATGAAAAAAATCTTAATACTAAGTTACAGAAATAGAATAATACTAATTAACTAAATAATTACTCACTAACATATACACTATACATATTAAGATACAAAATACTTAGCTCCCACCAAGCAATACTGAAGATTGTTCTTTTGAAATCATACATTTTAAAAATCATGGTGTAGACAGTATTATTGTGTCTATTATTGATGTGATTCCTGACACTAAAACTAGACTATGGTGGGAAGGAAATCATATTAGATTACATTCAACTGCTTACCCTTACGGTCTTAACACTAACGTTTACGACAAGAATTACAATTGGAATTATATTGTTAAATCCAATACACAAAGTGTATTGAAACAGAATTCTAACTATTCCAGTAATAATATCTAACTAAAACGTAAGCAAAGAGGTGGCCGTCGTAATAAATATAAATATAAAGATTATATCGACTCTTTCAACAGGCTATGTAAAACTATAAATTTGAAACCGGATTATCCAATAAAATGGATTAAAAACATCATTTATGGTTGTAAAAAAGTTTGGCTAAATAATCTGTGGAAGTTGGTTATTGGGAAGTCTTTAAAACAACTTATTCCTAATAATACACATTTCATTCCTATTATTATAGATCTCGTCAAAAATATGAGCTCTGATTGTGGCATAACATTACATGAATACGAGACTAATTGCTGTAGCAATATTTATTGTATAACTGAGTATGCAAACAATGGTTTCGATAAAATACCTTTTACAAAAATTTTAAATCAGAATATGCAATATTTTCCTTTGAACAATATAAAAATATTTAATAGCTTCAAATATAGTAGACCGTTCGGTCGCTATGTTTTCAACTATAATAATATATCTAAAAATGTAGTTGATGCTTTTCCTGAAAATTGTAATTGTAAACATAATATGACCGGTTACAATGAACACTACAACCACATTATAACAGGATATACTCAAATTACAGACAATACGGCATTGACTAATTTAATGAATTATGGTACTGGATTTCGCATAGGTTATAAAAAGAATGTATTCCAAATTTTCAAACGTAATCTTGATGAATTTATTTATAAAACAGCTATAAAGCATAGTATACCTGTAAGTACATTCGAACAGTGTAGATTTCATTATTTAAGTGATTTTAAAATTGCTTATCTGAGAACTAAACCAAAAAATCTTCATGTAAATTTGAATACCTTAAAACCGGCTATAACTGCTTTACAAGATCAATTTGCTATAACTTATGTTGATAAAGTTTCTGCTAACTATGCATTTATATGCAAAAACTTTTATTGTGAAAAACTATTACAGTGCTATAATGATAATACTGTTTAAAAAAAATTAGATTCTATGTCTTGTACTATACAAAATCGTATCAAAGCGTTATATCGCCGTGCAGGTTATGATATTAAAAATCTTAAGTTTCCCTATTTAGTCTTAATCCCTAAATTTCATAAATCACCTGTTAAATTTAGAACTGTTACTGTGGGCTGCAATACATACTTAACGCTACATACTTAATATACTTAAAATAGTTTATAAAAAAATAAGTAAAGAGGGTGGCTATTTCATCAATAATAGCTTAGAAATAGTTAAACAGATAAAAGGTAAAGGTGATATAACAAACGTTAAAAGCTACGATTTTACGGATCTTTTCAACTCTATCGACCTAAAAGATCTCTATAGTATTATATATGGATTATACGATCAATATGATTTAAAGACATATATAACTGAAAATAAATATCGTGCATTATTAGATCTTGTACTTTATGAAACAGTTTTATATAATGGTAGTAACTTCTATAAACAAATACATGGAATGCCAATGGGTGGAGGATGCTCATCTGCTTTAGCAGATATATACCTTCACTTTTATGAAAGAGGTGTAATGATTCTAAATGAACTTCTGTTTTTCCGATATGTAGATGATATACTCAAATGTTTTAATGAAAACTTAAATGCAATAGATATTAATTTTTACCCTAAAAATCTTAAACTAGTGGAGACTGATAAAGATAACTATGGAAATTTGGTATTTTTAGGCTTGAGTTTAAATGTTAATCAAAATCTAATATCATACTGTCTATATGATAAACGCGAGTTTTACAACTTTAAAACTGTTAGGATTATGAAATGGAATAATGCTCTACATTTAAATATTAAACGCAATATAGTTACTAACCAGTTAATACGTTGTCAACGTTTACATTCAAACAAAAAAACTATGGACGTCTGTATAATTAAATTCTTAACTATACTTATTGATCAGGGTTTTCCTGTCAATTTCCTCGTATCTATTCTAACCCAGTTTTTTAATTTAGACAATAAAGATTGTATGAATCGTTTTAAAATAAGTTGGCAACACTAAAAAATTTTCCCTAATACGGCGTTATTTATCCCTACTATGTCTATAAAAATGTGAGTGTGCATGAGTTTCGTGTCTCATTGCTTGGTGGGAGCTAAGTATTTTGTATCTTAATATGTATAGTGTATATGTTAGTGAGTAATTATTTAGTTAATTAGTATTATTCTATTTCTGTAACTTAGTATTAAGATTTTTTTCATTTATTCATCTTGTAATTATGTTTTAGTTGACTATATTAGTAAAAAAATCTGGTTTAACTTATCTATTTCACCTAAAATATTTTTCCTCTTCATAATTTTTTATTACTGTCTTGGTGTTATAGCCGACCTCCGGGAGTGTTGCCTGGCTTAAAACACGTTTAACCGGGGTTGGGGGGTCACAACCCCCCCCCAGTCATCAACTATACCACCTCCAATTCCGTTTTTTGCTTATTTATTTATGTCTATCTTATTTCAGGTTATAGGAGTATTAAATGGTCACATCTGACATTTTAATCATCTTAATTTTAAATATCTATATATCGTAAATATTTTTGTGAGCAGCTTAGCGCCTAAAATTTATTTACTCATTTTTGTTTCATTTTATGTAATTTACATTTGTAAACTATATATATATATATATATATATATATATATATATATATATATATATATATATATATATGTGTGTGTGTGTGTGTGTGTGTGTGTGTGTGTGTGTGTGTGTATATGCAAAATCTTTTTGTAATTGACAGTAAATTGCATTTTCTAGAGTATTAGTTTGATCTTAAAGAACTCTGAAATTACGATTCATATGGGGTTATAATATTTAACCGGAAATTGAAGATATATAGGATAGTAAAAACTTTATATAACCGACGTCATTCAATAAAAACATTAAAAAATAATTCTGAAAGATAAAATGTATTGAGAAATACTTATTTTTCTTTATATTAATATTAGTCCTATAATGGTATAGATGGAATTGTTTTTAATTTTAACTTAGTGTCACTGTCAATCATTAAATGAACGAATGAGCAAATCAAAAGTATCCGTCTTTTATAACAGAAAGGAAATTTCATTATTTTACGAATGAATTAAATGCAAGTAACTTATGCATTAAAAAAAAAAACGCTCCATAAACATACTGAAAGCGCAGCGTTGTCAACCTCCTCCAGATAATAAAGAGTACTATGTCTCGTCGTATATCATTCATTTTAGATCAAAAATAGATTTATATCGCTTTCTACGAAATAATCTCTGCAGGCGTATTACACTTTGAATGGGGAAAATGCATTTTATTTTATCTTGTTTTTTTTGCTTTAGACAAATCTGACTTGTACAGAATAGACTGCATTAGATAACTACTTCGTACATAACTATTTCGGACTGAGCGATTTTTAACGACAGATTTTATGCGAATCGTAAGGCTTTCTTTTTACTTATAATAAAAAAACATAATTTAAAAGATTAAAACTCAGGAAATGCAGAATGCAGTAAAAATATTTTTTTACAATAAATACGTATACATGTCTGAATTTCGATAACGCCATACTCCTAAATATAAGATCCGTTTGTAAAATCAGTTTAAACGTTAATTAACCAGTCATAGACGATGCGTAGTGTTATTGGATATTTAAGTATTACATTTTAAAATTACTTTCCTCGTAAAAGGCTTTGTATTTTGCATTTGTTCAAAACTTTGGTACTTGCATGCACACATCAGCAAACAAAAGCATGTTAAAATAGGAGTTTGTAAATGATTTTCTAGGTAATTCAAACCTACTTTTAATTACAAAGACTAAATGTGTTCTACATAATAATAAGTTTTACACAATAAATTTACAAAAGCATTTTAATGTATGTACTGTATAAATTGATAAAATGTAATATTAATCTTGAATCCCGGTGGCGTAGTGGTTAAAAGCGTCAAGCTGCCATTCCACAGGTCCAGGGTTCAACCCTGCGACTGGGCAAGGTCGACTCAGCCTTTCATCCCTTCAGTGGGTCGATAAAATGAGAACCAAGCATGCTTGGGAACTAAACTCTGGGGGTCCCACGTCAGGTTGACCACCTGACTGAGACATATGCTGTATGGCACCCCACGGTTACGAAAGCGGAGCCAAAGTACCGCCGGCCATGGTCCACATCGGACTGTTGCGCCGTGAGTTTAAGTTTTTAATATTAATCTTACGCTTATGCTCTGAATTTTTAAATAATGCAATAAATATAATTGCTTTCACTGTTCACTGCAACGAATAACATGAATAGGTAAAATTGAGCATCACTTCGCTGTAAATGAGATGACTTAATATTGTATTTTCCCTTTGGATGTATATATTTATTACAGTTTGTTTTTCTTTGAGCCTAAAAGTTACATATGAATACATTGGTAAACATAGGTAAGTTTCGACGACAGAAAGTTATCATAAAAGCAAAATATCATACGACTGTTAAACGCATTCCCTAAATAATCAGCCAACAGGCTTAATGGCATTATTACGTGTGCGCTGTCCAAGTGATAACAAATGTCGCTGATTACAGAAACGAGCGTAATGTTAACATAGAAGTATATTCGGGTATTCCACACAGTCGAACAAGTTTGCTGTCGTATGTGCTATCGTAGGAAATACGTAATATATGCTACGGGAAAATTAAAACGATCATTTTTCATTCCCTTAAACATGTGTAAAATGTGTTGACTATGGTGGTGCAGTGGAAATCGTATATGAATAAATCAAATGCATATTTAAATAATAATTTCGGAGCTATGACATCTCAAATGTAGAGCTTTACACATTTCGTATGTAACTCATTAATTCTGCAGTTAATAACATTATTAAAAATATGTTAAAATAGGTTAATTATATACGCGCATTTAGGTAATGCGCAAATTAAATACCATTTTATAAATTAAGTCTCCTATACAAAATACATATTTTAATATTAATTTGTTGAGTGTATCAAACCGAAGCCTTTGTAAATATATTTACTATGAAAGACATATCAAGGAGGGGAAAAATGAAAATTTCTAAAAATCTAAGGAATATTCTGTAAAAAAATTCATTTTTTAATGAAGAATATATCTTTGATGATAAAATGTTTACTGTTAATACATATATGTCTTTTTTTGTATCCAAAATTATTTATGTCGAACTAATTTTCTATTCTAAAACACTACCCAGAAAAAAAATCAAAAGAAAAATATGTGTTTATTATTCTGTACAACATTTCATTCTTTTGATTATTCAAAACTGTATAAGTGAACAAAATTTAAGTTCAACTTAGAAAAATTGAGGAAGAGTTATTGATGAAAATTTCTATCATACATTGAGTGTAAAGAATTTAGAAATTAGCAAAAGTTCAAACGTTTACCGTAAACTAAACTCGGAAAACGTTCCAATGAGAAGAACGCAAGCGAGTAATGTATGCATGAGCCTTACGCACATACTTTTGCTCTCTGTATGTTTATGAGATAGGCAGCAATTAGATAATGTTAAATCTAACTCTAAGGAGTAATTTAAACGAATAAGAGTGTTGGATAATCTTGTGTCGACTGCAAGTTGTTCAATCTAGTGGAATGACTCTAGGGACCTAAATATTCCACAATGTAGGATTTTAATTAACAGGGGGAAAATTTTAGGATAGGAAATGTGCCACTTTTGGAATTTTTCAGTTTTTTTTTCGACTATGCAACTACATCTGAAGATCCCTACTATCTCTTTTGACCAGAAGAGATCTGAAAAAGAGATCGTTTTCAGATACCTTCGTTTATCTGAAAGGCAATGAACATTTTATCTTGAAGTGACCACTGTACAAGAATAAACATGGTTACTGCTAACCATAGACTAAAAGAATGTGGACTCTATACGAGACGAACTTGTGAGATTTTCTTATTGCATTCACTTCATGGGGGAAGGGAGGTAGTGCATTAGATGTGATTACCTGCATTGGAAATGGAGACCAAGCAACTGAATACAGCTTATCAAAATAATTTTATGTAGATGAGAATTCGAACACGTAACTTTCCTCTTAATTTCCACGAAAGACCCAAATATTTTCAAAGGTGGTTAGACTGTGTTGAATTCATGGCAAATGGCTCTACCGACTTGCATGTATACTACGGGGCAACAGTCTGGAGGTTTATAATTAAGGTCCAGTATCCATAATTAAGGTTTTTCACGGATTCTGCTCGTAAAGAGATACAGTATCGATCAGAGTTTTACTGATTGTACATAATACCAGACGCAAAGATTTTATCTTATGTAAAAATACCTTGAAGCTAAAGTCAAGGTCACAGGATTGGATTGGCCAGAATACTCGCCGGATATCAATCCAACTGATTGGTTGGTGGAGAAAACTACGGTCATTTATGCTACACGATGGCTAACTAGATCAGGACCTACTGCATAAAGCCGATTCCGAACGACTACAAAACAATAATGCCAAGAGTGGTTCTCAAACCTATAGTTTCTGGATCCGAATACCAACGCCCTAGCCATTCTACCACGCCCGACCTGAATCCCACTGAACAATACTGTATACCTTAGAACGTCGAATGGCAACAGACTAGCGTCCTTCGATGATCCGAAGACAGTTAATGATTATCCAGTCGTTCCTTCACAAACTGATAAATTCTATGTTTAAATGGTACAATGCAAACCCATAATTATCGGGTGATCAGCTTATTTTACAAGCTCTCTTTTCTCTGTACATTCAATATAATTTTGGTTGTGTAGTTCTAGTTCCTATGAAAACCTTAATATGTCTGTGTTGAAAATCCTACAACAAATTAAAAACTCTTTAATGCATTACCATTTAAACCAAATAATATTATATAATTAATAAGGTGACACTTATAAATAATAAATAAGTTATCCTATGTTTTTATCCTCCACGTTTTTTTCCTTCAACTCGTATTCTTGAATAATAAGCACCACCATTTTTAATTAAAGTTATAAAGACTTAAATTTGATTTATTATGTCATTATAACTCTTCGCATAAAGACTTAATATCTATTAATGAATATATACTTAGAACATTGGTAAACGCTGAATGGTTGAAATTTAGGATGTAAAAAAAGTAAAGAATAATATGTATAAAATTATTTTTATCTCTTATATCCTTATTATTCTTTTAACTGCTGGCTTTATCAATACCAACATTTAATAAAACCAATATTATTCTAGAATCGATTGTTTTCCTTGATAAAATTTCCTAAAGTACTTCTGGACCAAATTTTTATCAAACCTTCCTTTAGAAGAAAACAAGTATTGAAATTCCTTCAAAAATAATTCTTCTGACCAAAATAAACTTAAAAATTTGTTTATTGATTTCTTTCGTTTCAAATACTTCAACAGAAATTTATTTTTTAGGCGCCAGCTATTGCGCAAGAATTCTGTATTGGCTCTAGCAATTTGAACCATAAAATTCGAATGATTGATAGCCTCATATTTTTTTCTTCTCCTTACTAAATGAACTGTGCTACTCATCGGTCATTATGGTCATCCCGTCAGCTATATATATTTACTGTTGAATGGAGTAACCCATTTATTCCACGCACTTTATAGACAGCGGGTAGTTCAGGCGAAGTCAACAATTCTTTCGGGAGGTTTTTAAAAGATATTTCCTCTCAATAACTTACGGAAAGAATTATTTTGTGATTCATTTATAACGGACAATCATTTTTCCTGAAAGGATAAAAATCTTTTTATAAAGTGAAATGAAACTTTGCTTATCCTCTAAATTTGTTTAAATCATCTATTTTTTAAATTTGATTCAGTGTAAAAAAGTGTTAAATTTTTATAATATTATTTATGTGTGTGTGTGTGTGTGTGTGTAAGTAAGTGTAATGCTAGGATCGTAAACTATAAATAAGTAAATTTAATTGGGTTAAAATTAGGCAAATTGGCTTTAAACGTTAATTTACAATTAGAAATTCTACTGTTTTTCAATTCAGGAAGTAGGTTGTTTTTTTGCAGCGGAGAGTTCAAATATCATCAATAAATAATTGTCAAGCACGCGCTGGGATCACTGCAATCATCGAATGTTCGAAATAACGAGAGAGTGACTAACGATGCTTCTCGCGTAATTGAAGAACACGAAAAAGAACAAAGCATTAGATTGCAGATTTCAATAAGAAAGGCTGGCCGCCCGTCGCGGGGCTTTAGAGATGATGGAGAATGGCGATTTAGCTGGGTTGAGGAGGTATTCAATTAATGATACGTAATAAAGTTCTTTTAATGTTGTTTAAGTATTAGTTCTTTGCCATAAACGTACTGCTAGTTCTAGTAATTTTTTAGATAATGGTTACGCGGTGTAAGCGCCGTGTTAATTATATATATATATATATATATATATATATATATATATATATATATATATATATATATATATATATATATATATATATATATATAATTAACAAGGGCAAATTGTTGGATCGCGTTTAATTTGGAGTATCTGTTACTGCAATACCCAGGCTAATGGGTATTTTTCGAACCATGGCATCGACAGTCATGATAGCATACAGAGTGCATGGAAAAACATCATTTGTCAAACAGAGTAGTGGAAGAAAGGGAGAGCTGAGTGAAAGAGACGGACGAGGTATTGAAGCGGATTGTGACAAAAAAAAGCACTTTAGCCAAAATGACCGAAGAGCTCAATCGGCATCTGCATGTTCAGGTATAACCATTAGAGGTAGAAGGGAACTTCACAAACAAAACATTTACGAAAGAGTAGTTATTCCCAAACCACTTGTAATAGATGCCAATATAAAATATACTCCACAATGGTACGCGAGCGCAAATCCTGGTCGAGTAATATGTCGAAAGACCGCATTTGGAAAGACGAATCATTGTTCCCATTGTTCCTCGCAACAGGGAATACGTATGTCTGGAGAGCACCTACACAAGCGTAAGTTTCTGGCTGTCTCATCTCAACTGTCAATAATGGAGCTAGATCTATGAGGGTTTGGGAAGGCATCTCATGGTTTTCTTCGGGTTCTCTTGTAACCCTAAAAGGGAGATTGAATGACAATGACTACGTCGAAATTTTAGCTCACTAGTCCATCCTATGGTGCAAACATTTGTTTCTTGCAGGAGATGACTTTTTCCTTGCAGGAGATGACTTTCTCCTGTATGATAATCCCTCTATACATACAGCTAAATCTATCAAGTATTGGTTTCTGGCTTAAAGTTTCTGTTTAGGTGGTTTAAGGTGGTTTAAGTTTCTGGCTGTCTCATCTCAACTGTCAATAATGGAGCTAGATCTATGAGGGTTTGGGAAGGCATCTCATGGTTTTCTTCGGGTTCTCTTGTAACCCTAAAAGGGAGATTGAATGACAATGACTACGTCGAAATTTTAGCTCACTAGTCCATCCTATGGTGCAAACATTTGTTTCTTGCAGGAGATGACTTTTTCCTTGCAGGAGATGACTTTCTCCTGTATGATAATCCCTCTATACATACAGCTAAATCTATCAAGTATTGGTTTGAAGAGCATGAAAAAGAAGTCAAATATCTTATCTTGCCCTGTACATTCCCCCCGACAATATATCATCCAACCACTGTGACCTGTTTAAATGGATACAGCCAGGTATCGATATGCACCACAGCCTCTCTACAGGAACTTTCATGATTTTTCCCTGAAGAATGGTATATATATTCTTAACCATTATTTATAATTTGTATACTCCAATTCCAAGGTGAATCAGGTGGTATTATATTACAAAGATGATCCTGCGCGTAATAATAAAGGTTTTCATAATGTTTCTTAGTATTTCAATTATTTTGATAACCACCTGTATATATATATATATATATACCGGGCGGATAAAATGTCCGTATAAACTTTAAAAATTCATAAACACCGGAAAAATAACCAAAAAAAATTTTGCAGAGTTAGCATCACTAGGTCACGGGATTTTTTTTGAGACTTCAGAAAAAAAAACTCAAAAAACAGCCGACAGGTGGCGCTTACGTACACATGTCAAAGAAAATATACGCAAATAACTAAAAGAATGCTAAATCGTTTATTACAGCAGTAGATGTTCCACATGACCCAAGGCATTGCAGGCTAGTCACAAATCTAGCAACGGCAGAGTGCAGAAGGTCCGGATGTATACATGACACCTCTCGGCGTATCGCGGAAGAACGGTGAACTTGTTGTAGATTAGGAGTGCACGTTTTTATAATCGTCTCATTTGCATATTTCCACAGAATTCGCTCGTACCAGCGCCACCTGTCGGCTGTTGATTTGAGATTTGTTTTCCTGTGTTATCATAAATCCCGTGACCTAGCGATGCTAACCCTGCAAACCTTTTTCTATTTTGGTTATTTTTCCGGTTTTCATGAATTTTTAAAGTTTATACGGACTTTTTGCCCACCCGGTATATATATATATATATATATATATATATATCATGCTAAATTAATTGTATTAAAAATACAGATTTTGAAACTCCAGAACCTCAACATTCAACGCTATAAAGACAACATGTATAGAAAGAGTAACATTGATATAGTATTTTAAACCGCATGCAATTTATGAGGATATTTTTAAATAATTTACCTCTCAATTAAGAGGGGACCGTTAGTAAAGTTTTTTTAATTGTAAATATATATTCAAAGTTATACTGTAATTTTATCCTTCTGTGAGTTTCTAATTTCTTTCGACTGGAATGATCATACGTATTTTTTAATATGTTTCTATATTTATACATATGAAATTGACTACAGCAAAATATCGCTGTAAAACAAAATTAATATTAATTTGAAAATATATCTTTAAAATGTGTCATAAAAAGAAACTAAATTGTTGAATAAAATTTAAATAAATTAAAAATGAAAGCACTATATCAACTTCGATTCAGTTTGCTATATATTATAAATACAACATAGTATATCATACATAATATATTAAATAATAAAATATAATATATATCATAAAAAAATTGTATATCCTGGAAAACATAAATTAGTTTTGTTTTCAAAAATGTCAGTTATCTGGGAATAAATTATTTTATATTTTGCTATCAACAACAGTATTAGAAATAATAATAATATTTGAAAACTACATATAAAGGAAACTGATTATAGAATTTTGAAAAGCAATGAAATATTCGACAACGGAGAAAATACAGTAAAAGGAATATTAAAGGTAATGTTTGATTATGTCTTCTTTTGCTACGCATGTTTTAATTTTTCGTTTTACAAACTGCTAACTGTTTGCTTTGGAAAACCTTAAATTCTAAAGTGGTTGTAATTTTAGTGCTGAAATATTAGAATTCACAATTCTAAACATAAATATGAATGTAATATATGTGTATAATGTACATATATGTAAATGTGCATGATTTACTGATGCGTTTCATACCCATGCATATAAACAACTAAGATTTTGATTATTAGCATAAATGTTAATTTGTAGTTAATTTGTAGATTTTTTTAAAATTTGTTATTACACATATTGTTACTAAAATTATTGTTCTTTAGCGAAAATTGTTGCATTATAAATAAGAATATATCCTTAACATGGATGTCATTGCAGAATATTGCTAATTTACAAGAATATTTAATTAAACTTAAATCAACTAAAATTGCGAAAAAAACCATAAATATTATAATTTTTGCAATTTGTACCTGCATGTTTTTTCCTTAAACGAAAAAATTTTGTGAAATATGGAAGTTTTTACAATAAAAAATCTAAATTGCATGATTTTATTTTATTTATTTATTTTTTTTTAATTTCAGATGCACAGCTATAAACTATTTAAGGGCAGTAATTCTTTAAAAATTATATATTCTGTGCATTTAATATGAAGTGTATTAGCTATAAAATTAAATGCTTATTATCATATTTATATTTTATTTTTCGCTGGCTATAAAATTATTGAACCGTAAATAAAGTTTTATAATAATTATTTTATATGATATTTGCAAAGCTTTAACTAATGTAAAAGTGATATTCGTGTAATGGTATATCAATCATTGAAACTCGTGATTGAATTGCTTGATTTTATTACTTTATTTCTTTATGTAATACGTGCCTTATAATATTTATTATTAATACATTATGCAAAGTTTATCCGTAATATTTTTGTTTACTTTGTAAGCATTAAAGAAATAGCTTCCAAAATATTAAATGTCGAAATCAATAACTTATTACGTGCTTGTAAAAAAAAGCACTCATTTACTAATGCATTAGCTTTATTAAGATAATTACACTTTCTTTGTGTTTTACTAGTGATTCTCAACCCAGAAAACAGCTTTAAAGCTAAGCAAAATGCTTTTAATTGCGTTTTCTACTTCAGTAATATTTCATCGCATTATTTTGAAAATTTATTTTCCTAACTTACATTTCTTTAGTTATGTTTCTTTATGTAGGCAATTAACTGGAAAGACAAGTAAAGATAATAAAATAATGTATATAACTAATGATTTATATATAATTATATGCAAAGAAATGTATGAGGATATATCAGAAAATAATGAACTATCGATATTGTGCTGTAATCAAAGTAAGAATGAGCCAGGTATAGTTTACAAATTGGTATATAATAAATACGATTATCAATATTTATGTTAAGAAGTACCAGCATAATAGCATTATTCAATTGCATATACGACATGATAGCTTGCATAATTTTTATTCATTTCCAGTTAATTGTGCAATGCAAACAATGTTAGCTAATATTTGTTTTCAAATGATGGTAAACGTTAAATTATCTTGGTAAGGGATAATTAGTTGTAAATTAATTCCTGGCATAGAAACTTACTTGGAATATAAAAGATACGTATTCTGCGTTTTAGAGTTTTAATTAGTGTTGACTGAAATTCTTATCCTTTTCAAGATTTTTTTTCTCTTTCCGATTTATACACAGTATGAAGTGTTTCATCTCGAGACAGAAAGTGTCAAGTTCTGGAACTAAAAATACGATGTCTCAGCACATAGTAACTCGGTGAAATTGGTAAACTTCTGCAGGTTTTGCATGAAATTTGTAAAAAGGTTTATGAAATAAATGTGTTAAGTTTTGTTTCAGTATCTATATGTATTTTACAGGTAACTAAAATTTACCAAACAGTTGTATAATACGAAATATAAAGAAAAATATTAGAGCATGAAGCAGTCCAGTACATTTTTAATGCGTTCGAAATAATATCAATGATTGATTAAATCAATAATTGTTTAAATATTGATAATCATATTTCATTAATACCAATCTGTAAACTATACCTGGCTCATTCTTACTCTGATTAACAATAAAAAGTAATATTTTAAAAGTAAAATTAAAAATATATTGCATTCATAGTTCATTAGTCAAATATTAGAAAAGAGGATGAAAATAAAGAATAATTCATTGATAATTTTAATATTGGTATACATTAGTGTTATTTTGTTATTTTCGATTTTAAAAAATAATACGATTTCATTAAATTATGACACACATGCACCCAATCAAAAATCAAAAAATTACAAAAGAATATATTCTAATGTAATATGAACAATCTCTATTGTACAGACGTACATTATTGTTTATCAAATTTAAGGTTGATGGTTACATCTTTAGGCTAACATGGTAGTGTGGATCAAAACTCGATAAACATATACCCATTTCCAAAATAAATACATAAAAAATTAAAATCTTTCACAATTTTCTGGAGAAACAATCACTATCTCCTTCTCCATGGCCTTTTTCCCATTTACGGTGTTGTAAAATCTAAATTATAGAGTTTTTAAAAATTCCTAATATTCAAATACCAAAAAATCGAATTCGAATATAAATATGTTTAAAAAAAAACAGAAAGAAAAGTAATGCGTGAAGCAGCAACATGAATTTATTTATTTTTTACTATTTAGAAATATAATGGGCATGTGTGCTCGCATATGCCTACGAAAAAAAATCTTGATTTCTATGTCACATTGCCAGGAAGGAAAGAAAAGGGACTTTTGAGAACCCAAATCGGAATATAGATAAAAATAATTTCAGGTGCTAATGTAAGCTTTTTTCAAATCATTATATTTTAATATATATTACAGTTACATAAGTATAAAACTCATCCAATGCTCAATAAATAAATTTCGAATTCTACTAAATATTTTTATAAATAAGTAATTCAAATCAGAGCTGAATAATTAAATAAATTATGTATATTTAGTATATTATCTTTGATGGATTCTTATGTTTATTCTAGAATAAGTATTTAGTCACTTTAGTATTAGCAGTTTAAGAAACTTATTGCAGTGGTGCATGAAAATTTTCCTAGTTTTATTCCAAGACAGCAAACATAAAATAATTTCAGAATGAAGATTAAATAAATTTTCTCGTTATTTGAAGATATACCCCCCAAAAAAAAACGGAACTTTCTGAAAATCTTAAGAGTAAAAACATGTTATTATGTGACTAGAAATATGCAGTCGACACTTTTACGATTAGATATATGTTGATAACTTGATATATATATAGGAGGAGTAGGACTCTTTCTAATAGTTTAAAAAATGAAAAAGAAATATTTATTTTGTGAAGGATACACCTGCTGCAAAAGTATTTTTACTTATCACCTTTTAGAAAAAAATCGCAATGATGATATATCTTTTTCTGCAAGGAAAGTACCCATTGGAAGATGTTACGTTCCGTTATATGAATTTTAGTTTTTTATAGGAATGTCGAATAAATATTACTCCGATGACAGAACAGAATGTTTGATTTTGTTCCTGTGATTCATATCTTGCTAACAGTATTACTTTTATGAACAAGGTATCTTTTACATAGTTCAAAATTCGAATTTGTGTAGATTTCTTGTTTTTATAATGAAAAAGGGGATTCGAAAATTCTAATTAAATATCAAACTAGTATTTTTTTTTCTTTTCTTCATATATATATATATATATATATATATATATATATATATATATATATATATATATATATATATATATATATATATATATATATATATATATATATATATATATATATTTATATATATATATATATATATATATATATATATATATACATACATATATATATATATATATATATATATATATATATATATATATATATATATATATATATATATATATATATATATATATATATATATATATATACACTGGTGTAAGAAATTAAGAGAATTTGCAGACTTGGTCGATTATCTCTAGAACTACGGTACCGATTTTAATGAAATTTTATATGTACATACATTGATACAATACAAAACAAATAACCATTCAATAATTGTAATACACACGCATGATCGTGCCTAAGACTCGTTGAAGTCGGAAGGTATGAAAAAGCGGTTGCAGAATAAAAAAAATGGGTTAATAGATGGGTTAATAGGGGGTATGGTCCCCTCTTACAGATATACGGGTCACGCAGCTTGATTTCATACTTGAAATAAGGCAGTTTATCAAATCCTGTGGCAATTGGTCCCTCTCGTTCAGCAACGCTGTTTTCAGTCCCTGGATGGTAGTCGGAGGGTGTTGCGAGTTGCAATTGCCCTCCCCAGAGAGACCCAGGCATGCTCTATATGGTTAAGGTCTGGAGATATGGCTGGCCAATCCATCCGGCGAATATCCTCACTCTCTAGAAATTCGTCAACCAGAAGAGCTCTATGTGGCCTCGCGTTATCGTCCATTAAAATAAACTCAGGTTCAACTGTACCCCTGAAAAGTCGAACATAGGGCTACAAGACCTCATCCCTATACCTCACACTAGTCACCTTGCCTCTTTTAAAGACATGGAGAGGTGTGCGGCCATCCAACATGATGCTTGCCCAGACCATTAAACCTCCTCCGCCATAATGGTCGATTTCGCGGACATTGGAGGGTAGGTAGTGGGTCCATGGTTCTCTCCATATGAACGTACGACGAGAATCGGTGTTTAGGCTGAACCGGGACTCATCAATGAAGAGAACGGTCGCCCATTGATCCATACTCGAATCTCTATGCTCTCTGCACCATGATAAACGGATTCTCCTGGTCGTAGAAGGGAGAGGGGCACAAACAGCAGGTCTTTTCTCAAACAACCCTCTCTCATGAAGTATATTGGAAACAGTCACCCTTGATACACGGGTTCCTGTGACTGCATACAAGTCACGAGAGAGCTGAGAAGCTGTAGCACTCCTGTTACGACTCGCTATAATCTACAAATGGCGATCTTCTCTGACCGTCGTGGCTCTTGGACGACCTTACCCAGGCTTTCACTCGATGGTTCCGGTATCCTGGAACTGTTTCCATAAGTTACACACGACGCTGGGCGTTAAATTGAACTCTCTGCAAATTTGGATTTGAGATTGGCCTGCTTCTAGCCTCCCCACAATTCGCCACCTAATTGCATCATCTAAACGTTGGTGGTTACTCATTTGTACTGTTACAATTTGAAATTAACCGATTGCTGCAAAATAACACCAAGAAATTAATACATTTTTTTGTTTACTCTGCAACCGCTGTTTCATACCTTCCGACTCCAACGAGTGTTACGCATAATCATGCGTGTGTATTAGAATCATTGAATGGTTATTTGTTTTGTATTGTATCAATGTGTGTACATATAACATTTCATTAAAATCGGTACAGTAGTTACAGAGATTGTCGACCAAGTCTTCAAATTCTCTTAATTTCTTACACCAGTGTATATATATGTAAGGGTATAAAATATGGGGGGCGATCGAGCGACCTTAAAACGGGATTTTAGTAATTAAAATATAGGATTTAACAATTCAAAAGTCTGGGAGTTCAAATAAGCGGCGTAGTGTATGGCAGTGAAAATAAAATTAATGAGCGTCACTAAGTGTTGGTTTTAAGGTTGGAAACAAAGAAGATTTTCAGACCCATGGTGACTTAGGAAGGGAGCAGAAGAGTGCCGTCAGGCGCACAGATTCTAAAGGGGAATGGGGCGTAATAATAACGATTTGGAGCTGAGTAATTAATTGGAAATTAATAAAGATGTTTAGGAAAGAGTACCTCCTGATCTTTGTGTTGTTCAAGCTTGGAATTTTACCTTGTGGAGAGTTTAAAGTGACGACTGTCCTCACTACCGGTTCACAAACTGCATTATTGATTCCAAAGGCGGTCGAAATTACGTTAATAGATCGGGCGTGAGAGCAAAGTCTGACATGAGTCGACAGAGATCGTCCACCTGTAGCGTTTTGGGAAGCCAGCCTTCAAAATTTTCAAGATTTCTCAAAAATACAAAAAATTCGTCAGATTGTGAAAATTCGTTTTGTGAAAATTATTCGATTGGTAAAAAATTTTTTTGCGTGCGGTTTCTCCAAGAAAATTCATCAGTAAAACAAAATCTTCGGCTGCTCATCGTAAAAAATGTTCACGCGTGTTCTAAATTGTGCTTGAAAATTCGGTGAATGATATCATCTAGATTAAAATGATTGCAACTCTTCAAAATTAACGAAAGTGAAATCTGTGATTCGGGAAAAGGTTTTAAAAATATTGGTGTTTGTGCGAGCTGTTCAACGAAAGTATTTTGTATTAAAGAAAATCATCAAAAAACTTTCAAGAATTTCGAGATGTGTGCGAAAAAGATCACCGTGGCTCTCCGGGACTGCCTGGCGATTTTAAGAGATGAAAAATAACTGCTGGAAAATTCAATAGGTGATATTTTTTTTTGGGGGGGGGAGGATTAACTAAATTAAGGTAAGAAATTTTCATTCAAATTAAAATATGCAGTTGGTGATATGATTAAAAGGAAAAGTTATGTTGATAAAGATGTTAAAATCAAAAGATGATAATTAAATTAAATAGTTAAATTTCCAATTGTACAAATTGGAAATGTAAATTATTTTTGACGTGAAGGTATTGAAATTTTAAAATTGAAATGGTATTGATGAAAAATTGAAATACGTAACTATTTTATGAACAATGTGAATTCTGTGTAAACTTTGGAAATTGTGCTGATAAGTTAAATTCGGTAAAAAATGTCTGGGAAGTTGAAACTATTTGTAATAAAAAATGAAAATGTTAATATTGTAAAGGAATTAAGTACATTTTGAAAATTGTTTTATTGGCATTGATCACTCCAGTCAATCCTGTTTTGTTTTCGGGGGGGGGGAGTTAGGTAGCAGAATATTAAGTATAATTATTGGTAAAATCTTGAAAATTGTAATTTTATCATGTGTTGAAAAATTATGAGTTTTGGTATGATTAATGAAAAATTTTAGAACATGGTCGGGTTAAAATGTGCTTTTGATTTTGTTGCTGGCGGCAGTCTCGTTATTTTGTAAATATTTTTTAAGGTTTATTGATTAATAATGTGTTTATTTTCGGTATATTGAATATAGGTGCTGAAGTGTATATAATTGAAAAATTTTGGATATAATTTTATGAGTGTATTTTTCATACTGAAATAAATTTATTTGATACTAGCTGAAAACCCGCGCTTCGCTACGGAGTACATTCAAATTAAATACAACGGTCAACGTATGCAATTTATGCCAAAAAATAAATATATATATTTATAATAAATGCGATGATCAATGTATACAATTGATGTAAAATATATATCTATCTATATATATATATTTATAAAAAAATCGTAAGGGATATGCATTTTTTTTGGATAATATCCAATCGTCTGCTGCATTAGAAAGAGAAAAAAATATTTTTTGTCTATTTAGTTGTTACGCACGTGACGATAAATTTATTGAAAGTACCAGAAAAAGAAATCACGTGATCGGCATTTAATAAATTAAATTCTAAAAATTAATCTTTAAAAATTCACCAAAAATCAGGAAATGGAGGTAAAAATTCGAAAATATTTCATTTTGAAGAATTTTTCATGATCTTTCTAGTGATATAAATTTTATAACCCTCAATGTATTATTTTAAATGCAAACGTAAAAAAAAGTTTAAAAAACAGCTTAAAAATTTAATTTTAAAAAATCTAAGAAGAATTTTTGAAAAATCTTTCTCAATGCACACCTACACTATTAGAAGAATCGCCATGCAAAATTTCAACCCTTTAGGTCCAGCGGTTTGGTCTGTGCGTTGTATGTCAGTCAGTCAGTCAGTCAGTGAATGAATGAGTGAGTTACGGAACTGTTTTATATATATAGATAGATATAGATTAAACGTTTGTCATTTGGAAAAACGTTTAATTGACAAAACGTTTACAATATAGACGTTTACAATATAAACGTTTACAATTGACAAACGTTTATAGATACACATTGGTATCTCAAAATTAGAGTAAGAGATGAAATAAAAATACAAAAATAAAAAAAGGATTTTAAGTAAAGAATGTTTTTTTAATTACTTTAAGCACCTAAAATAATATTCAAATTAATATTACGTTACTTAATAATTGTGTGCACGTCCGCCATCTTGGATTTTTTTGCGCCAACTTGGTAATTTCACCGTGTTTTGAGGAGTGGAAAAATTCTCGCCAATGTGTTTTAAGCGGTGTTTTCAAAACGCTGGACTTTGAATTTTTTTAGCTTTTTTAATAAAAACCACCTGTTTAAATTATGAAACTTAGAAAATTTTTTGAAAAATCATTTAAACGTTGGACTTAGATTTATTGTTGGGTTTTTGATAAAAACCACTTTTTTCTGAAAAAATCATTCTCAAATATTGGAAATTTGGGGTTTTTCTTTTAGCTTTTTTAATAAAAACGACCTTTTTAAATTGTGAAACTTAGAAATATTTTTGAAAAATCATTTAATCGTTGGACTGAGATTTTCTTTTTGTCATTTTTAATTAAAAACTACCTTTTCAAATTATGATCCATATGAAAAATTTAGTCAAAATGAATTTTACTTACAGATAAAATTTCAATGCCATCTATTCAGTTTGCCCTAACTCTTTGACTAATAGCAATGAATCACCAAAATATTATGCCAATATATTGTTAATTAGAAAAAAAATACAGCATTTTCGTACCACCTAAATAACTTGCAATTTAAAAATTATCTAAAATTCAGCTTTGAAAAATGTAAAATAATTATGAACCCATAAATTTATGGTGAGTAACCAGATCCTCTTCTTCTTTTCTTTTTTTTTTTTTCTTTTTTTTTTTTTTTAGAGCATTGTGGTAATGAAATTTTACTTCAGATTTGACCTTAACCAAATATTTGGTGCATACAATAAAATCGGGACAAGGATTATTTCACCATTTATCCTGCTGTGTTGGAAATAAGAAAAAAAAAACCTTTTCCTAAACCAATAACTTAACCTTAACTAACTTTTTAACTTAGGTTCCTGGGGAGAGAGAAGTTGAACTTCAGTTATTTAAATTTATTTGTAATCCACTACAACTTGGAATTGTAAAACATTTAAAAATATATTGTATTTAAAATGTATACTGTATTTTACATTTTACGAAAAAATGATGGCAGATAATTTTTACTTCAAATAAATGAAATGGTGTATCATTATAGTATACTAATTGACAATCGATAAACAAAATTAAAAGCAACTTAAATTTAATAAGTTAACGAAAAACTGATAATGGATTCAAAAAGTTTCAACAAAAAGACTCTTAGTTTTAAAAATAATTTACTCTTTTGAGTCTAGTCAATTTGACTCAGATTTCCAGGTCAAGGCCAAGATCTGACGTAAAATTATTATACTCTAATTAAAAGATCACATCAGAAATAACTGTTTGATCTTAAAATTAGAGAATTTGACATTGGGTTATTTTTACCAGAACGCAATAATTATCGCCATGCGAAATACGCCAAACCCTGGCGGAAAAATCCAAGATGGCGGCCGTGCACACAAATCTAGAGTATCCCCCCTAACTTTATTTCTACTGATAAGATATACATAATATATAGCCTATGTCCATCTGGAATAATGTACCTTTCAAACAGTGAAAGAATTTTTCAAATAGGTGCAGTGGTTCCGGAGATTACCCTCCACTTACAAAATCTGCTCTCTCTTTATATATTAGTATAGATATGATATTTTGTGAGGTAGGGAATTGAGTTGTATTGATCGAGATGTAAGGTATGAAGTTTTTAATTTTGAAATTTATAGAATTGTGAGTTTTGATTAAAATGTGAGTATGTTAACATATTTTATCAATTTGTGTTTAGAAGCAGAAGTAGGCATGAGTTCAACCATGTTTACTTCAAACTTGAGTAGGGTATTAAAATTGGTTTTGAATGAAATGAAAATTTTAGGGGAATTATAATGTACGGGAAAGTGTTTTAAGATGAAAATTAATTTCATATCTCAATGATGTAATTGTCTTTTTCATATTGATAAATATTGTGTATTTTTTTAGTATAAGGCACTTAAAGTTGATCCTTTTAATTTGTTTATTGTGTTTTTGGTATTTGTAATTTGATATTCATTTTGTTGTGTGTATTTTGGTTACCACTGGTCTTGCTAGCTATTTTTTGAGGTCTACCTGTAAAATTTTCAAATAACCATGAGTGTAAAAACATGCTTTCTTGATTTGTAAAAACTCAGAGATATAATATTTTGTACATCATGGTGAAAACGAAAAAATTTAGAATGTAATAAGATCATTTTTCACTATTGATTTGTTTGGGTCAAATTTGAAGTTTCGGAGAAATCAGGTATCCCCGATGATACTCTGAAAGCTCTTAGTAAAATTCCCAGTGCTGTTGTGGAGTATGACCACCGTAACAGACATCTGAGGAAGGGTTTTTAATTTCTAGTAGAAGTGTAATAAAAAAAAAATTATGTTGTTTGAAGTTTTGTGACACCCGAATTTTCTGCAAGAACTGTATGTGTTTCAAAGACTCTGAACTTTTGTGCTTCGGCACGAAGTGTTTTTCTTGAGCTAAAAAGAATAATGTGGGTGTTCACAGGAAATTTTGATTATCATTTTCTTATACTTTCAGTTTATATTTGTGTTTATTACATTTAATTTTAGTGTTCTATTAATAATGTTGATATAATATTCTTTTCCAACACATTTTGATATATTGGTTGTATTCTCTCAACATTCTGTGTCAACTTTTGTCTCGAATGGAGACAATCATGTAACTCGTATTTTTCTCAGCTCCATGGGGTTAGGTGCACGAATTTAGTAAATAAGAGTATTAATTTCAGTTTTTTTTAAATTAGATGTCAAATATTTAGGGAAATTTAGTTAACTTTAATGTGGTTGAATCAAGTCGTAATTAGGAATAATGTTGTTGTGTGGGGAAGGTACCGCCCTGCACGGCAATTTTCAGTTGATGATTAAGTTAATTTTAGTTGTTTTTCTGTTCTGGGGACGTGCTGCAGAGAATTAGCTATTCTTTGTGTGCATGCCTTCAAGAGAACGATCGCCCTATTCTAATCGTAAATGTTAATTTAATTTAGTTATTTTAAATGGGTTGACTCAGGTAGAAGTAGAGTAATTTTTTAGTTGTTAGGGTTAATATTTAATGTTGTTGACTAGGTACTGCAGCCCTATTCAGTATTTTGTCGGTTAGGTTTTAATTTCAATTTTAGTTTTCTCTTCTGGAGACTTGCTGCAGAGAGTTGACTCCTCTTTGTGTGCACGCTTTCAGGGGACGGGGGGGAAAATTGCAAGGCTATTAAATATGGGGGGGCGACCGCGCGACCTTAAAACGGGATTTCATTTATTAAAATATAGGATTTAACAATTAAAAAGTCTGCTAGTTCAAATAAGTGGCGTAGTGTGTGGCAGTGAAAATAGAATTAATGGGTGGGCTTGATTCAGTTTCGAAGAACCACAGAGAGGATTTTAGATAGACGTAGCCTTGAGCTGGCGCTAAGAAAGGAAATGCTGAGTTCAGCGAAAAGAACATTCGATATGACGAAATAAATAATTAATGAGCGTCACTAAGCGTTGGCATTAAGGTTGGAAACAAAGAAGATTTCAGAGCCATGGTGACTTAGGAAGGGAGCAGACGTGTGCCGTTGGGCCCACAGATTCTAACGGGGAATGGGGCGTAATAATAACGATTTGGAGCTGATTAATTAAATAGAAATTAATAAATATGCTTAGGAAAGAGTACCTACTGCTCTTTGTGTTGTTTAAGCTTGGAATTTTACCTTGTGGAGAGTTTAAAGTGACGACTGTCCTCACCATCGGTTCACAGACTGCATTATTGATTCCAAAGGCGGTCGAAATTACGTTAATAGATCGGGCGTGAGAGTCAATTCTGACACACAAACACACACACACACACACACACACACACATATATATATATATATATATATATATATATATATATATATATATATATATATATATATATATATATATATATATATATATATATTAATATATATATATACAAGGTATCTCAAAAAACCTTGACACATTTTAAAAAATTATACAAAAACTTACACAAGGTAGGAACTAGAAATTCACATATGTGTTACCTTTATATATAAGAATTTTTTTTTTTAGTGCAGTCAATGTGAGTTGTTTAGTGAATTTCAATATGTGCAACTTTTGTGGCACAGTGAACATCTAATTGGTATTCATTCTCAGCCTATGTGCGTTCCAAAGGGGATTCCGTAACACATGAAATTGCAGAAATTATGCGTCTTTTGAGTTCTTCAACACTAATACAACAGACTATCGAGGATACTTCCCGTTTTCAGATACTTTTTATACCAAGCTAAGATGTTTTTACTAATTGGAGAATCTTTTCAAAATTTCGTAACATATTCCCTTTTGAAATACCAGCCAACATATATTGTTTTCTCTGGAGTAGACATTTTACAATTTTCGCTCTCAAGGAACAACTAGCGCCACCTGTTCATCTTTCTTGACACATAAAACAACTTTTATATATAAAGTAACACATCTGTGAATTTCCAGTTCTTACCCTGTATACTTGTTTTGTATAAATTTTTTAAATGTGTCAAGGTTTTTTCGAACACCCTATATATATATACTGAGGCTGTTCACACAATTTTTAGACAATGCATATTGTATTCAAAAAACTAAATTACATAAAATTCTTGTGTTTTAAATGTTTTATATGACATCCCTTATTCTGAACTATCTTTCGACACCGCAATTTCCAGGATAATAATGCCTTTTGAAGTGTCAGAAGAGGTATTCTATCCCATTCCTCCTGAACAGCTTTCCAGAGTCCTGTAAGGGTTTTGGGACGACGTTTGGATAATGCAGATTTTAAAAGTCCGAAAGCACAAAAATCCAGAGGTGATACATCGGGAGATTTAGTAGGGATATCAGTGAAGGGTATGGCCTTGATACCAGTTTTTCATTCCATTTCTTTTAGGAAATTTACAATGGATTTTGATGTGTGACTGCTAGCTTTGTCCTGATGGAGTCTCACAGATTGATGGCACTGTGGGTAAAGCGATGGTATTTCATTCAGAAAAATTGGCGATAAAAAATGTTTCTGATAGTCTTTGGAGTTAATCTTGACATTTTTTTCCACTCTCTTTATTTTTATCTTGCCATTATAAGAAAAACCAGCAACAATCATTAATCCCTTAGAAAAACTTTCTTTCGATTCTTTGAACCATGTACTTAAATTTTTTCTCCCCTTTTATGATAATAAATGGCTCTTTTTTTGTTGAAATCATTTAAATACACCTATGATTCATCTATTGTGACAATTGTTTTCCATTTTTTCTTTGGATAAGTGTTTCTCATATAGAATTCTGCAGCGTGTCCTGCGTTCAGCGATATGATTTGGAAGAAGAAGATGCACATTGCGTTTTTTCGCTTTCTTAAGATTTAAATCAACGTTTATCATTTTGTTTACAGTGGACACCGAGTATTTTAATGATTTTGCAACTGTCCTTTGACTAGGGGGATTTTCTTTTAACATTAAAGAACGTACCTTTGCAATAGTCGAAGATGTCCGTTTTTTCCTTGGATACTTGTTTAGAATTTTTGTCCCACTTGAGGCTTAATTTGACGTTTTTTTTCCTTTCTTGTTGACGATATTACCTATCGACGCTTTAGATATCACAAAACCATGACTCTCACATCGTTTTTTGATACCGGAGTATGCATATTTCTCTTCGGAAAGATCATAACTGTAGCTTTCGAACCACTTCTTTGTTAAAAACGCCATTTTGAATAAAAACAAAACTTTCAAGCCGCAGATGATAATTTTGACTTTTAAAAACATAGTACAATTGCAATTATTTCTTTTGCAGCAAACGAATTTTTATTACCGCTTACCAAAATCGTCTAAAAAATGTGCGAACAGCCTCTGTATATATATATATATATATATATATATATATATATATATATATATATATGTAATATTGTTCCGTTTTCTGGGTTCGATGGGATTGAATAAAAATCTCTTCAGAAAGTGCACACAAAAAAAATATTATTCTCTAAATTCTTCAGGCGCATACACAATTACTAACAGAAAACACGAACAACTGTTTTCTTTACAACAGAAAACTCTAAAAACACAAGTCATGATAACAGAGTCTTCAATACAATATACGCCTAACGCACTTTCAATACATTCAATACGCACCAGAAGAGAACATTGACTGACTGACTTTCAGGTTCAGGTTCAAGTATATCAACTTGTCGGAGCTGCAAGGTCTGTAGGACTTTATCTCCAGACTGACTTTCAAAGCCACTCTCAGGTATATTTATAGACTTTCAAAGCGTCCCCTATCGGTCGCCAGCTAGAAATCACTGGAACAGTCCAGAAAGGCCTAGGAGGTTGGCGACCATTTAGCGCCATATCGCCAAACTTGGCGACCAAGATACGTCGGGAAATCAATCTCCAATTTGGCGAGATTACCAAAGACTGGCAAAATTCGTAGCAGTATATATATATATATATATATATATATATATATATATATATATATTTGTATGTGTGTGTGTGGCGGTGATTTTATTATTTCTATGATAATTTTTTTGTTAATTGATTGGAATTTCTGCATACATAACTCTTGCCAAATTACTTATAAACCAATTTAAATTTGTATTTTTGGTCATTAAGCAAATTATGTTATAGTAAACAGTCATAGGGAAAGATATTGATGTGTAGGCAATTCTGAAAAGAAGTATGTATATCAGTAACGGTAAATAGAAATTCCAAGTATGTTATATTTGGTTTGTGATTTTCTATGAAAATAATGGATTTCTCTTCAAATTCTTTATATGAATGAAAGGTAATAAACCACATATTATTATTAATTACTATCCCTTTAAAGACCATGATATCTTTCCTATATTGTTGAGCAATATAATGTCATGGGAATTATTATAAGCAAATATATTAAAATATATTAGTTTAATGCATTATATTAAACATTTCTTTTGTGTAAAATTTCATAAGATGCTGAATATGTATTACTTATATAAGATGTTTATTTCCATTCATTAGATTATTATATTATTAGGTGCAGGATTCTATACATACAGTAAGAAAGGCAACCAGATGACCAAAAAGCAAGTAGTTATTTAAAACGAATACCCCTTCCATTTAACAAATTATGGAAACCTGATAATAAAATAATTCAATATCACCTAACAAGAATCAAGTAAATATCAATAATTCTTTCATACGTAATAAAATACATAGAATTTATTTCGAAAAGATGCTAAAGGTATATTTTAATATTTAAATTTAATACTCTACGCTTTAAAATATTACAATGCTCTTTACTATTTTTTACTCTTGGGAACAAACCTCCATTTACAGAAAAGTTTATTTTTAGAATGAATGTTCACTAAGCCTTAATTCTTAGTCAAATTTATTATTTCATGTTACATATTAAATGACCAGGCATCAATTAATTTAAAAACATATTTCATCTCAGAAAGATTGCAAAAAGTAATTAAAATGTCATTAGACCGAAGATTTGTTTGCGAAAATATCCTAAACCACAAATTAACACAACTCTAAAGGAAAAAAAAATGCTAGAAGCATTGCGAAATTTCTTACAATTAGTTCCAGTAAGAAAGATACATTAAAAGTCGAAATAAGAAATTTCTATTACTTTTAGAGACGGAAAAAAACATATATCATATGAAGCAATGTTTTGCATTTTATGATTATCCATTTCCTAGGAAAATGAAAATAATGGAAATAATATTGTTTATAGTTTTAATATCAACATGAAAATTGTAATTAGAATAAATTTGTGTTTCTTTTTTTTTACCCCAAAGAAAAGTTCATTGAACGAATGGCAAACAGAAAATAATTAAAATGAGCAAAAATTAGATAAAATTTTAATTTTAATCAATACTTATGAAAATATATTCTAAATTTTCTATCAGAAAAATAAATATTTAAATAATTGTTTTCAACGATGTAAAATATTTATGGTGGTAAAAACAGTGATATTAGTCTCTCCAGTTAAGTATCTAGTACAGGGGTGTCAAACTCAAAGGCTAACTTGGGCCAAACAAACAAGGTTTAACTATAGATGGGCCGCAAAAAAAATCAATATTAAGACAAACGTATGTATATTTACCTCATTACAGTATATTCAAGATAAATATACGCATTTTGTTTAATAATAGCAAAAAAAAGAGTATAATTAAGAAAACATTTAGCGAATTCTTCCTATCTTATTATAATTCTGCGTCGGTACTTTAACATATATTGTGTGCCAATATATTGGCCGGGCCGCAAAAATGTTCGTCGCGGGCCGCGAGTTTGACACCCCTGATCTAGTACTATGAAATTTTATTTTAATTGAATATAATAATATAAGAGCCATTCTTTTGATTAAGAATAAATAAAACGTAACATATTTTTTTTAAACTGTGGAAATTTAATTTTTTAAGCAATACATTTTTTAAACCTAAAATATTTTAAATCTACCTAATATTTTTAATAACTTTTCACATTAAAATTTACATATTTATTTAAAACAATATACTGTATACAAGCGAAGAAAAATTAAAATCTTTAGTTTTTCAATTTTTACTAATTGGCAATGTATAATTTTGATATCCCGTAATTGAAATCCCTTATGAAGATTGAGACATAATAGAGCTATACATTCTTATACTACACACCTAAGCCTCTGGGAGTTAGAAATCAGTAAACTCTTAGTTAAGCGTGATGATTACGGTTGACTAACGTCACCTTATAAATGCGTTGACGGGAATCCACACAAAATTTCATTTAAATGAGAACAGGAAAATAATTTTTTCAAAGCATGCAGGATAACGATGCTTCAGAAAATACTGTCTCATGTGAACGAAACTCCTTTGTCGTCACTTTTAGGCAAATAATTTTCTTAAAAAAATTCAAAAGGGCAATTTTTCTGGAAAATTTCTATAATACCATATTACGGGCCATGCAGTCGGAAGAATGACGTATGATAAATTAACGAATACTACGGCTAACAATTAATTAGTGATATATTAACTCTTATATTGTCACATGAAAATGCTTGAACTTAAGTTGAGAGAGAAAATTCTAAATGTACTTTTAAATGTCAAGAAAATTCTAGTGCACAGGGTTAATGTTATAGATAAAATTAGAAAAATATAAAAAAAATTCTTCCGGCACAACATTTAAAAAGATACAGTCAAGATATGGTGAAAAGAGATAACAGAGAACGTTATTATGGTGAAGTTGTTTAGAGATATAATAATGAACTGTAGCAAAGCAACACTAATTTTGAGTTTACTCTGTAAGATCTGTTTATAATCTCGGAAAGTCCGTTTTATTGTGTCATTTGACGATTCTCTCAAGCACATCTAGAAAAGGGAGTCTAAAAATTCTTTACAAAGACTTTTTTTTGAGAGGAGGGGGGTAAAAGAGATCTCTTAGTGATATATATATATATATGCTGGTTTAGATCCCGTATTATAGCCATTGTATTTGGCATCCAGATTACTCTGAATCTTGAATCTTTTCTGGACTTGGGATCTATTGAAAAATATCTTATTGTTTCTGTAAAAACTAATTAGATGTAAACGTCGCTAAAGTGTATCAACTGACTGTGATTCTTTGTTAGATGCGATAGTATATGAATGAAAGCGTAGCTACTCTTGGGAATTGACCTAGACTGCACTGCATTCATGGTAGTGTTATGCGAATTAATTTAATCTCTTTGGGGGCATAATGAAAGAACAGCTCAGAAAATGAGTCTGCTCCCTCATAAGCCCAATCATCGAATCGGAAATCATCCAACGAAAATTTCAAGCCATTCATTGAGTAAATATATTACGTATGTTGAATATCTCAAAACGATATCACTAGTGATTTCTTTGAGCCTTTAGTCTAAATAATCCTCTAGTAGCAAATTATGACTATAGCGCTCTCAAAATCGACCCATCCACTCTTGATATCTTGGCTATATTAATTGTGAACACCAAATCTTTTATTTTCAATTAGATTGAGAAATGCCAAATATTCATGATTCTTCATAAGGGATTTCAATTACATTGGGAAGTGTCAAATATTCGTGATTCTTCATAAGGGATTTCATTTTAAGTAGTAAATTTCAAATTAAACGTTCTCCATCAGGCGGAGGTCTTTTTTCATAAAACTGTACTGAATTTTGGAGTCTCCTTCGGTTACACAGAACCATGGCTCCTAAGTGTTAGATTTCACTTTAATGTTATAATTTTCCCTTACAGGATAGCTCTTCTTTTTACAACAAACTTCAGAGATCAAGGTTTTTTTATGTTTGTACTTCTAAAATTGGAGTTGAGTTTACAGAAATTGAAGGAAAGAGGAGAAAGGTATTTAAACATTTCTCAAAGGACACAAATATGTATTGCTTTTAAGCCAACAACGTTTCAGAGAAAAAATAAATTCTCTAGAAATCAAGTTTAGAAATATTCTAGGACTCTTTACTTAAAACTGATACTTCCCTTTAATAGATTCAACTTATTGGCTTTAGCGAAATAACACATATTCTACTTATTCTTCATGCCAATAAAATTGATTTTTTCCCTACATTTTGCTCAGACATTTCACTCATCATCTTTGAATCTGGAATGTAGTATATCTTGACTTTATGCTGAGCTGTGAACTTTTTAACAGACTTTGTTAAATGTGTTTTCTATATTTTTTTCACCTTTTGGTTCTCATAAACTGTGTTTGTTTATGAAAACACGAAATTTTGAAAATTCAAAAAACAATAAAATTTTATATACATTTTACGGTAATACTTAATAAAAGAAACTACCCCTAAAATTGATAATGCAAAAAAAAAATATTCATCGTAAAATTTCGCCCTACACAAATATATTTTTCTGTGTACCTGGCAAACAAAAGTTATCCTACTGATTTCTATACACGAGAATGCATCACCTTATTTACGAGAACAATAAATTACTTGCAAATTTTTTTTATTTTTGAATGAAATATGTCAAAAATTGATGATATGCACCTCATTTCTAATTACTGGATGTTCGAAAGAGAATTTCGTCAAAAAGTTGAGGAAATAAAGCGTTCTTTTCGAAAGGAGATACCTGAGACTTCTTTTGTTAAGGTAAATATCCAGGTAAACATGATAAATATTAGGAATGACAACATGAGTGCTAATAAATTAATTTTAATTTATTAACATAAATGGGTAATCATAATATTCTAGCAGAATGATTTATATGATTATTCATACGGGATTTAATATGACTGTTCATCGATATGAAAAGTTTTTTAAGTTGTACCAGTACATTAGAATCCAAATACATTCTGTCATCTTAAAAAATCACAATATTTCAATCAAAATCACAATCATGATTGAAGAATGATAATGAGATGTTCCTATGATATTACGAAAGATTGAATTATTCTTCTAAAATTTTTACACTGGAATTTTACCTAACTTTACCACTTTATATTTAAGTAATATACTTCATAATAAAGTTGGATTTTAGCTGACTTGAATGTACACTAGAATTTGGATTTAAAATGTATACATTATCTATATATATAAAACAGTTCCGTAACTGACTCATTCATTCATTCATTCATTCACTGACTGACTGACATACAACGCACAGACCAAACCGCTGGACCTAAAGGGATGAAATTTTGCATGGCGAATCTTCTAATAGTGTAGGGGTGCACTAAGAGAGATTTTTCAAAAATTCTTCTTAGATTTTTTTAAATTAAATTTTTAAGCTGTATTTTAAACTTTTTTTACGTTTGCATTTAAAATAATACATTGAGGGTTAAAAAATTTATATCACGAGAAAGATCATAAAAATTCCTTCAAAATGAAATTTTTTTCGAATTTTTACCTCCATTTCCTGATTTTTGGTGAATTTTTAAAGATTAATTTTTAGAATTTAATTTATTAAATGCTGATCACGTGATTTCTTTTTCTGGTACTTTCAATAAATTTATCGTCACGTGCGTAACAACTAAATAGACAAAAAGTTTTTTTTTCTCTTTCTAATGCAGCAGACGATTGGATATTATCCAAAAAAAATGCATATCCCTTACGATTTTTTTATAAATATACATATATAGATAGATATATATTTTACATCAATTGTATACATTGATCATCGCATTTATTATAAATATATATATTTATTTTTTGGCATAAATTGCATACGTTGACCGTTGTATTTAATTTGAATGTACTCCGTAGCGAAGCATGGGTTTTCGGCTAGTACTATATATATATGGTTATAATATGTAATTTTTTTTATCTGAATGCACATTTATAAATACAGTAAGCCTTATAAAAGTTCGTAGAAGAATTTGTTTTCCTAAATTACAAGTGCTTTTACTCTAAACTACTTAACTAAAAAGATAATGAATTACCGTATTCCCTTAGATTTGGTGTCTACGCCATTTTTGAACTGAAACAGTGTTAAAATTCTCCTTGTAATAGATTTTACATTTTAATACAGTGATAAATTATTGACATCATTAGAATATGTCAATACTTAAGGAAGCCTATTATTCCTAAAATTATTCCTTGTCTACTTCCCAAGCGGAAGATGGAGATTAAACTGAAATTGATAGAATCTTACATAAAACTTTCGGAAAACTCACTAGTAATGAACAACCCTTTAATTCCACAATAAATTGAAAAGGATTGCTACATGTTTCGAATTATTACATACTTCAAAGAAAAAATAAGTTATTGGAAACATACAGCCATACCTTTTACTTAATTCTGGAATGAAAGAAGAATTGACTACATATTATTAAAAATTATTTTTCATATTTTTACCTCTGATTTATGGCGCAAAAATTGTTAAAATTCCTATATTACATCAAAATAACTCATTTAGACACATGTATGGATGCCCGTTTTCTTTAGACAGACTTTGAATTCTCAGTAACACTACGGTTTTACAGACCTGGCTTAGATTTGCATGACCTGAGTGTTATAGAGTAAAATAACACATAATAACAACACTTACGTATCTTTCTTTAAAATTTAAAAAAGTTTATTTAAAACTAAAATACTGACTGCTTTGATTTATCAATGCGAACAATGACATTTAATTTGAAATCTCTATCAATATATCTTTTATATAAATTTATTGTTTAAAAATACTTTCCTGCCCATACCGGAGCGAAATTCAGGAAAAAGGCATAATGTCTTTCTCTGGTCTACTATAACTCAGAAATTTCCTTAACTAAATTCACTTGGAGCTCTAAATGTGTTTTCCGAAGTCTGGAGTATCTGCAGTAATCGTTTAGCCGATCTTTTCTGTTGAAACAGAGGACAAATGGAAATTTCCACGTTTGAAGGCACTCTCGGATTTTTAACCAACCATTCGAAATTTTGAAATATTTTACAGTACTGTAAATAGTCATTTTAAATAGTTTTTAAGGTTTCGTATTTGACAGAATATATATATATATATATATATATATATATATATATATATATATATATATATATATATATATGTGTGTGTGTGTGTGTGTGTGTGTCGGTAGGTAGGTAGGTAGATATGCAAATATACAAATACGTAGATATGAAAAATAGATATATAGAATAAAACACTTATATTAGGTATTTTAAATACTTATGAATATTTAATATGCCCTACAACTTGAATAATTAGAATATAAGTAATTTATTTAAAAATAAATGATATTTTTCATCATAGTTTAAAAATATTTTAGTTTTTGATAAATTTTAAAGGAAATACACTTGAGAATATTTATCTCTATATTTAATGAAGTAAATTTTACGAATGAATTCTTTTTCATTTAAAACTTTTAGATTTCACTTTAAGTGGAAACAAATGAATTTCAATGTGATTAAATATAGACACAGAAATCATGCGTTATATATATGTACTTGAATTATTTCAACGCATATTAGGTAAAGTTTTTAATCCTAGTTCATTTCTATCTAATCATTTTAACATTATGCTTTGAATCGATAAAGGTTTAAAGTAAATAATTTATTTTTATACAAAGATTTATATTTTTCCCCTTTTTTAATGAAAAATAAATTAGAATTGAAATTTTAGTTATTGAAATTATGAGTTTTATGTCATTTATTGATTTTTTCTGATTTTCTTTTCTTTTCAAAATGTAGGTAAATGCCTTATATTAGATTTAGATTAAAAGGCATGCAGAAAAACGTGGATTTTTTTTAGATGTTGTAGAAAAATACACAGTATGTGCGATAGAATCTAATTATTGTTTTAGGATCACGTACACGACAGGAATTACACTGTAAGTCTTAACATGATAATCTACTTTCAAGCTCTTCACAAGTAATTTAATTAATTTTTTCTCAGTTTTTCTCAAGAGTCGCCATTTTAAAAATAGTAAAAATCGTATTATTAGCAATGTTGCACTATAAGCATAGACATATAAATGTACAGATATATAGTAATGCAAAAACACAAACTATATGCTTATAAAAGCATACTTGTCTTAACTGAGCTTACGTAAGTTTTTAAGTACGCATTTTTATCAAAAATATTTAGTTTACTTCATTGTTGATAGCTTACAAGTTTTTTTCTATTATTCTAAGTCTATATTTCTATTTAATATAAATTTTCTGGATATAGAAAATAAAAGAAACATCATTTTTTCTATGATATCTAATCACTGATGTTCATTTATATATTGCGCTGTGATTTGTTTCTTTAAACGTTCTTAATTAACATTATTTGACAATTACTTGCACAAATTTTATATTGTTTCAATTAATCTACAGTATATTTTTTATTCGTGATATTTATTTATGAATATTTAGGGTTCAACGTTAGACATGATCCCAACTTTTCGTTTTTTGCTAAAAAATAAAGCTGAGATATGAGGATGGAAATAGGTTTCCTTAATATGAGGAGGTTATGTTCGGTAGCAGACGCACTGTTATTTATAATATGCAGACAAACAAATTGCTGATAAACTTTTATCATAAATTTGCAATGAAACTTCAAACTAGAACTTGCCAAGATTTCCTGTGGGCTTCATTCCAAATCTTTGTTGGTTTGAATAATATTTTTCGCTTTGCATCTGGTCAACGACTTAGGGCTCATTTATTTCAACAAATAAAATGGTAATAAGAAGACATTCATTTACAAGAGATTCTGTCGTATTGATATTTCGATATATATTCATTTATATACGTTTAGAAACATCCGGAGAGCATTATTTTTTATTGTTAGTCTCAAATTCTCCTTACGTAAATTGAATTACATTCCCAGACAAATGCAAAATGAACTCTTTTTTATGGATAAGGTAAAATGTGAATTAGCAAAATAGATTTACATAACATTTACAAAAGATTCTATCATATGGATCTTTCGATATTTAATCATTTATATTTTAGAGACATCCGGAAATTATTACTTTTTATTGCTGGCCTCAAATAATCTTAATGTAAATGGAATGGAATTATTTTCACAGACAAATGTAAAGTTAATTTTTTTCTACAGATATATGTTAAACTGTGAATTGGGAAAATATGCTTCTATACGTTTAGAGACATCTTGAAATGATTACTTTTTATCATTAGTCGTAAATTCTTATCAAGTCAATCGAATTTCTTTCACACGTGAATTCAGAATTGTGTCTCCTTTATCAGTAGAAGGTAAATCGTGAATTAGCAAAATATATTGAAATATTACAAAAATATTGAAGATTAAACTCTCGGTATAAATGGAAAAAAATTATAAAATTGTCATTTGTTTATAATGAGTATCTTTTTGTATTTCAACAGCTAACAAAAGTAAATCAATCTAGAATCGTAAATATACATGGCAAGTAAATATGAAGTTGTGTTCATACACTTTGTAAGAAATTAATACTATTTGTATAATTATGTCAGAACTAATGTCCAAAATACCAGGGTAAAACGTAAGTTTAACACGTCAGTGTAGTTCTATTGATGCAAGTGGTGTGTAAAACCAGATTTATATTTTAAAAAGTTTCTAACACATCGCATGAATGATGTTTTAGAAAATTAGTAAATGTTGTTACTGTTCATTTCTTTGTCACCATTAACGTTTAATAGTATTTGAATTTCAGATGTGAATTATTTTGGTTTCAATAGCAATTTATAAAATTTCCATTTGAAGTATATAGATAAATATTTAATGGGTGTTTATAATCATATGTAATTATCATAATAAACTTGGTTTTTCACATGAAGAAAATGCAATTATTCAGATCATATTTTAAAAAATTATAATTTTTGTTTAATGCAAGAATACCAAAATCTCAAACTATTTTTGTCGTATTTTGAGTGGTTATTTTAATCTCAAATATTGTTGAAATAATGGTATTCTATGTATTGTTTCCCCCTGTTAAGTAAACACATGTTTATGCTGTTTATTTTGATAATCTTACCTACAAAAAAAATCTCACTAATTGTCTTAAAGTATTCATGAAACCAAAAATACGAAGGATTTGGACGTGTTATATTCTGTTAGACAACAACTGATAAATGAAAAAAAAAACAGATGTTTAAAAAAAATACCTTACTCACTAGTGCAAATAATCATAAAGATTAAATTAAACAAGCCCAAACACACCGCTGTTGCAAAAAAGTGTGTGTAAATATTTGCACAGATAAGCGCATAATGCAGAGATAATCAATGCTTTTAAACAAGCATTGTAAATAAAGACAAAATTTGAACTTGCAGAATAAAAAATTAATCTAAATAAAGAGGAAATGAGTCCTTAAATGATGAAATGAACTAGTAGTGCTGGTTTTACTCATGACAAAGAAGAGTGTTTCAGGACAGTTTCTCTTTCTGTCTGCAATTTTGCTTTATAAAATAAAAACAGTTCATTTGGTTTATTATTATTCACGACACTTCAGAAAATCTAATCCTAATAGTGTGCTTTATTGTGATTCCAATATTTTGCTTTATTTCCAGGTTACGTAAAATGTCGTATGCATCTAAAATTCTGGCCACAAAAAAATGTAAAAGTTATTTTTTCCAATACATCTGCCTAAGTGAACCAAACATACGCCTATAACATTCTAAAAATGCATACATATTCTTTAAAAGATGGCAAGCAATAACAAATGTTAGAACAGATTAGTTAAAATACTGAAAATTTTACATTTCGTTTAAAATAAAGTTCTTCAAGAATCTAAACGCATACGAAAATATTACTTGGTGAAGCGTTTATTTTATACAGAATCTTGATTTACGGCTATACTTTTACAGAATTTTCCGTTAGGTTAGATGTTGACCAAACGGTTTTTTTTTAATTTTGATTTCAGGTCTAGCCTCCCCCCCCCCCGCACATTCTTGTGCTATTTCTAACTTTAGCTAACTTTTCGGGAGGGAACGGGTTTTTATTCCATATATGAAAATGCTGTTTCTGAAATATATAATAGTTTGAAATTTTTTCAGAGGGTATTGCCGTCATAAGTGCAGAGTTCTAAATCTCGCCTTGTTCCCGTATATAAACCTATGGGATTCCGTTAGCCCTAGTTTCTATCAAATTAATACTAATGTGACCCATATATCCACACATACTGTGTTTTAATGCTTGATTTTTACACTTCCTTGGGAATAACTTACTTCTCCTTCGGATTAAGATGTAGAAATAGATGCAAGAGCCTGTATTAGAAACGGAAAGCTTTGAAGTTTCCAGCTCAGTTGTAAGAATATATTTTAAAAAATTAACCTTTCGTAACAATGATAAAGGCAAATGGGATATTAAAGAGAGTGTAATAACAATACAATTACTGGACCATCAAATGTTCGGGATAAACAATCCTTATAAATCTGATGCTCTAAAGAACAATTTACCCAGTACGCAATATTTTTAAGCGGAATGAAAAGAACACCTTCAGGTTCTGCGTGCAGCATGTGCATTGGACAAAATTATTTAAATTTAGCTTTGGGTACAATCCATAAGATACCTATATCCAAATACGTATACTGATCCAATATCTTAAAAATTCTAAAACTCAAAATCCTATCCGTTAGGCATTTCAATAAAGCTCTAAGCAATATGGGAATCTTTCTTTTTGCATTTTTTATTCGACCGACATGTACTAGGTACAAAAAAATTTAAGAGCCTCGAGTCGTTTTGATCTCTTCCGGATGTGCTTGGAAAATCGCTTATTTGAAAGCTAGTGTTTAGGGTCATTGTCTTGGCAAAACAGAAAGTTGGTACTCACCCAACATTTGCTCTGGTAATTTTTAATCGTGTTTTAAAACCTTGAGTTATGAGATGTTATCCATTTTTTATTCAATAAACGCCAATTCACCGAACCCTGCTACTTATAAAATATGTCATGAAACTCTTTCCTCGTGTTCAACATTTTTAACTCTTTTCTAACTTAATAATTATTCGATCACTTGAGCGGCAAATATTGAATTTGCTGAAATGATTACAGGGAAGATAAGTTTCAGATTTCCGGCAATTTTAAGGAAAACTTTCTCAGTCAGTTGTAGTTATGAAATATTTTATTTTTGTGACACAGCATTTATATAAATCGGACATAATGTTATTTTTTTACAGTTTCAGGAGAAATAGCCTCCATAAGTCAGAGAAATACATTCTTTCTGATTTATGATAGCAAGTTTTATCAGACCGAAAACTTTTTTTTCACTTCTTTTATTGAATCGCTGAACTGGAGAATCACCTTAGATTGGAAAGCAATTCATATCTTATGTACTATAGTTTCTCGATATCTAAAGGATTTTTAAAATTAAAATAGAAGAATGCTTGCATTTCACTAGATAAAGAAACTCTTCTAACATAATTTCTATTCAAATTTTATGATGTAAAATCTTTCTTTATATCTTCTATACAAATTTCTGGGCGATGTTTTCTACCCTTTGTGTAATGAAATGCATAATTCGTTTTGAAAATTGATAATAAAATGTATTGAGACATGAAATAATATGATGATAAAGTTGGTGCCACAACATTCAAAAGAAAAATGGCTAAATATTTATTTCTATGCATTTTTAGAGAAAAACATAAACGCGTTAAAGTCGATTTTCAAATTTTAAGTAGTTATATTTCCAGAAATTGTCCTATGTTGATGGTACTTTAAGAAAATGTCCTAAAATTTTTTAAACGAATAAAATAAATGACTTTTTTCTAAATAGGTTCATGCTTAAATTTTAAGTTATGCAACTTTTCAACATTTTTCTATCAAAATTAAACCTTCCCATAAATTTCATGCATATTTAAGATCTATCTTATTTCTATTACCCAAGAGTTATTTTCATTAGCGATGCGTAAAAGATTTTTCTACACTTAAATCTAGCACCGACTATATATATATGTATATATATATATATATATATATATATATATATATATATATATATATATATATATATATATATATATATATGCACATACACAAATAGAGTGGAATGAAGCACCAGCGTATTAAAATTATACAATTTAGGAATGAATTTTTGCATTAAAATTTAAATTCTAAAACTACAAATCTTTTATGACATTCTTTAAAAATATGGTATTCGGCGTTTTTGAGAATATGACTTCCTTAACAATATCCTCAAAATTTCAAATCTTGTAAAAAATTATCCCAAAATTCTAAGCCCATTTTATGGTATGAAACGGCTAGGAATATTTATTTTTATCTTCATCTATAATAAAGAGTTATTCAAATTGATAAATAATTATGTTCACAAGTAGATAAATGTATAAAATAATACATTTATAACAACGGAATCTTAAATCTCAATCCGTATTTTTAAATATTAAAGATAAATTTTACTGTAATAGTTATTTAATACAGGAGTGTTAAGTTCTATGTTTTAACATTTGTATCAGATTCTAAAGTAAAGCTTATGGAAGTAGGAATCCATATGTTAGTACACAATGATTTGTAAATGTTTCTTTCCATATGTTGTTTAAAAAAATAAGGTATTTAGTCGTAAGGTAGATAGCCGTAGATATCGCACTTACTGAGATTTGAGAAATGATTGGTTAATTTAGTTCAAGTTGATATCAATTGTTAATGATTTTATAATAATTTTAATATTTTAAAACCGTATGATAGTTATAATAGTTATCACACGATACTTATTAATCATTCATTATGATATTTATATTATTATGATATCTGATTTTTTATATTATTATCATATTTTTAATTATTATATTTTTCGCATTTATATTACCCAGGAAACTTTTATTTTTTTTCTTCAATAATTAAATATATCTTTTAATATCACTAGAACCTAAGGTGAGGAAAATTATGAAATCAATTCCGAGTAAAACATTTATTTTAAATAACATTTCCACTGGTAATGTTGTTTTCTGTGAATAATTCCTGTAAATTGTTCTGTTTTGAAAATCTCAAAATTGTTAAAAGAAAAACTCATTCATAATTTCACAATAAGTTAATACTCAGGGCTTTTCATAATTCAGAAATTTTATTAAAAGAGTTTTCTCAGCACGTAAGCAAAACCTGCACAATACGGTATATTATTAATAACAAACAAGTAAGTGAATAAATTTACTTTCATAAGATATTTGTACTCATAACGTATATTATATACTTTTTAAAAAAATATATAGTACAGTGATATTATGCGGATAGCCACAGATTATCAGATAAACAATTTTTTTCATATAAGAAAGTGGTTATACTTTCATTAAAAATTTCACTGAAAAAAACGATTCAGACATGCGTACTACGCATGATCCCAATAACGCGTTATGGTAAAAATTAACCTGTTATATAGTTTTATATAATATTTCTTTGATTTATTTGATTTATTCCACGGAATGGAAACAATAATTTAAACAGAAATAGGAAGTTCAGATAGTAATTTTAACTATAGATTAGTTTCTCACTTTTAACAATTAGCAGCACGTTCATAAACGAAGAACGCGTCCATTTCAGCGGCAGGACATTTCTTTAATATACAGTCTCTGTTCAAGATTTTTTTATTCTCTAGCGAGTGTAATCACGTGAACAAATTGAAATAAAACAAATAACATAAATCAAGTTTTTACAAATACATCACAAGCATATGTTTTTCTAAAAAAAACAAAAACAAGAAAAATCTTTACAACAGATATATCATCAAAATTGTAGAAATACTTAATAGGAATGAAATAATTTTAACTCCCCTCTCCGACAAAGAATTTTAAAAAATATTCTGAAAGAGAAAAGCAAGAACACATCGGAAGAAGTTTCCAAAAGTTCAACAGGTTCACTCACTTGAGTGAGCATAAGGAACATTTAAGTACTTACCTACTCGCACGGTATCCGGTCTCGAAGAAGCAACAGTGAGCACAGAGAGCAGAAACGGGATGATCCGGCTAAGTTCCATGGCCGGAGCCTGCAACCGGCGTCGGTACACTGACGGCGGGACGAACTAACCCCCTCGACCGCTCCACCTTCTCATCTCGTCGGGTATCCTTCGTCAGATGGCGCTGCTTGTGTGGAGTCTATGTCTGGGAACAATTTTGTTAAGAGACAACCCGGGGCACTTAGTCCTTTGTTTTAAAACTGAAATTTTTCATACTTTCGCACCAGGATTTTTGCAGGAAATATTTTTGTAACAAAATTATTTTTTTATTATGTTTTTTTAATGTCGTAGCATATTTGTTAAGATCGGTAATGTTTATATTTATTCTATGATAAATAAATAATGATAAAAAATAAATAAAAGAATAATAATAAAATTTGTAAATGAAAAAATATATATTTATATAATGAAAGATAACTAAATATAATTTGAAGGTATGCAAAGATTACATGCACTTAGTTATTATTATGTAAGTTGGTAGTGTGCATAAAACAGGTGCCGAGTTGATTTATTAATCTATTGTCTATGATATTAATTTTGCATGATGTGTTTTTGGGTAGTATGAGTTGTAATACTACTTGTCTACTGTTACACATAGAAATTAAAACGAAAAGAAAATGAAGAAGAAATGTATTGTAATTTAACTTTGATTGTAATCAGAAATAAATACAGAAAGGAAAAAGTCGACTGGAACCGGGAACGGCCAGCTCGAAAATTTAATTTGTTGTAGACATTCAAGTAGAGGGTCTGTTACCACGGATATGGCTAGGCAGGAATTATGTTATTTTTTAACTTAAGTTGTTTTGTTAATTAATGTGACTTATATACAAAACCTTGCCGTTTATGCATTCGCAGTGGTCGGCATGATTTACGAATTTATTCTATGATAATATAAAACTTAAACAAAGTTGTTCAAAAACTTAATTTTTCATATTTTCAGACTATGATTTTTGCATTAAATAATTTAGAAGAAAAACCTTAAATTTTTTTTTAGTGTCGTAGCAGATTAATTGATGTCGATATTGTTTACACTTATTTCATTTTGAAAAGAAAAGACAAAACCTTTGTGCTTGAGGAATAAACAGGAAATCTAACGTAAATAAAGCACAAATAGGGGTAAGGTGCAATTTTGCATACGGCCATACCGAAGCTGCAAAGGAGCTTCTTCGCTGCCACTAAGTTCTTTGCACTGCTTCTTTGCAACTTCGAAATGGCCGTATGCAAAATTGCACCTTACTGCTATTTGTGCTTTATTTAAGTTGGATTTCCTATTTATTACTTATTTCATTATCGGGGGAATAAAAATAAATCTTTGTTCACAAACAGAATTCTTCATATTTATTTATACTATAAATTTTGCATAACTAATTCAATAGAAAAATTGTTGTTTTAGAGTTTTCTTTTATGTGGGAACAATTTCGATAATGATTATATTTATTTCATTATTGTTTAACTTATGTA
Source organism: Dolomedes plantarius (assembly GCA_907164885.2). Lineage (NCBI taxonomy): Eukaryota > Metazoa > Arthropoda > Arachnida > Araneae > Dolomedidae > Dolomedes > Dolomedes plantarius. The sequence goes on from OU015497.1 coordinate 188,603,677, forward strand.
TTGATTTCTAAACATAAATATATAAATTTCAATGCTTGTTTACTGCAATATTCACGAAAATTAAGGCTTAAATATCCTCTCATTATCTCTGTCATTATTTTACAGGTTTTTTTTTATATTTTAGAAAATTAGATTAGATCGATAATGTATATATCTATTTCATTATTTTTTTACTTATGACTTTATTTCTAAACATGCATATACAAATTGCAAAGCTCATATATAGCAATCTTTACAAATTTTACCTTTCACATTCTTTCCTAATAAGTGCAACTAGCTTAATTTAAAATAAAGGTTCCCTTGAGCTGTTTAAACGAAATCGATTTTTAGATTTATACATATAAAGGTATTACACATTCGTTAAGAGTTTTATGGTAAATTTTTAATAAAAATTTTCTATTAGTCGTTTGTAAAATTTCTTTCAGCTGAAGTTATCTTAGCTTATTATTCTAACTATTTTTACAAATTAGAAAATTAAACGTCCTTGAAACGCAAGCATAATTAAGGGAGAAGAAAAATTTTAAGAAATTTATCATTAAGATTGTAAATTTAAAATGATTTAAAACCATTTGTAATGATTTTTTTAAGGTTTATCTATTTGTTTTGTTTCACTAATAGAGCTATTTTTCATTTTAAAGGAAAAATTATTCGAGCAAAGAAGCCTAGCATAATTTCAATATATATCCAAGAATATTTCCTTTTTTGAGTCATTCTCTTTAAACTTTATTTAATATTTCAGGCAACAGAATTATAATTTTTCAGTGAACAAAAATCAAAGTGCATACCCTAATTACACAATGATTTTAATTTTTGTGTTATTTGAATGTTATTCATTGAAGATTTTATTATAAACTCGTTTTCTTTTTTTTTTTAAATAAACGTAAAAATTTATTTTAAATCATAATTTTTAACTTCCGTACTCCTAATGATTAATAGCATAAATCCTTAGTTTTTTAAAAATGTTTTTACTTCTCCCAGATTTACTAGTTTTTATAATTATTTTCAATTTAAAAGTCAATTAGGCATATAATATTGTAGTTCATACTAGCTATTTCATTCGGTGATCATGGTACTGCACTGTGGAAAGTGCACTGCTATTTTTAAGTACATATTTCTCGATTTCAAAATGATAGCCAGCTCTCATTTTTCACTTTTATAAAGTAATAGTAAGTATAATGGAAATCGATATTCAAATGTTGTCTGATGTGAAAATAGTGTTATTTATCTGAAAGTAATAATTTTCTTTCTAAAACTGGAAGAATATATTACATAACTTTTTATCCACATTTCATGTTGAAATGTAATACGTATAAATTCTGAAGTTAAAAGTTTAGAAAGTTAAAATTTAAAAATTCCATAGCTGTGCACACAGTGTAAGTGACCTATTCACAAACTCAGAAAGAAATGCATTTTTAAAATATAAAGACACCGTACGCACATATTAATGATCCAATAAAAATTATTCAATAAAAATCATTCCAATAAAAATTATTCTAATTTTGGCATTTAAACATGATTTTTTGCCTTGTGTTAGCATTCACAAGAGTTGACCAACTGAATGGCTGTGAATCATAGATTAAGCGTCGAATGATTTTTCAATTCAATATGCATACCTTTGAAGCATGCCAAATGTGAGAACGCCAACAATTTCCTTGCAGTGGTGCCATCGATTACAATTTGCTCGGACTTGTCAATAAACCCTCGTCCTCACACACACACGAACACACACACATTAACCGACATAGAGAAAAATGTGCATTTTGCAGACTGTATATATATATATATATATATATATGAAAAGAAAACCTGTACCTGTATATATATATATATATATATATATATATATATATATATATATATATATATATATATATATATATATACAGTCGGACCTCTATTTAATGAAGTCGCTAAATCCCGAAAAAATATTCGTTATATGGAAAATTCGTTAAATAGATATTCACCTATTAAAATACTTTAAATACTTTAATTTGCCTTCAATTTTACTATTTTACTACTTCAATTTTACTACTTCGATTTTTCAATTTTAATACTTTAATTTGCCTTTAATGGCTTTTATGAAAGACCCAGAGATTAGAACATTTTTATCTCACATTGTGTGTATCCACTTCAAAACTGCCTTATCCACATCTTCATAGACACGTTTTTTAAACGTTTTGAACAAGAATTCGATGAATCATAATCTTGTATCTTATCCCTTTTTTTAATTATGGTTGATAAGCTGTTTGGAGGAATACCAAATTTTAAAGCAATATCCTTTATCTTAACGCCTTTATCCACCTCATGAAGAATTAAATTTTTTTTCTTTGATGTTCAAGCACTTTCTCTTTGATATTTTCCAGCAACAAGAACCGAAATAACCAGAACAACTCTGATCAACAATCTAGAAAACGGGAGACTACTTTAAGGACATGGTAAAACCCTTTCAAGGTCATCGATCACCATAAAATTTGTAAAAAGAAAGAATAAGTTTGAAACGTTCAGAAACATTTTGAGAAATATGGAGAAAAAGTTCGTTAAATAGAGAATGCACTTCGTTATTTGGAGGTAATTTTACGAAGAAATTTGCAAAATGTTCTTGCTTCTAAGAAAAAGTTCGCTAAATAGAGAAATTCGCAAAATAGAGGTTCGTTAAATGGAGGTTCGACTGTATATATATGTATATATATATATATATGTGTGTGTGTATATATAGAGTGTCCATCGAAGAAGTCCCTGATTTCAAAATTAAAAATCTCGAAAGCAAAGATCTGTAGAAAAATGCAACAAGCGGTATATTTATCATGAAAGCTGTAAGAATTTTATATACTAATTTTCGAAATAGTTACAAAAGCTGCTAACAGATGGCGCTGTTAGCCAAATTTACTGCAATTATCGGGAGCAGGAGGCATGGATTGGTCTCCCTATTCGCCGGACCTGAGTCTTTGTGACTTCTTTTGTGGAGCACATTAAAAGATACTATCTACAGGACCCATCCCACGACGCTGGACGAGCTTCAGTCGGCGATCTGTTGGGCAGTTGAATCGATTTCTGTTGAGACACTACAGAGTGTGATGGCAAATTTTAATGTTCGTTTGCGCTACCTCCGTACAGCGAATAGTGGACATTTTGAAAAGATTGTGATGTAGTGATTTCAAAGACTGCTTGCAAAGAGTACGAGTTTATTTATGCATGCTGATACGAGTTGTAGAGCACCATCTGTTAGCAGCTTTTGTAATTATTCCGAAAATTGGTGTATACAATTCTTACAGCTTTCACGATAAAAATACCTTTTGTTGCATTCTTCTACAGATCTTTGTTTTCGAGATTTTTAATTTTGAAATCAGGGACTTCTTCGCTGGACACCCTGTATATATATTTATATATATATATATATATATATATATATATATATATATATATATATATATATATATATATTTATTTATTTATTTATTTTATTTTTTGCTTAAAATGATTGGAAAAGAAATTGGAATAAAAATAGTGTACATTATTGAAAACATATGCTAAAAAATAAAATTATTTAACGTCTTATTTTCAACAACCAACTCACTTTACAAATTTAAAAATTAAAAATATAATCCATTATTTGACGTCTTTTCCGAATATTTTATATTTATCTTTCCTCTAATAATTCGAGTAAAATGTACTGTGAGCTGCAAGACAAATAGTAATTATTTCTATGGTTCATATGTCTGCATAATATTTTACATTAAATGTTTCAAACGAATTTTATATTCAGCCGAATGTAATTGAAATTATATAACATTTAAAATATTGGCGTATCTGTTAAATTTATTTCTAGTCAAAGAAATGAATAATTTGTAAACATTAGTCAACGGGAACAGATCAAATTATGTTTAATGTTAATATACGCCACAAATTCCGAACTAATGAATAAGTTTTAAAACATTCTGTATCCCCGATATTGAAAATTTATGAGATATCAATGGTGGCATGATTTCTAGAGAAATATTTTATTTATAACCTGTAGTCAATTTTACAGCGTCTTTCTTGTCTGTTTATACATAAAATGAGAGGTATGGGTATTTATACTTGCATTCATTTATATCTGTGTATTTCTACTAAATACTATTTTATAGATATCTCTAAATCACTAACCACAATTAGAATTGGAATCTTGATATTCTCTTTTAAGTGAAAAATAAAGGAAATTTATACTTAACAAAAAAAAAAAGAAAAACTGTTTATTTTCATTACTATTTTGCTTCTGCCTCTATTGATTAATCAAAAAATGTAAAATCGTGGGCTTGACGTAGCCCACAGGTAGCGTGTCTGCTATGGACACAAAGGGTGCTCGGTTCGAAACTTGTTCCCATTGAATTCCTTCGAGCCTAGCCCGGAGAGGAGCACGTTAAATCCTGGGACCGAAAAGTGCCTCTATTAGGCCAGATAGGGTACTATCTCTCCTGTCGCCTCTAGGGTTGCTCGGATAAAATTGATGTGACACCTATCTAAGACGGTCCCCTACCTTTGTGGTGCTATTGTAAACCTAAGCCGCATTCCTCAGCAAAGCCTGCATGGACGTGGTCTGGAACAATCAGAAACATTCCTTTATGGAACACTTTCGCCAAGGGCATTAGCAACAAGTAAAACACGTTCAAAATTTTAATACGTAGTGTAACATTAATAACTATTGAAAAAAAACTATAAATTTGATGAAGAAATTGTATCTCTAAATACTATCACATTCTTTATATAACATTTGGGAATAATTTCTAAAGTGATTTTGCTTTTATTTACATTGATGTATAAATAGATCAACGTTTTAAAATGTAGCTTAAAAAAATTTCGCCGTTGAAACATCAGCGGAACTCTGTTCCTTTCCATTACATGGAGGACGAATTAAACTCCCATGAAAAATTAATAAATGACAGAATAAATATCCCTGACATTTGTAAAAAAAGTTTAATATACATTGTCAGAAACTAAATATGATATGCTTTATTCTTATATACGACTTGTAAAATATTTTATTGGAAACTTTAAACTCTGAAGAGCCAAATATACTGGTACAGACGTGCGTATGGAAATCTCGGAGATATGCAACCAATCAGAGGAACACCATGCGGTTCGCAGGGCCTATATAAGACAACAGGTGTCTAGCGAAGCTGTTAGATCGGTTCGTGCTGCTACAATTGCAGTTTATCACGATTCATGTGACTTTGAACGTCATATTATAGTCGAAAGATGGTACGTAGTATCCCCGAAGTAGCAATGCAATTTGGATTTTGACGTACGACCATATCACGAGTGTAAAGTGAATATCGGGTATCCGGTAAAACATCGAATCTCCGACAGTGATGGGGCCGGAAAATTACTTTGAAAGAATTGGACCGTCGAAGACTGACGAGAATCCTTAAATGAGATAGATTTGCGATGTTTCCTCAAATTGCTGCGGATTTAAATGCTGGGGCATCAATAAGTGTCAGCGTGCGAACTGTTCAACGGACCGTTGTTGATATGGGCTTTCGGAGCTTCAGGCCCATTCCTGTACCGTTGTTGACTCCATGGCACAATACACAAACAATACCACGGCTATTTATACACAAGCTTTACGTCTTGCCTAGGACAGCCAACACCTCCATTGAACTGTTAATGACCGGAAACACGTTGCATGGTCTGACTAGTTTCGTTTCCAATTGTTTCGGGTTGATGGACGTGTGCGGGCAGGGAGACAACCTCGTGAATAAATCGACCGTACATGTCCACCGGGCTCTGTTTAAGATGATGGAGCCTCTGTGATGGTATGGGCTGTATGCAGCTGGCGTGATAGGGGACCCCTGAGACGATTAGATACGACAATCACAGGTGACGGGTTCATAAGCATCTTGTCATCTACACCATTGTATTCATGCCCATTGTACATTCCGATGGACTTGGACAATTCCAGCAGGACAATGCGACAACCCCTCCTCACGTCGAGAGTTGCTACACTGTGGCTCCAGGATTACTCTTCTGACTTTAAACATTTCCATTGTCCACCTAAATCATCATACACAAACATTAATGAGCATATTAGGAATGACTTGCAATGTGTTGTTCAGAAGAGATCTCCACCCCTTCGCACTCCTATGGATTTGAGGACTATCCTACAGGATTCATGGTGTGAATTGCCTCCAGGATAGCTTCAGATATTAGTCGAGTCCATGCCACGTCATGCTCCGTTACTTATCCGTACTCTTAGGGGCCCTACACGATATTGGGCAGGTGTACCAGTTTTTTGGCTCTTCAGTATAATTGATGCCATACCTTATAATAGTTATCAGATAATTTAAAAGCAAATTCCTTTTTTCTTTTACATCTAGGTGTAAATAATGCAAAAGTGCAGCTTTGGCAATAGTACCTAATTCAACACAGAGGGTGCACGCTAAAAACTGGAGTCCTTTTTGCTTTGAGTAAAGGAATTAGAAATTTATAGGACTGGAAAACTTTAAATACCTTTAGTAGTGAATGAAGGTTTTGATTCAACGACTTCATATATCTTTAAGAGAAAATGCAAGTTTTGATTGAATCTAATATCATGGATGCTTTATTTTATTACAATTTGAAAGAAAGATATTTTCGTGGGAATTGCTTTTTGAAAGGTCTTCAAAAAATACTGCACACGAGTATTATTAAAAACCAGTTTTTTTAGATATTATATTATTAAAAATTAAATACATTAAACCACCATGTGTAAAATTTATTTCCTTGATTTCATTGAGAATTTATCGGTAGAAACCTTGAAATCTAAAAAAAAATACATGGCGCCACTAGATTTTTCTTCTAAAGAGCATTGTTAAAGTGTGTATTTGCGTTTATCTGTAATCAATGAAGCCTTTCAATGAAAGTTAGGTTAATGAGTATACCGAGTGCAGTAAAAGCAACTCATGATAAAAAAGTATCTAATTTGTTTTCAAATTTTTTATTCTGGATATCTCACAAGAAAAGTACATATAAAAGTGTTATGTTTCCTTTAAAGCCGTATCTATCGAATTTCGTTGGAGAATGAATTTTTTTATCAACATCTCGCGTTTTATTTGATTTCATACATTTTTATTGAACTCAATAATGCAATAAAAAGGAAAGAAACGTGCTATTTTTTATATTTTTCTTCTCACCAGCAAATTAAGTATTACTGAGCATCTTTTGTGTAAAAGCGAGGGAAAAATATAAAGTTGAATCTTGGAGATAAAAACACGAAGTATCTTTAACTCTAAAGAGTTTGTCATTATTTTTCAGAGAGTAATTCGAAGAATGCGAAGTATCCAAACATTGCTGAGTGTTTATTTTCCGTGATTCAATTACAGTTTATGTCTAGTAAATGCCAAGGAAAATTTTCTTATTTTTCGTTGCTGTCTACACATTATTTATAACTGGAGATTTATGACATTATATATATATATATATATATATATATATATATATATATATATATATATATATATATATATATATATATATATATATATATAATTTATTATTTATTTGAGAAACAATAATACCTTTCCTTTAGAAGATGTAATTGTGTATATGAATGTATTAAGAAGCGATCCTGATTTTAAAATACCATTTAACTGAAATAGTTAACACTTTTATAAAACTTTAATGTTATATATATATATATATATATATATATATATATATATATATATATATATATATATATTAGACATTTCAGTACATACGTTGTTAACATTTAAGTTGACAAAGAACTCTGTAACATACAAAATTGTTAATGGAATTTGAATTTTTTTTCATAGTTTGTTAGTTTGTTATGCAAGATATTTCGTAAACCCATCACATAAATTGTTTATACGACTATATCTATGCTCAGATGACAAAATGTTATAAGAAATTTATGTGACATCAATTCTAAGATTTAAGATGTCATGAAAAATTAGTAATTTATTTTACATCAGCAAAATTACCACCAGTGTTTCAGAAAAATAGTTAGCTATTACTTACATTAGTTACAGGAAATAGAAAATATTGGTGAACGAGAATCAGGAATGTGAAAAACCCAATTTTAAAAAAAAAGTTTCTTAGAATATTTTGTCATCTGAGCATAGATATATGTAAATATATACTCTGTTTTATATAGAATGTTTGTTTGACATTATTATACTATGCAATAAGTTTCAGCTCCGATAACTTCATAAAACAGAGGCCCATTATTAAAATCTAAATTTAAAATTCTTACTTGGATATGTATGTTTTTCACTAGGATTAAGTTGGTTTTGTTCACTAGGATTAAGTGGATATTTCTCAGAATTCATTTCTGTAAGACTAAATAAGTATATCTTTAATAGTGTCTTATGGGATATGCTATATATTTTATTTATTCTTACAGTAGAAATTTTTCCAGATGTCTGTTTTCCTTCTACTTTTCCGTAATGTATTCTTTAGATTTTTAAAAGCCCAATAATTTTCAATAACAATAATTTTTCCTAATTATAAAAAAAAATTTAGATCCCAATGAAACAAATCTATATATATATAATTCGAGGAAAGGAAAATATTCATAAAAAATCTATATTCGATGTTTCACAAAATTTTAATATTATTTAAATTTTTTTTCATTCTTTGAAATATCTCAGATTTTAATCACGCAAGAAGCACTGTAACTTCTCTAGAGATTATTTAGCAACAAAATTTCCTTAAGATATATTTTTTTTCATTTTGTGAAAGGATTTGACTATAATTTTCACTAAATATGTGAACACTACTGTAAATTTTTTCCCACTGTATAAAAAATATATCAAAAATTAGATTTATATTATAAAGTTTCTTAAATATTATGCTTTAGAAATAATTAGACAAATATAAACAGAAATCTTATACAATAATAAATAATTATGCTTTGGAAATAATTCTTGTAGAAACTTAATATCTCTCTGCGAAACTGTACTGATTCAGTTCTCAAACAAAATTAATGCTACATACATATACATACTGACACACATTCCAAAGTCTATTAGTATACATATATATATCTGTATGTGTGTTTGATTGCATATGTATAAAGTGATAGCATGCATATAAATTTGTATGTGTGTTTGCTTGCATATTTATAAAGTGATAGCATGTATATAAATGTGTATGTATGCACCATATATTAAGATTCATGTATGTACAGTGAAATTTCTATATGGCGGTCAGTTATCGTTCCGAATAAAAGTGTCCGTCTTGAGGGGTGGCCGTCGAAAATAGGTTCCTTCTATAACATTGGCTGTATGGAGTCTTTAATCGGTTTTGAACAAAATATGGCCGTTTAGAGGGGTGGCTGTCTATATACATTTCCTTTTATATGCTTATACGTGTATATGTATGTGAGTATGTATATAATTGTGTTAGTATGTATGTCTCTATATAGTAAATATTTAGTATGGAATTTAAGGAAGAGAAAAATTTATTAGTTTTTCTTTAGATAATCAGATTACTCTGATGGTCTTCTGTTCAACATTTTCATTATTTTTAGTATAGTTCATATAAGAATATTTAGCTTACTATTATAAATATTAAATATAAAACGATTTATGTCACGATAACACTTTGAACTACATTTCCTACGCAATTTTTGAGCTTTCGGCATACACATGATTAATTCCGTAAATTAACAGTCATGAAAACTGAATTTTTAATGTTTTGAAATTGAACAATGATCCTCTATGAAAATATATTACATTCATTTGGGTTATATGTTACTGTATTCGTTAATTTATAAGTTACTTATATGATACACTTCGAAATCATTCCCATACACCAAAAGTGGTGAATTGAAACTATCCGTGAACATCTCGGTGAAAAATGTTGTATCGTGTAGCTTGATGGCCTTGTGTTACAATGATATACATATTGATCAACAGAATACGTAATAGGTGATTTTCTGGCACAGGACGGGTGTTCTACTGGTCAGGATGTCTGGAATCCGAAGGCGTGATTTCCTTTCCAAACAGACAGTGCTCGTCCGGCGGAAAGGATATTGATCGACCGTTTAGAGAAAAAGATGAAAAAATTAATGAAAACAGTATCGCCAGGGAAAATATAATAAAAACACTTATTTCAAGTAAACACATGGCATGTTGGGAGTAAAAACTACCCAGGTCTTCTACACTTGCCTCAAATGATGGGAGGACGAACGTTTGGGAAAAAATGGCATCTTTGAAGTTAAAAAAAAAAAGTCTTCTATACGGTTTTCAAAAGATGGGGTGAGAATGTAATGAGACTTCTCTACCTCACCGAAATCGTAACATCGCCGGCATCCCAATACGCCACCCCGGATTCAGTTATCACTTTCCCCAGACAATTGCAATTTGACTCGAAATTTCAGCAATCCTATCAGCTTATTCTCATGAACAGTAATTATATCAAATTCATATTCGCGCAAATGCGTAGATTTTTAAACCTGTGCAGTTGCCAAAGACACTCGTAATGCTTAGAGAATTATTTAGTGTTTACATTCATTTCAAATATTGTTTTCTCAAACACGGTGGGAAAGTATATTCTCTTACTTGTAAGACCTTGTGGGGAAAATTGTCATTAGTACAGAAGTGGTGAGAAATTCATGACGATTTTATATATATTTCACGATTTTCCTTTTAGCGAATTTTTTGTAGTTGAGATTGCTACCTCCAAATATTTCAGTATATTTTTAAACCACTGCGCATTAAGATAAGCCTTAATAATAACCAGCGAGCCATGCATTTCTATATTTTTAAGGACAGTTTAATAACCATGTATACTGATTTCCATTAAGAGCTGAAAGGATTTAAGTAATTTATATGTTGAAAGCATTATCTACTTAATTTTCCAATCCTTTCAACCAGTATCTTTTACAACTGCGATTAATTAATTTATAAACTATCTCGTTAATTATTTAATTTATATAAGGCTTTCAAAATATTAACATTCTCTTGAGATAATTGTAAATTTTTTAAAAGCTTGCAAAACGTTTTTTTATCAGCTTTGTCTATTAAATATAGGCTAATTGTTAAATGTTATTTTCTTAAATTTATTTAGTTTATGCGTTACCTAAACTCAGCAGGGCCTGAAATGTATCAAATTTCCACTCTTGTTGAGTGATAATGTGACATTTCATGGTCAATTATAAATATTTTCAAATGTTTAACACCTTTTGATTATTTTTAATGTATCCACTACTAGGCCATTTAAATGAATAAAATCAATAAAATCTCCCACATGATTTTTATAAGGATAATTGAATCGGAATTTTTATAAAAGTGTCTATTTGTCAATAATATACGGGGATGTTAAAATTTACTATTAGTATTTTACAACAGTTGTCACACTTCTGTTCTCAAACAATCACAATATTTAGGATCGAAAAAATAGACAGCTAATATTTTAGTCTATTTCTTTCATAAATCCCAATCAAACGGTAATAGTGCAATTAGTGATATCAATATCTTCTATTGGGAATGTTCATTCGGTAAAATGAGTAAACATCAGTCCCATTCTACTGTATAAGACCTATATATATTTTACGGAATGTAACTGTGCGCTTGGTTCTTAAAAATGCGTAACTGCTTTGTAGAGATACCACTTATAAACATGACACAAAACAAGAGTTCTAATATGAAAGTATGTGTGTGAGACATCTTGTTGCAAATTCGAATCGTAGATTTGCCTTTCAGGATGTAAATAAGCTTTCTATAATGAACAAGAAAACATGTCCTTAGAGACGTATATATAGACAAGAACTTTCCTTTTTTCGTTATTAAAGGATTCACCTTTAAAATATATTTGTGCCAAAACCATATTTCATTCTTAATTAGATCGGTGTTTAAAACCCGAAGCACACACACGCACAAAGTTTATCCGTCAGCGAAAAATCAAAATTATTCTAAATCGTATTAATTCCGTGTATATAGTAGAAAACTTCAGACCTTTTTGTTACAGACAAAATAACCGAACAGATCATTGAACATTTTTCTATCATCAAATACGGGTTTTAAAACATGTAAGCTATAGAACGCGTGGGTTAAACATGAGAAGTAACACTCGACTCTGAGGCCCACTGAGTTACTTTTTGTTCGAACTATACTTAAACCATTGACCCACAAACCATTGACTCATTATTTTCATATATTTGATTCACAATTTCAATCGGTAAATTGTGACATGTACTCAATTTAATCATTCTTGAAAGTATTAAGGGCTTGCAAAAAACTTTGATATTACATAAACTTTATTAACCCTTTCATGAGCGTTCAAGAACGTTCTGAGAGAACTTACGTTAGTAAAATAGGAAAATTTCTACGGCTATTCCGTTTTTATAACCTGAAAATGGAAAATCAATTCCATTTTTGTATTTGAACGCTGAACGATATATTGCTATCTTTCCTTTTGTTTTTAGTGAATAGGAATAGAACCGAAATCGATTTATGATCGAAATGTAAGTATTATAAGCTTTAATAAACTTCATAAAGTTCAATGGAATTTCCGTAAGAGAGTAGTTTGAAAATAAAATTGCAGTTCTTGCATTCATATTATAATTTCTACACATAGATTGAGACATGTATAATATATGATGTCATTCAAGCGAACTGGTTTTAATATGTAAAAGACACTGCAATGGAATCTACTCGGTATAAAAGTTACAGTTACCTTCGTTCAAAACTATATATTTATTTCCTATTTAAATTCAATCTATTACTTCATTGTTTTGAAAAATTCGTCTTGCAGAATAACTGTAGACATGAAAAATTTACATCTTAAACACAGAAGAATATTCATGTGTATAGAAACAACGAAGAAAACAATTCTCTGACGTCTATACTTAAAAAGATTTTGTATGTTATAATACAAAGATCTCAGAACAGTACATGTCAGTATAAGCTATTTTAAATTTTTTACTTAAAAAAATTTATTCAGCCATATTCCTATCAGAGTTTACAATATTTACGACCGTATTCTCTGAAATCATGTATAGGTGTTTTCTTAAATCTACAATGAAATGTTGAAATATTTCAGATTCGTGGATGAGAATATTCCTGCTGATTATATGTACCCATACAAAGGGCCAAAATTTTTTTCAGAAAATTTATTTATTTATTTTATTTATTTTTTCATTTCACTTAGTTTGAGAACAACCAAAAATGGTAAATTCCACATAAAAGGTCAGAATATTTTTTTTTAAATCTGTAATATCGATCTATACAATAGGTCAAAATTGTTGCTAAGGGAGGCCCAGGAGCTACATAAACTATATATATGAAATAATACGTATAATAAAGGTCGAATGAAGGAAGGATAAGGATCATATACATATTTTCTAGAAAGGGATTTTTTCTAACGATCCATTTTTCTCACTTTATAATTAACCAAATTCGATAAATGAGTTCCCATTTTAAAGATTAAGTTCTTCGCTTCTGATGAATTGTTAATTTAGCATTACACATTCTATTACTTGTTTAAAAATCGAAGTATAAACATAATAAAAAAAATTTCTTCTCCTAGATGGCGTGTACGCGCTCGCTTTTTTCCCGTTATCGCTCGAACACTGAACTTTTGCATTTTAAAATCGGCTGATTTTCTTATCATTCTATAAATTAATTAATTAGTTTTTTCTTGAAACATATACGTAGGGATACAGTATTCTTTTTGCACGAAAAATTTAATTGTTTAGATTAAAATCTCTTTTTGTACACCTGAAGAACATTATATGAGGGATATTTTTCTTTGGTATGCCTTTTTAGAGTTTAATTTTATTTATTGAATTCTACGTACACAATTGAATTGCATATGACAAAATTCTACCAAGCTATCAAGCTCTTTTATATGTATATATATATATATATATATACACTGAAGTGCCATTGAATTAGGGATAGCAAAGCCTATGCAAATTGTGTAGCGCTGCGCATCATCTATGCGCAAGTGAGGGCGCTGTGGTAACTGCATATATAGCGCGTACTGTGGTTGTTCTGAATTAGTTGTTGGAATGGCCAGTATGGGTAAACTGCCTGATTTAGACGCCTTCGATCGCGGACAAATCGTAGGTGCGCGACGCATGGGCCATTCAATTTCCGAAATCGTCAGACAGCTAGGATTTTCAAGGTCGACAGTGTCAAGAGTATACCAAGAATAGATGGATGGTGGGAAAAAAACTTGCGATCGGGCAAACTGCAAAGGACAATTATCCTTGACAGTGCGTGGTGAGAGACGGCTCAGGCGTATTGTACGTATCCAGCGAAGCCAAACATTAGCTCAAATTACCACCCAGTTTAATGACGGTACCAGTCGTACAGTCAGTAAACGGACTGTGCAACTCTCGCTTCACCGTATGGGTTTCGAGAGCCGTCGACCTACGAGAGCACCATTGCTCTATACTCGCCATCGGGCTGCACGTCTTGCCTGGGCAAGAGAGCACAGAGATTGGAGTGTAGAGGACTGGAAACGAGTAGCATGGAGTGATGAGTCTCCATTTCGACTACTTAACGCCGACGGGAGGCTGAGAATATGGCGTCAGGCTCATGAAGCCATGGATCCTGCATGCCTGGCTGGAACTGTACAAGGGCATGGTGGCTCAATCATGGTCTGGGGTGTTTTTTCGTGGCACAGTTTGGGATCTTTGGTGCGTGTACCGACCTCCCTCAATGCAATTCGGTAAATAGAGTTGCTGGGTGATCACCTCCATCCGTTTATGCTGTTCTGTTATCCGCACGGTAATGGAGTTTTCCAGCAAGACAACTGTACCTCTCACAAGTCCCGGTTGGCTACTGGCTGGTTGGATGAACATTCGTCTGACTTCTCTGTCATAAATTGGCCACCTAGAAGCCCAGACTTAAATCCTATTGAGCATCTTTGGGATTTTTTGGAACAAGGCGTGAAAGGCCATCACACAGCACCAAAGAACCTTACTGAAATATGGACGGCTTTAGCCAATATTTGGCAAGCCATTCCCGTGGAACGTTTCCAGAAACTTGTTGAATCTATGCCCCGTCGTGTGGCAGCCGTTATCAAGGCCAGAGGAGGCCCAACTCGTTATTAGGTAGGTATCCCTAATTCAGTGGCACTTCAGTGTGTGTATGTATATATATATATATATATATATATATATATATATATATATATATATATATATATATATGTGTTGAAACTCAACTCCGAAATTGGACCTCACCCTTAAAAACCTCAATGTTAAAAATGTTTGACTATAGTGAAAACAATTAAAACATATTAAAATAATAATTGATGGAAAACATTATGAAAACTGCACTGCTACTTTTTATTGCAGGCAGAACTGTTATGGTACTGGGTAGGCAGTTGCATCTTTTGCTGTCACACTGCTTTCTTCAATTGCAGAGGATGAAATGTTGTGAGCTTTCTGATTCCAGGGTAACTGTGGTTCGAAGTGAGTGTATGAAGCTTGGATGAGATTCTGTTTCAGATATGAAGTTGTCTTCAGTCAGTTGGAATTCGTTTCTGGAATATTACTTTTCTAATATTCCAGATTTCAAACCGAGTTGTATAGGCCATCATCGTTCACTTCCATTATCACAGCTATCACATTTCTGGGTGCAGCTCTTCCTCTGTCGAGTTACGGAATCCGTAACACAACGTTCTGATCGACGCCCATGGGAGGAAATTTAGCGTCACTGCTTCTTAGCATTTCGTCGGCTTGCTTTTTAATTTTTTTTGTACAATCAGCTCGATTCTCTTCGATTAACTTCTTCCTTTTTTATAAAATGGACACATCAGAGTTTTCAGAATCTGATAAATTAGTGTCATGTTTACTTTCAGGAATGTTGGCCAAAACCTCTTGAAGTTGTTCTTCAGTCTCAAGGTCCGTTGAACAACTCAATTCCTGAGGAAGTCCGTTAGTAAGTGGAACACCGAAAAGAGCTTCGTATGGGCTTCTGGTGATTCCACGATGGAAGGTGCGATGTTTTTCTTCATTTGAACGATTCGTAAGCCTTATGTCCACTAACTAGTCTGATTGTCTCTCATCCACGTCACCAACATATAACGAACATCTTGATTTGCACATTCGACGGAGTCTTGGCTTTGAGAGTATCTGGGTTTTCCATGAACAATTTTTGCTTCAAACATATATGCTAGTTCTTTTATAATTTTATTCAAGAACTCACGTCCATTATAGGACTGCAAAATAGAGGGAGCTCCTATGATACAAAAAATATCCATTAAATTATAAGAAACTTCTTCAGCTGTTTTCGCTTTCAGTGGGCTTAAAAAAAGAATTTTGTAAGATGATCTTGATAGTTCAAAATCAATTTATATTCGCGATCAACTTTGATTCTATGTCAATGAGGTCAACCTGTCCTCATTTTAGGAATGCGTTAATAAGTATTGATTTAAGAACGAATCCCTTGTTTTTGCCTTTTTTTTTCAAGGGACACTGTTCACAGAGAGAAAGGTACAGCTTGATCACTTTTTGAGGCACATTACAGTATTTCTGTTGTAGTTCCTTTTCCATACATATTATTTATTTTTTGTCACCCAAATCCATATGAGCTTTATGAATAACTTCAAAATATTTCGTCAGTATGACAAAAATACTTTATGGTTTGGTCGTCATCTGTCATTTTTAATTAATTTTTCGATACCAGAAATAGGTTAGGCCATCCGCAAACGGGTCGTCTCGTACTCGGCTCGAACTCGAAGCGATTTTTCCAACCACTCAACTTCCTACGTAATGGAATGGAACTCCACTGACGGACAATAGGCAATCGGCTCGAAGTCGAAGTGGGCTCGATTCATACTCGTCTCGTTTCACTCGAACTGTTTGGAACGAGAAAAATCGAGCGTGACGCGCGAAATTTTCGATTATCAATGGAAGTGTTCAACATTAAATTTGTTGGAGAAGAGGAAAAACACCCGAAGCTTTATGACCACACGCTCCTTAAATATTCTAGAAAAGATTGTACAGAAAAAGCGTGAATTGAAGTTGCACGAGAAATCAACTTGACAGGTAATGTATTTAATTACAAACTTTATTAATGTTACATAGTTTAGTTTAAAAAATTCATTACATTATAGTATTTCTTTATTAATTATAAAAACTTATTACAATCATTGATTAAAAAATCTTATTACAATTTCACGAAATCTATTCTGATTAAATACAAAAAAAATAATAATCGAATACAAAACACAGCGAAATTCAGTATATTTAATTTTTCAAATCAGTAAACATAAATATTATGTTTTTAGTTTTGATTAAAAAGTGTCAAAGCCTGGAATTTGTCGTGGTGATTGCTACCTGAGTCCTACCATCTCACCTACACAAACACAAGAGCTTAGCTCAAATTTTTGCATCTTAAAATTAATATGCATTTATAACTCCGATTGAAAACGAAATTTCAAATAATTTTATAATTAACAAAAAAATTGTATTTTTATAAAATTAAAATATACCGAACTGAACATTTTTTGACATTCTTTTGACATTCTATAGAATGCTAAAAATATTGCATCACTTTCTTGTAATTAATGTGGCGGAAAAAACAGCCGATGGTGAAAATTCCGTTCCAAGTACGGATGTACTTGTACTCTCCTCCGAAACATTTTCCTTTTTATCTTACGGTACCAATATAACATAAGAATGTCCTCATCACTGGAGCTGCTCATTTTAAACAAATAAAAGTAAGAAGTTTTTACTTTGGACGTTGAAGACATTCAACCTATTGAGAATAATATGGATTCGTCATCCCGCTTCGAATTCGAGACCACTTCGAGTGCGATTCGACCCGTATGCGGGTAGACTTGACATAGTTCATACAAGACGCACATCTCGCTACGAGTTCGAGCCGAGACGACCCGTGTGCGGATGGCCTTAGTCTTCTGTAGTCCTTATAGGTGAGGGACTGCTTGTCTTTATTCTTTTCTCCACGCTGCATTTCACTTCCGCAGTTAACTTTTCAAAGTTTTGTCGCCCGAACTTTCTAACAAACTACCCAAATTCGAGAAATTTACCTCTCATTTGCACACGTAGTCGTTGCCGATTTAACACCCTCATCAACAGAGGGCATCGTTAATAGTAGCATTTACAAACGCTAAAAAGAAAGGAGACTGAGATATCGTTGGAGACAAGCAAACGTGGGGGCTAGGGTATTCATAATCGGGCTTGGCTCATTTATCGATGTGGGAGTGTTTCGCACATCCTCCAAGTGTGAGATCGGACTTGGCTCACTACTGATTTGCCCGATCGCGAATGATCGAATTCAAGTGCACAAACTCCAAAATAATGTCGCATTTCGGACTTGGAGTATTTGTCAGTGATCCATTCAAGATGTGAGCATTTTTTTCGAGTATTGTCCGACTTCGGAGTTCGGTTCCAACATATGCTTATACATACATGTATATATATATATATATATATATATGTGTGTGTGTGTGTGTGTGTGTGTGCTTCTAATTTGCCTCATAATTAAAGGATAATCTATATGTTATTTCTAAAAGTTTTTTTTTTTTTTTTTTTTTTTACATGGAGAAGTACTTTGAGTGAAAGACTGAACGGGGACATACGACTGGAGTATCAGAATAAAGGTGCATGTGCCAGTCGAAGAGAAAAATGCGACTGGGGTAAGGGTTCGGGCGTGGCAGATCGGCAAAATTACCATGTAAAATCTACGGGGAAAAAGTGCGTGCTCGCTTCTTATTTTACATTTACTTTTATTGACCACACAGTGAACTTTTAAATTTCAAAAACACTCTATTTGTAATTATTTTTTAATTGTCATTGCCCTTATCTACATTAGGCGCTCATTTCAGTGTCACATTTGAAGTTCTAGTAGAGTTCTATGATCAGTCATATAGTAAGTAAATACTTCATCTATATCAAGGATTCCCAACGAGGTCCAGCTGGACCCCTTTGGGGTCGTTGGAAGTTTAAAAATGGTCTATAGTATTCAGGGGGTATATTGGAGGGGTCTATGATAATTTGTTCTGGTTTAAAATTTAATTTAGGTTTAGGAATTTCAATTATTAGATAATATTATCCGTTTTAATATGTATAAATACAGATTTTCATTGGGCGGAATGATCCATGCATTTAAAGTTGAATGTCGTGATGCTTTTGCATATGCCTTGAATGCCGCCGTCGGCTTTTATTTGTGTACCAACACTAGGCAGAACAGGGAAAATCCACTGGACCTTAAATAGCACATAGGTCATCTCGGTGCAACCATTCAGAATCAGTTTCGTTTTTCTCTTGGCGATGTTTGTTCAGTTGGAATCTGCTTCTGAAATCTTGTTTATATTTGTGAAATTAAAAATGAAAATTATACAAAAACAATGAAACATAAATCTAATGAACCACTGTTTCTAATTTTTTGTTCTTGTTCTTAGTCAAATTGTTATCTTTTAGTGCTTTATGTGCAATTATCAGTATTATAATTATGTTGTATGCTGTATATTATAGAGAAAAATGTGAGAGAGTCGATTAAGACAATCATTCTTTTCAAAGGGGTCGATGTAGGAAAAAGGTTGAACACCCCTGATATCTATATTAGTTCTATTCGGTGTTTTTTACTCAGAGACCTTTTATGAGAGAATCGCTGAACATGAAAGAAAGGTTGATGTATCGAAATGGAGGTATTTGAATAAATCTGTATTTTTTTTTCAATCATCTGAAGTTTACCTTTGTTATTTCATATGAATTTGTCCTTTTCAAAAAGATTAACCGTGAATTTAGACTGGTTTCTACTATACTATTTAAAAGTAATAATTTTCTATTAAAGAAGTCAATGTGAAAAAAGTTATTGTTCCCTCCGACGAAATGTCTAAACATTTCATAACGTAACAGTTGGCAAAACATAACAGTTTTGCCAACAACCCGATTCGCCCTAAAGTTGCTTGATGGAAACTAAACAAAATCTTCTTCCCGATGTTCAGCAACCAGAAGAAACAGCACCTATGGACAAGGAGTCCATGTTAGAAGTTGAAAAATTTTTCATTACTAAGAAGCCCACTTATCTGTTCAGTTTGAGCGCCAGTGACAATCGGTTAAAAGTTGATAAATTAGAAGCAAAAACTGAAATGCTAAAGAATTGAACTGCGTGTGTTACAACTACATTTCCTATTCCGAAAATGAAGTGAAATTTGCTCGATTTCTATGAGCGGGGCCACTAGTGTTTAATATTTCACAAATACAAGAAAACTCAATCTTGGAGCCTAATAATACAGATAGACCACAGATGCAGTTCGTCTCCCAGAGAACTTTATTCGGCTGCGATTCATTTGCCTTATTCTCTATGACTATTATGCAAGACATAAATAAATGTAAGGCATTTATAGATAATTCTCTAGATGCTATATAGTTCACGCTGGAGGGAGTAAAAACATAATTTCATCGTAATTTTTCATTAACTTTTGAATCACCATCTATCTCTTTCTTTCTATTAATAACGTTCTATGAATATCATATCGCGTGTGCGTCAGTTTCAGAGCTTGTGTTTTTAAACGCCTTTTAATACGTGAGTATGATTTTAAAATCAGAATACAATTTATGTTATGGGAAAAAATGTTAGTAAGATTAATAAAACCTTAAAAAAGTAAATGATGATTTAAAATGTAGTTACATACTTCAATTTTAGACCGTTCTCCCTGAGGCAAAAGAAAATCGTGGCGACGGATTTCATTCACTTGCAGTGATCATTTGCCGTATATTTTGTCAAATATAAAATTTGAAATGGGATTACGACGGGAAATTTCTATTCATGCAGAATCAATTTAATTTGAATGACTCTTGACATTCGTGCATTAAATTTATAAAACTTCCGCTAGAAGAGAAAGTTTGATTAAATGCGTAATTAAAAAAGTCGTTCTAAAATTTAATTTAAAGAACTCCAGTAGGATCTTATGATACAATTATGAAAATTCGAAGAACGTAGCAAATCAGTTTTTAATTTGACATGATAAATTAATAAAAAATAGTTATATATTTAATAGACCTTTATATGTTCTTATAATATCTAAACCAAATCCATAGCTTAAAATTAAAAATCCTTTCTAGATTATATCTATTAAATTCAACTATTTACATGCATTTGTATTTCCTTTAAATTTATTCTAAAAAAGTAGTGAGTCATAACAAAGCTAATTGTCTAAATTAGTTAGACATTATTATTAGTTAATATCATACTAATTATTTAGTTTTAGGAAAACCCTTTTCCTTTTGTGAAAGTTGATTTAAATATTCTTCACTTTTTAATAAGTTCATAAAAATCAATTAATATTAATGATTTTTAACATATATTTTTACTTAAACAAACTTGATGTATAAATCGTGGTTTAGAAAGCTTATAAAGTATAAATAAGCGATATTGTGCTATACAATAAATATGTAGTGAAATTGCATCAAATATGTAGTAAACAGAAAATATGTAGTAAATTGTAAATTTTGACAAAGAGTACACTCTTTTATTATAAATATTTTAATAAAGTAAAACGCTATGCAGTAACTTTTGATTAAACTCGTTTTCATCGCTTCTCTTTGTAATACAGAAATGTAAACCAAGTCGAAGCATCAAAGGTAATGGGGTGTGACTAAAGCACTTTATGTTGATAGCCCAATGCAAAAATAAACTATTTTCAATTCTAGATACGTATGCCTATCTTAGGTAGGATTTGTTGTTTATATAAATTATTTTAAACTGCAAGTCATGGTAAAAATAATGCTCTTATTTAACAAGCTTTTGGATTCCGACTAGAAGAATTTTTACAGATTTTAAATCCACCTTTTCAGTCAATCACGTTAGTTATAATATACTGCATAAGGAATATGCAGTACTATTTAACACAATAAATATTTTTTATTGCCCATTTTCTAAAACGTATGAAACATCTTCCACATATCTTAATTTTTCTATGGTGGTATGACAACACTCTCGGCGCTGTATTTCCTTACTTTCCGTGTTAACGTGTAATTTTTTCCAACTTTCTCTATTTATGGTTTGTTACATGGAACATGTTTTTCTTGAGCTTCTCTCTTCAAAATCGTTACGGGATGAAATTACCTCACGAAAAGAATAGTGGTCAGATGGAGAAGTGACGTTATATAAAAAAGTAGGATTGCTTGTTTCCCGCCCTCCATATCTTCATGATGTTTGATAAAAATAATTTATTGAAACTGGATAGAAATATGGCTGTTAAAGAGGAATATTGTGATATTTGTACTAGCTAGAGTACCATGAATGGTAAGAGATACTGATCATTACAGTGTGTGTTGTCCCAGTGTTGTGATGATAATTAATAGTTTAGAAATAATTAACGTTTATATTAATATCGGGTATTCAGATAATTAAATTAGTAAAGTAAGTAAGTAAGTAAATTTTAGTAACGATTGTGCTTTGTTTTAATAAACTTATTAAGCCTCTGCTAAATATATCTGAGGGTTTAAACTCGTGGTGATCATATATTAATTGATTTGATTAATGTCATCGCATTTGGAGAAGTGTGCGCAAGTTTCTCTAAATGTTTTGACATTGAAAAGAATTAAGTTTGAAATAGATCATCACGGGTTATACCTTATTGTTAATATTGATAAATTAATAAGCCTTATTTTGAAATAATTGTGAGGTGGCTGGTACGCTGGTGAGTTTTGGGCTTTTTTTTTATTTAATGAATGAATGCAAAATTATAGTGTGTCCTTTTCTTTTAAAGTTAAATCCTTCCTTTTGAGAACCCCTTTTTGTCAGTTGATCGTAAACTGAGACATCCGATAGCGACTGGTCACGGACACCCTCCCCTTCGGGACGTTTGGAATGTTGGAATGTTGATGAGCCAAGCAGATACGAAGGCGCTCCCTGCGCGGTTGAATACAGTGGCTTGTAGATGGAGGCGTTTTCAAGGAGGAAATATGTAACCAAAAATTATTATGTGAAATAAGAAAATGAAAAAATCAACAATGAGTCGGAGAGGATATTCCTTCGGCTAATTCCGAATTTCAGCGTTTTCCTCGTCCGGGATTGACGGAGCGGATTGGACCTTCTTACTTTCCGCGGAATACAAAGTGAAAAAAGGAGCGTCAACTCGGGGGCTGTGGGTGCAAGTGAACACAGAGAGGGGGAGAGGCGAGCGAAGAGGCTGGGAGCTGACCCCAGTGCCTTGATAAAAAGATGATGGCTGTACGGAAAGGTCCGACGACGTTCATGTCTTGGCGTCATGCACGCTTTAGAAAATGGCGTTAAGGCTCCCCTCATGACTTCTTTAAATAATAGTGTTTTTTTTGTGCTGCAGCATTTTAATTGGGTAATATGATTTTCATTTCCTTTTTTTTTGGTTTACTGAATTTTTCTATAGTTTTACTTTTGTTTTTTTCTCATCACTTTTTCATTTAGAAGGTTTTTTTTGATTCGCCAGCCACTTCACTTATTTGTATTGTTTTTATTGATAATTATTTGTATTATGGAGATAGAACTCATTTAAACGAAATTGTATTTTATTCAATTGAATTTGGTTGTCAGAATAATGTTAATAAGATCTGGAGATAATGAGTTTGTTTGTTATAATGTCAGGGAAATTGTTAAATAAATTGTTATTTTTAGATTGTAAAGTGGTGTCATGTCGGTCCTTGCCTTTTTAGTAAATTTTCTGATTTTCAGCTTTAGGTTTTATTTTATTTCAGCAGATATGAAGCTTTTTCTTTTAGGTGAAATAACTTTATTTTTTAGGTGTACTCCAATGATAGAGAGGTAATTTGATTAGATTTAATTTCATTTTTCTTTTGGCTCATTAATCACCACAGTGAAGCATTCAGTTCGAACCTAGTGTTAATTACAATATTATTTATTATGGGTTATTGCATTAAAATAAACACAACGCAACTTTACCATCTAACATATGTTGTACTAACCACTAATGGCCAAATGGCATATATTGTTGTACTTAAATTTAACTGAAACCTAGCTTAATTAGTAAGATTTATTACTACCTTCAATTAATTAATAATATAATATTATTAAAGTTTTAAATAAACCCAATATCACAAATTTCGTTGCCACACCAGTATAGCAATAATAATTACATCAGGATTTTATTTCTGACTCATTTTTGTTTGTATGCACCCAAGGAATTCGAAACGTTTGCAGTATTACGTGGAAAATAGCAATACACATGTTTCTTGCATGTCGATTCTAAATATATGACAGAAGTGACCTGGGATTTTTTTTCCTAGCTTGTTTCCTCAGTTTCGGTGGAATACTTTCCATTATGTTAAGTAATATTGATAGAATAACTAACGATCCGAGCTTGATTCGTGAAATTTTTACCATTCTTGAAGCTTGATAAATATAACTTTCATTAGCATACAACCCAGTTGTAACTTTTGCAGAGTCAACACCAGATCTAGCATCCGGGTATACATTAATTGCTTTTCAACGGTGGAGGTGGTGTGTGTACACATTTTGTATATCTTTGTAGTACAAACAGAGCTACAATAAGCATTTAGAGGCGGTCAGAACATAAAGGAGATGTAAAGGGGAAATGAAGGGACGGATACAGTCTTTTCGAGAATCGATGTTGAAGCGGGATCCGTCAGTCTAATAGAATAATGGAGGCGATTAACGGCACAAGTCTCTATTGAGAGATGACGAAGAGGATACCAATCAGTCTTATAGCAGTTGAGACATCATTCTGTTGTGCTTCTTTTGTTGGTAACTACTATCGGTAGTGAGGTATTGTTGGAAACTATGGATGTAGAACCGGGACCTTTATATATACGGCTGACTGCTTAAGAATTGTCCCAAGACATCAGGAGATGTACAATGCTACAGATAAAGTTCTTTAAGGCACGAAATACTACGGCAGCAGGAGTCCCCTAGTTCGGGAGGCTGGAAAGTGGTGTCAATTACCGAATCGTATAACATTGACTGTACGCAACAACTTCAGGTAATCACTGTCAACGTTAGCATAAAAGGTTGAAGTACCTAGTAATCAAGAAATCTTCCAAAAGCATTTGAAATTTAAAAAAAAAGGTTTATTTTCTGACCCAATCTTGGGTAACATAAAAGGATATTTACACGTGCAAGGAAGCGCGGTACTACATGAGCTGCAGTGAAATACAGAATGACCGCATTGGTCTAAACCCTGAAGATTATATCTAACATGGCATCATTAACATCTAGAAAGATAGCCCCCCGATGCAGAATTGGCAGGGCCAAAACTGATGGGGTGCTTACACGCAAAAATATAAGAGGAGACATTGGCATTGTCCCAAACTTTTAGCAGGGCAATGACAAGATTCCTTTCATAATGTCAATAGACATGAAAATAAATTATGTATCTTCATTGTATTTTTGCATCACCACTTATAGTCAGATTTGTCACAGTTTACTTGTAATGCTGTCTGTGGAAAAGATACAAGAATGGGATTAAAATCAGTGCACGTACGAGAGCGTAAAATTTGAGTGACTTCGTCCCATAAGACTTCCGGAAAACACGATGATACACCTAATTTCTATATATGCACACACTGGTCAATGCTCGCTACCGGCGTGCGTATGCAAAACCTGTTTATGACGTGCATGAAACGTCATCAAAATGCTAGCATAAGTAACGTGTTTAGCCGCATTTCACGATAAACACGGTAAAATGGGAAAACGACAGATCTTTTGTCATTTGAAAAAGGGCTTATTGTAGGGGTCCGTTTAGCAGGAGCCACGATTGTGAAGACTGCAGAACTTACTGGGTTCTCAAAAGCAACCGTTTTGAAGGTGTTCAACTGTTGGAAGCAGAATCCACAATCCTTGTATAAAAGACATAACTGTTGTTCGAACACAATAAATCAAGACTGTAGTCGGCGTTGTCTCCAAAGGATTGTACGGCAGAAAAGGGACTCTACTGTACTTCAACTGATCGAAATCTTCAACCAGGATTCGTCCGAACTGATCTCGGTGAGAACCATGAGCAGAGAATTGCAGAAGATGGGATTTCGTAGTCGGATACCTGTGAGGAAACCTCTCATTTCTGCCCGGAATGCCAAAATTCGTTTGCAGTGGTGACCGGAAAGACGAAACTGGCAAAAGAAGGTTGGAAAAAGGTTATTTGGTCAGATGAATCACGCTATACCATGTTTTGCACTGATGGAAGACATCGATTTTGGCGAGAACCCAAGTCGTGAACAATTTAGTTGTTCGTACTGTGCAAGGGTCTGGTGGAAGTATCATGGTGTGGGGCGTGTTCTGCTGATATGGAAATGGTGTCCTGTGTTCATTGAGGGTAAACACTAGGGTGGTTCGAAAAAATAGATTTTTTTATTTCGGAATCGCGTTACCTCTCAAAAGTTGTAGTTTGGTATCCTCAATTAGGGAAAAATTAAAAAAAAATTCTAAGTTGACATCTTCAGTTCGCGCATGAGGCTGAAAGTTTGAAAAAATATGGTAAAAATTGAAATTTTCAAAAAATAACAAAATTAGTTTTTTTTGTAATTTTGTATAATGCAACAGCCATAAATTGTCAGTATATAGCGTAGTTTGAACCTAAAAAATATTTTATAGCTTTTACATAATATCTTTAGTTCGCGCATACGCCTTAAATTGGGTTAAAATCGCCTAAAATTTGAAATTTACGTGTTTAATATACAATAATACATACATGACATATTTACGTTTCAAAAGTATTTTAAAAATTCTAAATTTGTTGAATATAACCTTTTATTACAGTATTATACGTACAAGTGAAGTTACACACACATTTATATGTATATAATAACATTGCGTGTCATAGCTGATTACAGAATGATTTATAGATTTTACCTATTTTTTGTGTCTTTAAGATTCCTCAGATGTGTTGGGCATTGTTTTAAATTGAGATTTATAGTCAAATGATGGCATAGTTGACCTTGAGAGCAAAGTTGTCCTTATAAAACCATCCCTGTTCTCTTCTCCACATACTCTAGTACAAGATTCTGGTACGAGCTTTACAATTCTTTCGACACTTTGCGTGTGGCAAGGAAATTTAATTAGCTCGAACTCTGGCAGAACATTAGTATTAATAAGTTCTTCTAGGCTCTGCGTTCACACATTGCTCATTATTGGAGGAGGTGTAAGTTTGCACTTGGACCAATCAATAAGTTCAATGTAATTTGAAGCTGCAAAATTGATGGTCGGTGGTTGAAAAGTTCGCACCGATTTCCCTTTTGGTTCTTGTTTTCTTGCTTTTAGCAATCTTCGAAAAGCTAGCTGTCTTACGTGCACTCTCTCATCTAGCACCATTGAAATTAAAAGATTTTCGGGATGACAGAAATACGCATTCCTCTGAATGATAGGATCAATTATTTTACGTACCCTGTCGGGAAGCTGTCTTGTCTTCTGTACTAATTTAAACACGTGAACTGCTCCAAACTTTACAGAGGGATGCATTTTAATACCAAACCATACTGGATCGTATATCTTCATAATATAGCTGACCAGCAGTTTAATTTCGTCAGAAGGTTTTACTTCAGAAATATATAGTCTTAAGATCCTATTTGCACAAGTTAACCACCTAGAGTTACTAAGAAGACCAGGATCTTTCACAGCGAGATGTGGCGCACATTCTCCTGTCTTGACTGTTCGATAAATATTAAGTAAATACTGTTGGTCCTTGCCTAAGTCAGTTTTGGTCACATTTATCTCCTCACTATTAATCGTTTCATAATTAGCAACAGGGAGTTTTTCACAGTCAGTCAACTTCTTGCCAATTTGTCCCGAGAAACTTGTGGGTCCTGTAGTATCACCATCTACACTTTCAAACAAATGTCTGAACGGAAGTTCGTTGAAATGTAATAAACATAAAACCATTGTAAAGGACGACCAAGTTTAAGCTCAAGGTTACGAATAACACCGTTTTTCCATGCTGTGTTAGTCGCTGTTCCGTCGCATCCAATTGCAACAAGCTTAACATAATCAAAGTTATTGTTTTCTAAATAGAAAAATATGCTATTAGCTATTTCACTTCCAGTGGCCCTTGGAGGTGTCAAATGTCCCAGATACTTTCCACCAGGCTCTTGAAACAAGCTGATGTGCTCCTCTTTCTTTAGT
Source organism: Dolomedes plantarius (assembly GCA_907164885.2). Classification (NCBI taxonomy): domain Eukaryota; kingdom Metazoa; phylum Arthropoda; class Arachnida; order Araneae; family Dolomedidae; genus Dolomedes; species Dolomedes plantarius. The sequence continues at coordinate 188,631,708 of OU015497.1, forward strand.
CTGCGATACATTTTGTTACCATTCTTTTCCTGATAATAAGTGTTATCTTTTCTCCCGTCAAAATACAGTCCATGTAACTCTACATTTGGAGAGTCTGATTATAAAGTGTATCGAATTTTAAGTTTTTCTCGTCTGATCTTACTCTTATCTATTACTAGAGACATATCTCCTTCATTTATCATGCCTACATCTTGCAAAACACAGGAAGCAATAGCAGCAGTGGCTTTCTCGGATATCCCATATCTATCGTTTATTAATGCTGTTGCAGGAAGCTTAATTCGCATTTGCGATGTTGACGGCAAACTGTCACATTTTGCTTCGTGACTCTCAAACTGGCTGTTTTGGGCAGAATTTATAAGAGTATCTCTTTTGCTAGCTTTAATATCAGGTTCAGCAATATCGTTTTTCTTTTCACTTTGCATTCTTTTATTTCTTTTTGCGATATTATTAGTCTCTACTCTATCCAAAGTGCCAATAAATTTTAAACGGCCATTTCGCTGGTCGTACAAAAACTCTCTCTCAATAATAGGGATCTTATTTTCTTTATCACATTCACAATGCATAATTACTTTACAGCTACAAGATATAGACTTCTTACCACACGAACACGCAAAATTCATTACACACTTGCAGGAAGCAACAACAAAAAGTTTGGACTTCGCTTCATTAACAAAGTGATTGAGTTTAGTATTGAAGTTAAATTTATCTTTATCACGACTAAATGACTTTCTTAAAGTGTAGTACTTATTATGGTAATCCTTTATCAATTTAACAATACGTTCATGACTGACCGTTGGTTTAGAAACTTTACAGTAAAGTTCTTCTATATGAGCAGCAATGCAATCTGAAATCTTTGAAAAAGATTCGTTTTTTACAGATTTTGATAGTTCTTCAAAACAAGCTAAGAAAGCATCTGCACATGTGGCTAAAACACTTTGACTTAACGCTTTTGGTGCACCGAAAAACGGACAAACACTTAAGCGTTTAGAAGTTTTCAGTTTTTGACATTTTTTTCAAATTTTAAGCCTCATGCGCGAACAGAATATATCATCTAAAAGTTATAATTATTTTTTTAGGTTGAAACTACGCTATATACTAACAATTTATGGCTGTTACATTATAAAAAATTACAAAAAATCTAATTTTATTATTTTTTGAAATTTTCAATTTTTAACGTATTTTTTTCAAACTTTCAGCCTCATTCGCGAACTGAAGATGTCAACTTAGATTTTTTTCCCCCAATTGAGGATACCAAACTACAACTTTTGAGAGGTAACACGATTCCGAAATAAAAAAATCGATTTTTTCGAACCACCCTAGTAAACACCCAGCCATGCAATATCTGGACATACTGACAGATCAAGTGCATCCTGCAATGTTACAGTTTTACTCTGCAGGTGACGGATACTTCATGGATGATAATGCAACTATACAGTGCCAGAATTGTTCGAGATTGGTTCACTGAATCTCAATCAGACTTCCAACAGCTTCCCTGGCCTCTAAAAAGCCTAGATCTTAATTCAACAGAAAATGTTTCGAACCTGTTGGAAAGGCCCATCCGACAGCAATCTCCTATTCCATCCAATTTACAGGATTTTAAGGTCTTTGTGGCCAATGCATGGTATCCCCTAGATGTAAATGCACTCCATAAGCTTGTAGAATCAATGCCTTCACAAATACTAGCTGTTATTCGGGCAAAAAGACGTCCAATAAAATAGTAATCCTAAGTTTCTAGTTCATTGGCCAGTATGTGTATTTATATCCATAAAACGCCTTCTTGGAATGTTTTCTACTTTTGTACAAATATCTGGTTAAAATCTTTGTATTTAAGCAGTTATCATCAATGTCAGTTTATCTTAAAAAGGTAAAATATTCAAAGATTAATATTGTTATTTAGTTAAATTAGATCATCAGTGTCCAAATGACAAGCACCATTTAATTGATAGACGATAAAGTACAATCCACTTTTAAAGACAATTTATTTTAAAAAAATATATCCTAGGGATCCGTACTCGGCATTCAAAGACAATATAATAATATCTAATTAGCGAATGAAACTAAAGAATATCATTATTGTAGATCAATTGTTTATAGAAGAAAGGATTTTATGCTTCCATTTTTAAAAAGAACATAGAAAGTGAATTGCGAGACAACACAATTGATTTGAAAAAATTTTAGGTCATTTATTTTTCTAAGAGCATCTGATGATTAAACGGATTGGAAAGAGCGCAATACAAAAAAGTTTTATACCCATTTCGTATTACATTCATATTTAATGATAAGCATATTGTGATATTTAAAACGAAAGTTTCTTCTTCTTCTTTCCCTATTACTCTTCTATCTGTAAGATATTATATCGACGGTACATTAACGAACGTGTAGAAATTAAGTAAGGAAAAGAGATATTTTAATGATATATCCTTTTTTGTGAAAAAGAATTAAATCTCCAATTTAAACATAAAGTAAGATTATTTATTGAAAAATTCTGAATTAATTGGGATCATACTACAATACAATAAATGTTTGGTTTATGATAAAACCCAGATATACTATCTATAATTGAAAATGTACTTAAAATTGATTGCTTTGAATTTGGATTTAAAAATTTTTATAATGGACTATGGTAGCTAAGTAAAGAAGTCAATCAAATAATCGATGTATTAAAAACTAAATCCTCGAAAAAAGCAGATTTTTCCTCTACAATAAACTTGTGAACAGGGTTTCCCTAGATTAATAATGACTTTGTTTGGCAACTTCATTATCTACATATATAAAACAGTTCAGTGACTGACTGACTTTGATATATAACGCACAGACAAAACTGCTGGACCTAAAGGGCTGAAGTTTTGCATGGCGATTCTTCTTATTGTATAGAGTTGCACTAACAAATATTTTTCAAAAATTATTCTTAGATTATTTTAAATTACATTTTTAAGCTGTTATTGTAACATTTTTTAAGTTTGCATTAAAAATAATAATCTGAGGGTTATAAAACTTATATTACGAGTAAGATCATAAAAGTTCCTTTAAAGAAATCTTTTTCAAAATTTTAACCTCCATTTTATGATTTTTGGTGAATTTTTAATGATTAATTTTTAGAATTTAATTTTTTAAATGCTGATCATGTGGTTTTTTTTCTTTTTGTGATACTTTAAATTAATTTTCCGTCACATGCATAACAACGAAATAAATTGACAAAACTAATATTGAAATACGGTAAAAGATAAAATTTTACCACTAGACTCATTGAGTTGGAAGTTTTTTAAGAATTTAATTGGAAATAGCATGTTTTAAGGATATTAAGCATGCAAAATTAATTGCATACATTGACCGTTGTATTTAATTTTAATATTTTCTTCTATATTATTTTGTCTATAAAAATATCCGTTACGATTTATATATATATGTATATATATATATATATATATATATATAGGCAATAATTGCATACATTGACCGTTGTATTTAATTTAAATGTACTCCGTAGCAAAGCACAGGTATTCATCTAGTTTAAAATGTGTATGCAAAAAATGTGGGATTTTTTTCATAAAGTATTAAATATTGGTTCCCCGTAAGGCTTCCAGCCTCTAGAGCCAACCGTAAAAAATTTCAGTGAGCTAATCTCCAGATTCGGAATTTTAGATGAGGTGTCCAAAGGTAAATATTATGATGCCTGACGCCCTAGCTGTTTGTAAATGACGTAGAATTATATTTTTATCACGTAGGATTTATTTTAGGAATCACGTAGGATTTCATCTTAATATGTTTGTTTCTATGTATAAACACTGTCTGTTGTGCGTGCTTCAGTGCCAACAAAACTTCCCACCTGAATGCAATCAAGCTTAGGAGCAGAGATATTTTGTTTGCATTAAAAAAGATTCAAACAAACTAAAGCTAACTAGAGACTTAAATTCTAACTTAAATAGGATTTTGAAAATTATAATTCTTTAAGTTGTAAACTACATCTTCCTCGTGAACTAAATATTTGAACAGGAACCGAATATCTTAAATTTCCGCAACGAAAAGTTAAAGTGAAGGAATTATATCTAATGATTTGAAGTCCTTGAAATATAATTAAAAAGGTGTCGCATTTACGTGCATTAAAAACAATATCATACAATCCATATTTTTATGTTACACTGAGAGTACAATAATTTAATGTCATTCCCGGGGAAAATAAAAAAAACGCAAATAGCAATGAAGCTAGAGGTACCTGCGAGGCACAACACATCTTAATCATGTTCTTGTAGCTTCAATAAATATAATATATACACCGGAAAAATGGTTTTGTCAATAAAGTTGCTAGGACTAATCAGCTAAACTAATAAAATACACAACTTAAGGAATGTTTACTAATGCTGTCTCTTACCTCGATCAAAGAATATAATACATGAATACATAACCTAAATATGAAAACGGATTTTTTTTTTGTTTTGGGACCAAACTTTCAAGCTTTGAACTGCGAAAGTTTTGATGGTTTCAGGTACAAAGATGTTTTTAATCGGAAAGATGATGATTTAGTGTCTTGGTGGAAATATTAGATGAATTAAGTCGAAATATAAAAGTGTGCTTTAGATACCTTTTCTGTGGATTTATACAACTTGCAATGCTTATTTTTATTTTTACAAACTAATGAAACAAATTTCCAATGCAAAGACTTGAAGATGTCTGATTCTGTTTTGTATAAATCCCATGTTCTTCCTTGTACTTACAAAATCAGTTATTTCTGAATATTATACACTATCTATACACTGACAAAAGTGGTAATTTTTTTCCTTAATTTTTGCTACGGTTTTAAAATAACAATTAACGATAATGTTAATGAAGTTATAATTAACTTTAAGTCAAATTTTCATATATTATTCTTTAAAGGCAAAGGAGGACAGTTTAAATTAGAAATGAGAAATCGATTAAGAAGGATACTTCCTTTAAATTAATCTTAAGTAACATATCCTTCTAGTAACAATGAATTAACCAATTCTGGAAAGGAATGCAACAATTCCTTAAGAGTTTGTTTCACTAGCACGCAAGTATTTTGCTCCCCAAAGACAAAACCCTCCATCAGACTTCTCGAGTTTTGGCATATTTATGGTGATAGTAGGTTCATTAATCATGAAACTGCAACAGATGGAAGATGTTTACGATTATGTTTTGTTGCACACTAGATCTTTTTACTTATTATCATGAATATTCACGAAATATGAGAGTTCTTTTGAATTTTTTTCGAAAAAGGTATGATATTCTAATCTAAGAAAACAGGAATACGAAGTGTAGTGCGTAAAGAAACATATTTCGAAAAAGGAAAATCTCATTAGTCCGTGATACAATTAACAGGATGAGGCATATTTTTTAGTTTTATGTTACGATCTATATATATATATACAATATACTGATTGGTTTCCTTATCTTATAAATATTCATCATATACACATTGTAGAGTTATCGCAATTAACTCTGTCTAAAGTACTAAAGACCATCAAAATGTGTTTCTCTCAACTTATATAAAACTCATAAAATATTTGATGTTAATTTTGTCTCATACTTTATAAACTAACAAGATTTCTACATACTGACATTTAATTTTTCCTTTATTAGCAGTTCTTCTTCATGAGCAGGGAAATTCAGAAGTCATGTTATGCATTTTAGTAACATTACACAGTGGAAACTTTATTTCTTTTTTTTTTGTGATTCTGAAGGACTGCCTTGGTGAACAACCGCATCGTGCGCTGTTCACTTTCATCCGTCATATTGAGTTTTACCAGTTAATTTAAAATATTTATTTATTTTTGTAAAACTATTTTTATCTGGTTTATACTTCAAATTTTATACATTATATCTGTGGTATTATATGGTCTTTCTGTACTTTGATTGTTTTTGTTTTTATCACTTCTCTTCATATGTACATATTTTTAACATCAATTTTATGGATTTTGACTAAAAAATAACTTATGTATGTTTGTTCTTGCTTTACCATGTGTTTGGCGCAGCTTGTCCTCTCTGGACTTTGCGCCAATAAACCCAAACAAACAAACAAACAAATAAACTGAACGACTGCCCCAGTGGGAAACTAGAATTAAAACTGGATCAATTGTTTTGTAAAACGTTTTTAACGCTTTTTGAGTCCTGAATTACATAATGGAAACTTGTGGAAAACTCACATGTAATTAATACTTCCTCAATTCCATTATGAATTACGAGTGAAAAAGATGGTTGCATGTTAATTGGACTCGATATGTATTAACAGCAACATTACCCAAAACATTTTTTAGCCTACGAAATGAGAAAAATTCAGCAGTATACCTTCGAACTGCCATGCGTTAATTCTCACAGACAAATCACCTTTAGAAATTAACTGAAATTTTTACCTTACTTTACTATTTGCATTCAAACAAACTGTCTTGTACTTCATTTATAGCATCTTCTTGGTTATTGCAACCATATGCTTTTGATACTTTATACAGAAAATCCGTACTAGAAGACCGGTACCAATCATCAAGAACAGTTTCCACTCCATTTAACAGCATGGGTTCCATTAACGTGGGGTAAACCATTTGTGTACGTCTCACTGATGTCTTTTCCAATATCACTACAAAAAAACTTTTTAGCTGTAAACACTGAAACAAGTAAAATCAAGAACATGACAGCAATAGCAATTACATAACCTATTAGAACCCATTTAAGACTGGCGTTGCGAAAACGCAACATTAATTTCTGTATTTTTAAAGGCATGTTCTAAGTTTTGTACGTCTGAAGTAACATTTTTATTTTATTCTCTATACTTTAATTGCTCATAATAAATTTTTTGTTTCCACATTTGCCCGCTTTTAGTACTTGCAAAAAATTGTTTTTTTCTGTGTTTTGAATAGGAAAAAAATGACTAATTTCAAATAATAACTGTAGATAGCAGCACGTGTTAAATTTCCGATTTGATGCTGTTCCGAGTTTACTAGAGACTAAAGAACAAAATGACTTCAACAAGTAAGGCATAATTTTTGTTTTTATGTTTTTCAATTCATATTTTTAAAAATATTGCGAAAACGCAACATCAGTCCAATGTGTATTACTTAATTCCAATGCGTATTATTAGTGATGCCTAGTTTTTTATGCAGTAAATTGGTATTGTTTGCATTTCAGATAAGTTTGTCTCTAGAAAAAAAGCGATTTTTGACATTGGAAGAGGCATTGGAGTGTTTTCATGAGCTAGATGATGATAATTTTTCAGAATCGTCCTCAACAGAAGATAATGATGAACCATAATTCGTCATTATCTCTCCAGATCCGGATGATTTGACGGATGAAGAAGCTATTGATCATGATATTTTATGTGAAAATGTCAAATCACCTAAAGACATTGCAAGTGAAATCGACATTTTTTTCTAATAAATGTAAAAGTAAGCAATATAGTAAGAAAAAGGAGCATACTGTATGAGAAAAATGGAGACTCTACATGGATGTAATGAATTCTAAAATAAGTTTATTAGAGTGTAAGAGATCTATATCTTTGAGAGAGCCATATCTTTGATGAAAAGGCTTGAAGAAATGCAGATGAATTCTGTTTTACCTGAAACTTCACATATTGGAAGATGATCTTCAATTTAAAATCTAATTCTCAACGAAACTCGGAAAGATCATATGGGCCATATTATTACTAAAAATAGGGAAAATAAACAAAAAGGATGTAAACAATGCAAAAGTCAAACAATTACTGTATGTAATACGTGTAATGTACCTCTTAATGCGAAATGTTTCAAAGACTTGTGAAATGTTGAAATGTTGAATGACTTGTGAAAGAAATGTTTCAAAAATTATTTTTATATCGTTTTGGACTGATGTTGCGAAAACGCAACATTTAGTAACTCTCGTAAAAATAATTTAATTTTATGGAAACAACTTATTTCTGTAATTAATGTTCTAAAAAGTGTTAAAAAACTGTTTGGTGCATTTCCAAATAAGGAAACATGGAGCGATCTTAAATGGGATAAGGCTGCAGTGTACTATCGGATTCGCACACCTCAATGTTTACCTGTGGAGAAAACTTGTCTACTATTTACAGCTACATAAATTCTGATCATCCAATAAAAATGTTATTTTCAGAAAGCCTGAACTTTTCTGAACTTTACAACACGATTTATTTTATAAATTTCAACCCCCAAAGGAATTGAGGAGCGTTTAAAGCACACTAGACCAGATTTTTTTTCCCGAATAATTTAAATTTAAAAATATTTATTTGTATTTACAAAGAAAAAACGAAAAATGCCCTAATGTGTAAAACTCATTTTCTATTACGGAGTACAATTAAAAAAAAATCTTTAATCCAAGTCGGCAATACTTGACACATTTTCTCCATAGATTAACACTGAGGTGAGCGAATCCAATAGGGTTAGTACACAGCAGCATTAATAATGTGCATGCTGATCACTTTACTATTTTATTTATTCCTGCTAATAGAATAAATAAAATAGTAAAATAATAAGCAAATGGGAATACCAAAAATTGATTAAATACTTCATTACACAACCTAGGATTATTAGACAATTTACGAAACACTATTAATCGAAAGCAATCATTGGAAAAGCTATAATAAAATAATATATATATATATATATATATATATATATATCTTAATCTGATTTATCTTGAATAATAGTAAATGAAGACAATATTAGTATGCTTTCATGCACGATATGATTGCATATTATTATACATGTTAGGATAATATTAATATCTTTTGAGAAAAAAGGTGCATATTAATATTATACATTATAACGAATTATTCTTTCTAGGAAGAATAATTCGTTAAGATTAATTTGATTAAAATAATTATAGTAATGATTCACACTGATTAAAATGTAAAATGTGTTCCTTAACAGGCATGTTTTCTAGCACCCTTAAAAATATTCACATAAATCGAAGGTTTTTCTTACATTTATTAGTAAGATAAATGATAAGATCTTTGGAACATATTGTAAAATACGCTAGCAAATAATAGTCTAACTTTCAACGAAAGAAAGATTAAAGATCCATAAAAGTCATTTACGTCGCAAGCACTATAGGGTTTTTCGCACCTTATTAATTTTCAATACCTTTCAATACAAATCATTACCTTTTTCAAAAAAACTTTAAATGCAGTCTCATTTAGTCGTGAAGTTACAATCCGATTTTACCGCCAAGACATATTTTCCTTATCTCTTTCTTCTAATTACTAGTTCATATTTTATATTTTAAACGCAAAGTAGTATCATGAGGAAAATAAGTTTTTAAAAAGGGGAGTTATAATTTAATAGCCTCATTAATATCCTGATTCGCAATGAATAGAACAGATATTGCTATAATAAAGCACAGAGTAAAAAAAAAGTATTTAATTAGAGATATTCTCCGGCCTAGGCAGTGTGTTATAAATGAAGTATTTTGTGGGAATCGAACGCAGAGGCTTATCTATTGAAATTAATATTGCGATCAAAACGGGAAAAGAAATTTAATTTTTGAGGATCAAATTCAGCTTTTATCAACATTTTAAAACTTTTGTATGTCTTTATCAACTTACTTTCTTCCATATGTTTTACACGTAATATATATATATATATATATATATATATATATATATATATATATATATATGAACATGACCGGGTGGTGTGTTAAAGAAACAAAATTAAAAGCGGAATGAAGTCAATTTGAGTTTATTGCAGAACAAAAACTATGCGACCGATTGTCACATAGTTAAGCAACAACTACCGCCAAAAACAAAAGTGTTGCCACACAGAGCGGAAGAAACAACAGAAGAATATTGAAAAATGTAAATACTTACAAAAGCGACATCTACATACAAATAGCTCTGAACATTCCGGCCGCCTTGAAGCCCTCAGGGGCTTCAAAGAAACAAAATTGAAAATCTAAAAAAAAAACTTATAGAGAATCTATGCTCACTTCTACCCAGACCTGGGTGTATATAATTTGAAGTGGCTCTCTATTTGAATTTGAACCACACACAGTTTATACATGAAACAATGTTTATTGAATTCGTTGCACATATAATTGGCTTTACAGCAATAAGCATGCGTACTACTTGTACGGAATGTATAAACACAGCTTTCAAGAACAATATATTTTTTATACTCACGAACAGTAAGTCAAACCAGCAGTACTGCCATGTAAACTATGGCCCGCTAAGCACTAGCGCAGGATAACACCTTTTCAACCTTAACAACCTCCCTCTTTTATCATTAATGACGCTGCATGGTATTTATACTAAGAGCGTATGCCACAAAAATTAGCATATCTGAAGCAGCTTCTTTAATTCCTTCACTCAAAAGTTCGATTCTTGGGAATCGAATCTTGTGTATACCTTACACTGGCCTCCCTCGAAAAAAAAATTAGGTAACTGAGGTCTGAACGGCTTCAGTTAACTAATTGAAAACGCGTGCTGGTCTGACTTTTTACATAATGGGTGGCAAAGCCAAAAAACCTTCCACACGTTGTGTGGAGGAAAAACGCCACTACCATTTTACAAAACTAACCCCGAAGGGTCCAGGTGACACCATCAAACAGTGGATTTGCAGAGTTGCGGATACTGGGCTGGCAAACTGCGCCCTAGAAGATCTATATTAATTAAAAGTGTCAACACAATTGCACAGCATGACATTTCTTGACTGTTTGTATCTGCTCTCCCCCAATTTATAATGCATATGTGTTATTTTTTTGTGAAGTTAGTACATTAGTGGTTAATTGGTATATTGTGCAGTATGTATTTTTTTCCTAGTCACTACATGTCCCCTTCAAAAATTTATAAAACAGTATGCCGTTTTTTTTTTTTTCTGTGGTTCACTCCTTCCCCTCAAAATGTTTACACAGTATATACAATGGGGAACTTCAAACCAATTTGGTTCGGTTTTATTAAAGGGTGGGAGTTAGAATAAGAGAATTGATACAAGACTTGTTCCTCATGAATGCAGCAACTTCCTTGCACCAGTCTGTCCAATCCGTGGAACCTCTCTTGATGGTCGCAGTCCTAGTAGAGGGGTTCGTTGACCGTGTGGGCATCCTTCGTGCAGCAGGTCGTAGGTCCTGAGGCGCTGGTCCGGCTTGACGATGGACAGGAGGTCTCTTGGGAGGAGGCCAACCTTGCTGGGCGGCAGAAATCTTGCGCTTCCTGTACTTATGCAAAGGAGCTTTAAAATTGTCATTCTTCCTTTTGATAACCTTGTGTACCTTATCAGCGACGCATTCATCCTTTGATGGAGTTTTTGTAGTGCACACTTTACTTTTCTTCGTACTTTTGCTTGTATCGGTATTAGATTTTAATGCAGATACTAGTTTTTCAACAAACTGACTCTGTTTTTCGTATTTGTGCTTATACGACTTCTTGTTTACCGCCTTAATTACTTCAGTATTAGCAGTTTTAATGCTGGAACCTGAAGGCACTTTTTCACGTTTTTTATCCCCCTTAACTTTAGTTTTATCCTCTTTTGACGAAAAAGTCTCTTTAAACGTGCTTCTTCAGAATCGCTATCATTTAAATTCTTTAACACTGCTTCAGTTTTAGGAAGATTAAGCTTTTCGTACTGGTGCGTTTTAATGCGAATTACGTCTATAACTTCCGAAGCATCAGCTAAACTACTTACAGTATAACTCTGTGTCAACATTTCATCCTGATTCTCAGTCTGGTTTTCATGTACTTTATTTAAAACCATATTATCAACCTGGCCTACACAATCCTCATTCGGATGGAAACTTGAAATAATATCATGATTACCTAGCGAGTTCCTACTATCGTTTAAAGAATTTTTATTGTCGTCAACTAATAAGTATTCACTAACTTCCGTAACGCATACTTCGTCATCTACTAAATTTCCTTCATTAACAGATGTGTGAATATCATCTAAAATATCAGGTATAGCATTAATAGAAGTGTCAGATGATTTATTTTCTAAACCACTAGTATTAGTATCGGCACTATTTTCAGAAATTTGTACTGGAATTACCTCATTATTCCAGCTAGACTCACTTTCTTTATAAGCCACAAAAATACCCTGACTTTCACTATTCTCAAAATAATGATTACTGCTCGGACAAAATAATACATTTGACCACACAGTTTCAACAGGTTGAACCATATCATGTGAATCAACTTGCCAGTGCAAGTAAGGTGCTTCCATATTATTTACTTTAAGAGCACTAATTTCATTATAACGCCGTGCGTTTCTATTATTTTGCCTGCGGTACTGCTTACGCTGCTGGTTTGAAACTCGCGAAAAATTTTGGCGCGGCTGTATAAAACTTCTCGTACTTGAATGACGGTACGGGGTAGCGAAGAAATGCCTATTGTCATGTTTAGCTAAAGCTTGAAGGAGGGTAACCTTGCTTGTAATTGTTTGATTATCTAAAAAATCTTGAACACTTGGCTTCAAACGTTGGATAACTATTTTTAAGATTATCGCTTCCGTCACCCCTTCTAAATATTCCTCACACTTGGAAATCTTTTCCGTAGCAAAATCTAATGCAGACTGACCTTCACGTTGCCTTAGCGAATAAATTTCCGCTTCAATTTCACTTTGATTAAAGGTCTTTGGAAAAACACTAAGAAACTGTTGCTTGAATGACAAATAGTCAAAAATCAGATTACTGCTTTTCATACACGTGTACCACTGATATGCACTACCTCTTAAAGCGGCTAGAGCAATTTTAAGTTTATCCCCCTCTGGGGTGCATTGTTGCTGAAAGTAATGCTCAATTTTCTTTAGGAATTGGCTTGAGGGGCCGCCATTGAAGGTGGCTTCGAATGGCGCAATTTGCTGAACCATAATTACCCGAGGAAAATTTCCAGCAGGATTTTGTTCTACAACACTCATTTTTTTAAATAGTATATAAGTACTTGCAACAATTTTATCAATATAAGTACACAGTACACAGTTTTTAATTTCAATTATGTTGTTCGTTACAAATTTAACGCTAACTACCAGGGTATATATATTTTTCGGGCGCCAGTATAGAGAATCTATGCTTACTTCTACCCAGACTTGGGTGTATATAATTTGAAGTGGCACTCTATTTGAATTTGATACAAACACAGTTTATACATGAAAGAATGTTTATTGAATTCGTTGCACATATAATTGGCTTTTACAGCAATAAGCATACGTACACTTGTACGGAATGTATAAACACAGGTTTCAAGAACAATATATTTTTATACTCACGAACAGTAAGTCAAACCAGCAGTACTGCCATGTAAACTATGGCCCGCTAAGCACTAGCGCAGGATAACACCTTTTTAACCTTAACAACCTCCCCCTCTTTTATTAATGACGCTGCGTGGTATTTATACTAAGCGCGTATGCCGAAATTAGCATATCTGAAGCAGCTTCTTTAATTCATTAATTCAAAAGTTCGATTCTTGTGAATCGAAGCTTGTGTATACCTTACAAACTAAACTAAAGGATTAATAACAAATTTTTAACAAGGTTAATATTAAGGAACATAAATGAAATTAGATATCAATTGAAAATCTAAAAGTAATGTCAAGGTTCAGCTTAAAGATCAAAATGTTAAAGTTCAAAATGTCAAAATTCAGAATGTTTCACTGGTAATGGGCAGATCTTGACAATGGGTCTTTTGATTTCACTATTTGAATGCTTACAACTCTAACCTTTCCATCAGAGCCGGGGTGGACACGAGTTATTCGGCCTAATTTCCATTGGAGAGGAGGGATATTGTCTTCTTTGATCAAAACTAAATCATTCACAGATAAATTATCGTGTGATTTTCTCCACTTATTTCTATGTTGTAGTTGAGATAGATATTCTTTGAATTTAAATACCTCGCCTGGGCCAGATGGTTTTCATGGCCAAATGATTTGTCATTTGGGTCCACATGGAAAACAGAGACTTTTAGACATCATAAATGACTCCTGGAGACAGGGTAGTCTTCCACGAGATTGGAAAAAAGCAGTTGTGGTCCCTATTAGAAAACCTGGCAAAGATATTACTTCTGCTGAGAGTTTTAGACCCATAGCCTTGACTTCCATTACATGTAAAATTATGGAGAAAATTATTTTAAAGAGACTTACGTTTTATCTAAATTCCCACAACCTTCTACCGATGGAACAATATGGTTTTAGAGAAGGCCACAGCACAACTGACCAGGTGCTTTATTTTAGCCAAAGAGTCAGAGACGCTCATAACATGAAACCTACAAATCATACCATAGCTGCTTTTCTTGACCTTTCTAGGGCTTTTGACAGAGTTTGGACTCAGAAGCTGATTGCTAAATTGTATGATAATTTCGGTATACGAGGTAGAGCTCTGCCTTGGATTTATAATTTTTTGAGAAATAGACACATTAGGGTGAAGTTCAATGGTTCGACCTCAAATGGTTTTAAACTAACTCAAGGTGTTCCTCAGGGCTCGGTTTTGAGCCCTATCTTGTTCACACTCTTTACTGCAGGAATTGAAAAAGTCATTCCTGGGAACTGTGAAGTTGGACTATTTGCAGATGACATTGTTCTCTGGAGTTCCGGCTCTGATATTGGAAAGATTGAGGAGACTGTGAATCTGGCTCTGGCTGACATGTGGGGCTTTGCTGTAGACCATAAATTATGTTTTAACCCCTCAAAGTCTACCGTGGGTTTCTTTACAACTAATAGAAAATTATATAATTTTCGACCTAGAATCCTGTTACATGGTCAGCCCCTAGAAGTGGAGAAACACCCAAAATATTTGGGCTTCATTTTGGATCCTGAGATTCTGGGTAATGGTCATCTGGATTATCTTACTCTGAGAGCTAGGAAACGCATTAATATCCTTAAGGGGGTCCAGGGCACAAAATTGTTCGAATTTTCGAAAAAAAATTTATTGCATTAAAAATTTCTGTGTTCTTTTACGCTTAAAATTACGTTTAAATAATGTTTCTATCTTAATTAGAACAGGAGAAATTATTATTTTTTTTGCAACATTCTAATAGTAGCCAATCGTTGTTTAAACCTGTAAGTGCGTTTTTCTGCATGATGGGTTTTTTCCCCATTTCTCGTTTTTAAATTGTTAGAAGTCAAGAACCGTTAAAGATAAATGGTTCAAACTTGGAACATGTCTTTTTCAACTATTTTACTTTAATTCTGATTCAGAAAATTTGAAAACAATATTTACTTTTGAAAATATGATTTTTTAAAAATAAGTTACATAATTTTTTTTTAAATTTTTAATATAAATATTTTTAATTTCTTTTTAAATTAATATTTTTGAAAATGCTGAATCACAATTAAAGTTTACATATTTATGTTTAATTAAATGAAAAAATTTTGAAATTAGACAAATAATATTTTGAGTTATAAGGATTTTAAATTACCCCACTTTTTTTTAAATTTTTAAATTTTAAAATTTTTTAAAAACTTTATGAGAAGTTTTATGATGTGATTTTGTTTACAAAAGTTATATGGTTAACCTTCACAAAAAATTTCAAAATTTTAACTCAATAAATAAAAAAAATTCCAAAATGTGCCCCGGACCCCCTTAAATACATCTCGGGTCGTGATTGGGGTGCAGATGCTAGTACCCTTAGAAACACATATGTTTCTCTTATTCGACCCATTTTGGAATACGGCTTTCCCATATTTTGTAGTGCTTCTGACTCAAACCTGCAGAGGCTTGAACGTGTACAACTCAGTGCTGCAAGGATCATCACAGGTCTTCGCAGTTCCTGCCCGAATGATATTGTACTTTATGAAGCTAATCTACAGCCTTTGAGACTTAGGAGAAATGCTTGTTTGGTGAAGTATTACAGTAAGCTCTCCAGTCTAGGCTTTCAGAACCGCACTTCGAAATTCCTGGGATCATGGAGCAGTAACCAGAGGCTCAAACGTGATAGTCCCTTTGGACAGGTTGTCTCTGGCAACCTTTTCGCCAGCTCTATAGAGCACCACAGCTTATCACAGATTATCGACCCTTCTGAGGGTCTCGATGGGGTTCACTTTCATGTTAACCTTCTTGTCCGGATTAGCAAACAAATGGAATTGCCGTGCTACCTGAAACAGTTAGCTCTCGAAATAATTAATAATGTCCCAATGGACGCTGTTCAGTTGTATACGGACGGCAGTAAACTTGATGATGACAGATCGGGCTGTGGCATTTACATTAAATTTCGGGATCAGGAGTTAAAGATCAAGAGAAGAAATCCGGACTTCTGCTCGGTATTCCGAACCGAGCTCATTGCAATTCTTGAAGGTCTGGACTCCATCATGTCGCTTCCACGGTTTAATGATATCTGGATCTTATCGGATAGTAGAAGTGCCATTCAGCACCTGGCTGACTGGCATAGTGTCAGGGACAGTGCTAGTGCAGACATCCTAAGGAAACTAAAACATCTCTCCCTTTCCCATTGGATCCACTTTCAGTGGATTCCTTCCCATGTCGATGTTGCTGGAAATGAGATTGCGGACAGTTTGGCCAAAGCAGGTGCTGAAGAGGCCATAACGACTGTCGCTCCTCTTACTTATTCGGAGCTTTTTTCTAAATGTAAGGCAAATAACAAGGCCATTTGGACGGTACCACCAGTACACACATGGTACCAGAGTAGGAGCCCAGGCGGCTCTTTGGTTCGGGGCAGCAGTAGACGAGATCAAACCACACTTACTCGCTTCCTCAGTGGTCATCTGTCATCAATGAGTTTTATTGGTGGTAGTAAGCATTTCGAAATCTGCACTAAGTGTTCTACTGCTCAAGCCTCCCCTGACCACATTTTATCCTGTCTGGGGCTCACCAGGCAGGACCTGGCTCAAGATCCTCTTTTGGTGCTGGACTTTCTCAGAGTGAACGAGCTTATGGACCTGATCTAGCTCTGCTGGTCATGGGGATGAGAAACAACAACAACAACAAAGATATTCTTTGCTCCAACGTTTCCAAATATGTTGGAAAATTAATTGACGAAGTCTCCAGCGGTCAGCAAGAGACCTTGGTTGATCTAGTTGACTTTCTTCTGGCAGAGCAGTTCCAATGAGAGCAGTTCCAATGAGGAAGTGACTAGGTGTGAGAACCGATAAATCTGTGGGATCATCAGATTGCTGAGCTAACGGTCTGGAATTAATACATGCCTCAATCTGAGTAATTAAGGTTGTGAATTCAGGATAAGTTAAGATTGCTGCTCCCATTGTTCTTCGAAGATGATGTTTCATGGACTTAACAGCAGATGCCCACAGTCCGCAGAAGTGTGGAGCGCCTGGAGGAATAAAATTCCACTTTACATTTTCTGAAGACAAAAATGCTTGAAGGTGTTCACATTTTTGACATGATAAGAAGGATTTCCGAATTTCTTTGCTTACACCTTTAAAATTCGTACCACAGTCACTAAATATTTCCTTCGGCTTCTCCTCTCCTTGCAATAAATCGCTTCAATGCTTCTAAAGAAGCTCTAGAGCAAAGATCTTCAATAACTTCCAGATGGACAGCTCGAGTTGTGAAACAAACAAAAATGCAAACATAAGATTTAAATGATTTTTGGCCACGACCAAATTTATGTTTTATCATGAATGGGCCAGCAAAATCCAAACCAACTCGAAGGAAAGCTCGTGAAGCTGTAATCCTGGATGCTGGCAAGTGTGCCAAAATTTGCTTGGCCACTTGAGCGCGATGTCTACAGCAAATAACACATTGCTGAACAATTTTTCTGATTTCTGATCTAGCTGCGATAATCCAAAATTTTTGCCTGATTAAGGAAAGCAAAAGTGCAGGGGGTGCGTGCAAATAAGTTTCGTGAAAATGTCTTATGATAAGTTTAGAGATAAAATGTTTCTGAGGGATGAGTATCGGATGTTTTTGATCTTCGGAAAGCTCTGAGTTCATTAAGCGTCCTCCAGCACGAATTATTCCCTTCTGATCCAAGAACGGGCTTAATGAAAGTATTCGACTGGAAGACTTCAATGTTTTCCCAGCCTTCAAACTTGCGATTTCTTCGGGAAATTCAGAACGCTGTAAAGTTCTTATCACAGCACACATTGCATCATTTAGTTTTTTCACTGGTTAGAAATTCTTTTCTCGTTTTGGATTTTTTCAAAGAATTGTTCAGAAATCTCAAACAATATGCTGTGATGCGACAAAGTTTCAACCAAGATGAAAATTTAGACAGGAATGAATCTTCACTAATTTTGACAAAATTAACAACGTAACCTTTTCTTTCTTCTTTGAGTATGTTTTCATTGTCCAGATTGGAATGAGGCTGCTCATACTCCGAAAGTTCTTCAAATTTATTTTGGAGCCAACTTGGTCCATGAAACCACTGATCGCAATCAATTAATTCAGAAGGTTGTAAACCTCTTGTGGCAAAATCAGCAGGATTTGATTTTCCTTCGCCATGACTCCACTTCACATCTGGTATGCTATCTTGAAACTTCGAGACTCGATTGGCTACAAAGGGAAGCCACCTCCGTGATTCAGAAGCGATCCAGGAGAGTGTGATGGTAGAATCGGACCAAGCGAAACAATTTTGAGATGACGCATTTAAAGATTTCATGACAGTCCCTAACAGTTTCGCAAGCAATAAGGCAGAACAAAGTTCAAGTCTGGGCAATTATTGAACCTTGAGTGGTGCGACTCTAGTTTTAGCACACATCAATGCAACCTTACTTCCTTCATCTGAATATGATTTTACATAAATAGCAGTGGTGTACGCCTTTTCCGAGGCGTCACAATATGCAATTAAATTTTTTGACAGTTTTCGATTATGACTAGTCTAGGAATTTTGAGAATGTTAAGTAAGCTTAGTTCTTTATGAAATGAAGTCCAAGTAGAAGCTCTTTGGGGATCAAGTAAGTCATCCCATTGGACCTTGCAAATCCATAATTCTTGGAGAAATATCTTAGCGAAAACTACACTTGGTGCAAGCCAGCCTAATGGATCAAAGAGTCTTGCGACTTCTGAAAGCACACTTCTTTTAGTTACTGCAAAGGTACTAGTTGGAAGAACCTTGAAATCGAATGTATCACTATGGGGGTGCCAATTGATACCCAGTACCTTCCTTGGTTGATCTTTCAAAATGTCCAAGTGGTTTGAATCTTCTCTGAGTTCAAGAGGTAACTCTTTCAAAATTTCTGATTCATTTCTTAACCATTTTCGAAGCGTAAAACCACCCTTGCCCATCAGTGAGTCAATATCACGAACTAATTGTTTTGCTTCTGTTTTTGAAGAAGCACCAGTCAGCAAATCATCAACATAAAAATCAGATTTCACAACCCTGGATGCATTTGGGTAGTTATCTTGCTCGTCTAGAGCTAGTTGAAGAAGCGATCGAGTTGCTAAATAAGGTGCAGGAGACGTGCCATAAGTGACTGTCAAAAGTCTATATTCCTGGATGGGTTTATTTGCATAATTTCTCCAAAAGATGCGCTGGAAATCGGCATCTTCATGATTTAAGCGAATTTGCCTGTACATCTTTTCGATGTCCCCACAAATAGCAACAGTATGCGTTCTAAATCTGATTAGAATGTCAAACAATTCAGGTTGAATTGTAGGACCAACATACAGCAAATCGTTGAGAGAGCATCCATGGGATGTCTTAGCTGATGCATCAAAAACAACTCGAAGCTTTGTGCTAGTGCTACAGGGCTTCAAAACAGGATGATGTGGCAAGTAGTACACTGAAGAATGAGTTGGTTCAGAACTAGTTACAACTTCCATATGGCGTAATTCTAAATACTCATTAAGAAATTCCTTGTACAATGTGTGTACTTTCGGTTTGTTAATTAGCCTATTTTCTTGAAGCATATATCTTTTGAGAGCTAACTCTCTAGAGTTACCCAAATTTGACGAAGGTTTCTTCAAGGGTAATCTAACAACATATCTGCCGGTACTGTCTCTGTAGTGTGTATTTTTGAAATGTTCTTCACATTTAATTTCTGACTTAGACAAAACTGTTTCATCTGAAATAGTTTCTAAGGACTAAAATTTCTTAACTATTTCTTCAGTATTCAATTCTAAATTATTTAGAGAAATGTAAGAGCATACATCAGAGCTGAAAACTGCTGTACCTGAAATGATCCAACCTAATTTTGACCTAATAGCTGTGGGAAGCTCATTGTTTCTCTTGATTGGTTCACTAACAATCAGGGACATGAAGACATTAACACCCAAAAGAATGTCTATAGGAGATGATTTAAAGAACTTAGGGTCCGCAAGAACTAAATCATTGAAAGAGTGAACAATGTTCGATGACAATGATTTATGTGGTAAATCTCAGCAAACTTTGTCCAAAACAAAAACTGAAGTAGAAAAGGAGAGTTCTGAAGAAAAATGAGGAGAGAAAGTAATGTCTAATTCACCCTTGGTTTGCGATGCAGCCGATCCTAAGTAAGAAATTTGTATATTTGCAGTTTTTCTAGCCAATCCTAGTTTTTGAATGCAATTGTCTGTGATGAAACTAGCCTGGGAACCAGAATCAAGGAGGGCACGACAGTGTGCAAAATTTCCCGATAAATTTCGAACTCGAATTTGAGCAGTACATAGCAAAACCTCTTGGTTAACATTTCTATTACTAACACAGTTACTATCAATCTGATTCGAAGCATTGGAACAATTATCAGTAGTAATTTGTGGTGAATTTCGAGGAGTAAAATCTCTAGCCCGAGCAGAAAGGGATGAATTATTTTCATTATTAGTAGCAAGGGTATTTTCATCACTATTACTAGGCTTAGACAAATGCAAAATGGAGTGGTGGTTTGCATTGCAAATTCTACAATTATTTAAACTATTGCAAGATTTAGAACTATGCAAATTAGATAAACAGTTGTAACATAAATGGCAAGATTTCACAAAATTAAAACATTTGAAAACAGGTAATTTTAAAAACTTGTCACATCTATATACATGATGATTTTTCTTACAATAAGCACATATTATATAAGCGTAAGAAGCAAGCGAAGTGACCTTAGAATTATTCTTGAAATCCTTCATATTGGTTTTGCTATTCTATAGCATTCTAGCATGTTCCTTCAAAAACAAAAGTAAATTTTCAAGTGTTCCAATTTCATCAATTTTTAATTGTTGTTCATACCAAATTCGAGTGTTTTTATTCAATTTTTCAACAATTAAATGAGTTACAAGTGTATCGGCAAATCCATCTACTTTTTGTTCTAAAACAGTAAGCGAACGTACACACTCATTCGTTACGTCGACCAAGTTCAAAATTTCATTTGAAGAATCGCCAATATTCGGTTGCTTAATGAATTTCTTAATCAATGTATTAATAAGTTCACGCCTATTTGAATACCGATCAAGCAAATCCCAAGCAATTTTGTAGTTACTATCTGAAATTGGAATAGCTTGAAAAATTTTCAGCGCATCTGATTTGCACGAACTCTTAAGATATTGAAGTTTTTGTGCGTTTGTCAAATTTGCATTTTTATGCACACTTGCGTTAAATAAGTCAGAAAAAGTAAGCCATTCAATCATGTCACCGGAAAATGTTGGCAATGATAAATGTGGCAATTTAACTTCAATACAATCTGACCTAGTGCTAACCGAACTTGATCTTTCATTGCTACTATTTCCTAATTTTCTGCTCTCAATCATCAAATAAAGCTCATCTGTAATGTCTTGCAATGAATGACATTCCACAAAATAACTATCAAAATCCTTTTCCTGACAAGTACTGTAAATATTATCAAAAACATTTGAAATGTCGTTAGTTAAATTGTCCAGTTTCGATTTGAAGAGCTCAATTGTTGCAACATCAGCTCGTGCGATCTCAGAATTTATTTTATCCTTTTACTTTGCTAAGTTGCATTTTTCAACTTTCTTTTGTGTTAAAAGTAACTTGAGATCAATATTTCAAACATAATAAATGAATGAAGACTCACCTTCAATCAAGCAGCGACGAAATTGTGTACTAATCCTTGGCACTAATCAAAACAATCGAAGTTCCAATGAAGCACTTCAATAAAAAAGTCATTCGAAAAGTTTTTAAATCAGCAGCGAGAAGACAGACAAAATCTTCTTTCAATCAAACACAGTTAAAAAAAAGACTTCCGCTCGCAACGAAAAATGCAGGCAGCGAAATCGAAACGGTTATTGCTAACAATGCGTTCCGAGCTGTGACGGAATTCAAATTAATTTCAATGACTGTTCTAAATATCCATAGATTGCCGATGACTCCGGCAAAAGACGACGGACCAAATGAACATGACCGTGTGGTGTGTTAAAGAAACAAAATTAAAAGCGGAATGAAGTCAATTGGAGTTTATTGCAGAACAAAAACTATGCGACCGATTGTCACATAGTTAAGCAACAACTACCGCCAAAAACAAAAGTGTTGCCACACAGAGCGGAAGAAACAACAGAAGAATATTGAAAAATATAAATACTTACAAAAGCGACATTTACATACAAATAGCTCGGAACAATATATATATATATATTTCATTTCATAAAAAACTAATTAAAATTTATATGAATCCTTGTTTGTATTGTCTTTAAAAATATGAGTCTTGTGAGTGTTGGATGAGTATGAAAGCTTTGGAAAAGTAATTGATTTTTTGTAAATAATCTACATAGCTTACTTAATGTTAAAATTGTTTATAAATAGTTTGAAACTATGCAAACATAATTTAATAATTTTATTTGAACTACTAGATAAGGGAAACGATTCAAGACTAATTTAAAAATAAATACAAATACAAAAAAGCTAGAAAAAACTAAATTGTGAAAATATTTCTTTTATAACATTAAGACAAGTTAGAATATACCAGGGGATCATAATTAACCTTGGCCTATTCAGAGCCCTCTGTAGCTATAACTAAAAGGCGGATTGAGTTGAAATATTGTCGATAGACTATTCAAAGGATGCGCTGAAAGATTCCGAAAGAAAGTTTTAAAAATGTTCGTTAGGGGGTGCATTACATGGAAATAATTTAAACTAACAACGTTCTTTAAATGGCTCTATAACCAAAAATCACATGTAGTGAGATCGGGAGAACGGGATGGTCAAGGGGTAGGAAACGTTCGGCTAATAACTCTGTCATCCGTAAAATGTCGCAAAAACCTCCGAACACAGATTCCATTCTGTGGAGGGGCACCATCCTACATTAAAGTAATAGACTCAAGACATTGTCACTGCTGGAGTTGAGGTAAAACGAAACTGCTGAGGATGTCACGATATCTGAGGGTTGTTACAGAAAATGTGACAGGGCCATAATCTAAGTTCTTCGAAAAAGATCTGTCCAAGAATAAATTGGGAAGTGGATCTACACCAGACGGTAACATTAGGAGACTGTTGAAGATTTGTGTAGAACACAAGTGAATTTTCCAAGGCCCAAATTCGATAATTCTGGGTGTTCACTGTTCCGTTCAGATAAAAATGAGCTTCGTCACTCCAAAGAGTGTTCCTCGGCCATTAGTCATCGAATTCTGTTCGGGCAAGAAAGCGACAGTCATTGTCGGTAAGAAGTAGTTGCTGGTTGTGGCTGATCTTATACGGAAAATATCTCACTATTTTTCTCAGGATCTTCTGCACTGTGCTATATGGTACGTCTAATTGTCGTGACACGGCATGTACACTGCTGACTCATCATTTGACACTGCTGACTCATCCATGATCATTTGTCAGTGGCTGCTCGACAACGGCCGTTGCTACTTCTTAAACGACTTTTTCGCTGATAGGCTTTCACCCTCTGCCAAATTGAGCGCTTAAACACCCGATGTTTTCAAATTGAGATATCATGTCTCTCACAGATTGTGGAGACATTGGAGTCCGACGCAATTTCTTTTGACGTCGAAATCCTCGAAGAGCTGCAACAGCATTTTCCTGGCTTTGATAAAAACGTTTTAAGATTAACGCACGTTCTTGTAAGTAAATTACCATCGTAACTGAAAGAATGATACTCGATCTCATCCTTTTTATAACCAAAATTCACTTTGAATTCGTGCAATCACATTGTTTGCACGCAAATCACATTGTTTTTTTCTCCACTTGCAGTGCCACATTTATCAACTTTTGTACCGTCATAATGCTTCAAAATGCAAAATTAACAGTTTTAAACATCATAATGCTTGAGAATGTAAAAATAAAAGTATTAAATGACTTTTTTACTGTACACAGATATTTATAGCATGACTTTTCAAGCATTTACGCTGTAATGTGCTCCCTAGCGGATATTTTTATTTTTATTTATTTATTTATTTATTTTTGCGGAATCTTTCATTGCATCCTATGAATTGTCTATCTGCTGAATTTCAGCTCAATCCACCTTTTAGTTATAGCTACAGAGGGCTCTGAATAGGTCAAGTTTAATTATGATCACCTGGTGTATATATATATATAATACCTCAACATTTAAAGAACTGAACAGTTATTTTAGATTTCTGTAAGGCAATTGTTCTACGTCACTGAAAAGATATGTAAATTTAGGAATATTTGAAGAAAATTTTTAAAGGTTTCGACTAATAAATCTAGGCTATGTGGTGGTCTCCATTGACACCAAAAATATATTTATCTTAAGGAATTGAATAATAAAGTTCGAAAATATATTTAGACCATTGAATTTCACTCTAATTCCCAAATATGATTTCCAAATATGATTCCCAAATTCTAATTCCCAAATTGATTCAGGGATAAAGTGCCAATAAAAGTGCATTTAGGACAAAATAACTTTCTAAACTGTTTAGTTCACATGGAAAACTTTATTACATTTAACTCAAAGCAAGGCACGTTTTATATACCCCGGTAACATACTGATACATAAAACTGCAAGGGTACAAAATATTAAAATAAATATAAAATCATTGAAATAAGAAGTTCATAAGTATATAGATCATTGGTGTATATAGATCACTACGGTGTGCTTTTGGTACACAAGTGTTTATTAGACTAGAGTCTACTCTTTAAAGCCGATTCCAAACGGTTACAAACACCCCTGACAACAGTGCGATCCAATCCCATAGGTTTTACACCGAATAATCAGCGCCGTGCGTATATAGACGAATAAACTTGTCTTGTATTTAACAAGATCTTGAAAAAGTCGATCCAAAAAATCTGACATAGCTGAGTTTATTTTGCACAAATAAAATCCAAAGGAAGTTTGCAGAGAAAACCTAGTGAAATTATGTTCTACATTTCAGACACCAAGAGTTTAATATATGAATAGAAATGACGAAATTTATGCTTTTAAATGTGGCATACTCTAATCCTAAACTCGGTAAGAGATATTTCATTACGTAATTCTGAATATACTACAACATAAAGTTTACACACCAAAAAATAGTTTACAGTATTTGTATTGCAAGAAAAAAAGCTATATCAATTTAAAATATATATCATATACATAGCCCCTACTCGTGTTTTTTTCATGCCTTCGAAAATAATGGTCTTGTTCAAAATAAAGTTTTGCACTACACAATGATTACTAAATTTGTGTCAGAATAAGACTTTAATAACAGGAATTCATACGTCAGTACTCCACTTAATAGGCTCAATATTGTTATTAGAAAACTAATATTTTCCGAAAATGGAAGAGATTAAGATGTCGTATTTTTGTCATACCAATCATGAAATGATTAATTGGAATATTCTCAAAAAAATTCTCACAGTAAAAAAAAATAAAGTTTTGTTTTGAATAATAACGTGAATATATCATCATTAATTGTTGAAATTAGTTCATAATAAACTTCACCATCTTTATGCCACGGAATTTTAACCAGGGTTTAATTTTCTACTTATTTTTTGAAATCTTATGTGTCTTAAACAGAAAAATAATTAATTATATCTTGAGGTATGAGTTTGGTATGGTTATTTATTAAAAGTGGAAAAAAATTAAACCTAGATAATGATGATGATTTTGCATAATATAGTGTTAAGGAAAATACCAGACGTCTACCACACATCCTCTCGAAATATATATTTTGAAAATTAAGAATTAATTATGATTGTTATTAGTCATTTTTAATGCCTTTATTGAGCATGAAGTGAACGTTAATAATAAAGAAATAGTATTTTTTTTGTATTTATCTAGACTTATTTGACCATTATGAAATTATTTTTTTAACAATTTCAATTTGCGCAATTGCCTTAGACGTGCTATAAAAGTTACAGTGTACAACTAAGAATAAGAGAAAATGCGCTAACACATAACTGATATATATATATATATATATATATATATATATATATATATATATATATATATATATATATATATATATATATATCTCCCGATGATCGATTTCTATAAATAGTCCTTTAATTATTTTGAATGATCCTATGTTCTGTAATAATGTCTTTAATAATTTTTTGGTATTTCCTTTTACTTATCAATTTAATATTTTATTTAGAATATTACCATTATCTGTGTGTACACTCTTAATAGGTTCTTTTATTGTTACTGATGTTATATTATTGATTTTACTATATCAATAATATAACAACATAACATTAGGTACAATCATACCATAGATCCTACTAATGTTTTGCATGCCTTTAAATATGAAAGGCGTCCTATTCATAGTAAAGTTCTTTTTAAGCTGGTATGATAATTGTGTCATTGCGACTTTTTCTAAAATTCTTTTCGAAATTTATAATTTTAGTGTTTTGTAAGATCTTAGCATTTTTTTTATATAAGAAATAAATATAGAAAAGTAATTCTTGAAGCAAACCATATCCTGTATTATTAATTGTATATGCCAATATGGGCTGGAAAAAATAACGAAAACGCTTATCTATTTGATGCGATTTGTTAAAACAAAACATTAAATTTGTTTCCCAAAATGAAGCTTTGAACTCATATGTTTGAATTTCATACGTAACTTAATACATTTAATCTTGTTTTCTTGCTGGGATAACTCGTGCGTTAATAAAATATCTTTCATCATTAGTTTTCTTATCTAAGAGACTAAAGTTTTTACTTTCACTTGAAGTAATACGTGTGGAAGATTAAACAGTAGCAAAATTAGGGATAAAAGGGGAATATTTCGGGTAATAGGGATAAAAGTGGAATATTCTCACTAGTAGATGGGCATGTCTTGTAGTATGAAAAATCTTCAAATCCACGAAGATGATTTCATCTGGCAAATTCATATGTGACTCAATAATATATTAGTCAGAGGCATCAATCAGAACGTTTAATATGAATATTTTTGATTAAGTTAAATTTAGTTTGATCTAAAAATAAAACATTATTCGCCTCATTGTTAATTATAATCTATATATGCGTACTGTGAGTTAAAAATAAAAGTATTACACGTGCTACGTTATTAAATTTTTATTAAAATATGAGATATTACAATTTTTTATGTTATTTGTTTTGAATGAAAAGGTTATAAATATTTTTCTCTGAAAAAGTATTGAGAAATATTGTTTTATACAAAATTTAAATTTTGCTTTCACAATTAAAGTATTTGAAAATGTAAAAAAAAATATTTTTTACTCTTATACTTAAAAAAAATATTATTCGTCATTTCTATGTTTTTTCTTAAATTATGCGCTAGAGAAATTCGGTTGTTGATCGAAATATCTAGTATTCTATCTAATCACATCATAGCTTGTTTGTTTAAACTTAACGCATAACACCATTAGATGATTTGAGGAAGAACATGAGATTACATATCTGGGTAATGTTTTGTTAAATATCCTCGGATTACCTTTAATTTTTTTCCCATGTATTTTACAGATAAATCTGCAGAAGCAAAATTCAAAACATTTACTACTTTTTGCATAAAAATGAGTCATTTTGCATAAAATGCAAAGAGTTTTAAAATAAAATCTACGATTTATGCGTTTGACGTCTATAACAACCCTCCGAGCAATTAGCGGTACCTAACTGTGTCTCTCTTTTAATAGCTATCATGTAAGAGGCTATTAACTAAAGTGTCTGCCATTCATTATAATAAGAAAGGTTAAGCATTTTGGACAATGTTTAAGTCTTGGAGATATTTGTTATGCAATTAATAAAACCAATGAAGAAAATATTGCGATCAGTTTTATGTAGTTATATTTACAGCTTGTAATTGAGACTTAGGGTGAAATAAGCACTTTTCGTCATATTTCGAGACTGAATATAACAAAAAACCAAATGCTATCAATACTACACTTTTGTTCAGAATACATATTTTTTACTTTGAAATGCAATTAAAATAATTTGCAAATTTGAAATTTACATAAATTGGTAAATCTTTATATTATTTCAAATTGAAACATTAAAAAATAAAATAATTTACAAATTTGAAATTATATATATATATATATATATAAATGTGTAACTAAGAGAAATTAATTACTCATCCAGTTTTAATAATAAGAAATAAGTTTAAAATAATTAATACTCTTTGTTTCAAAGAAATAAAAAGTAACGAAACTTTTAAATACAACAATGGATCCTGGTCACGGTGTCATTGTGGTATTTAAGCATTTTGTTACTTTTTATTTATTTAAAACAAAGAGTATTAATTATTTTAAACTTATTTCTTATTATTAAAACTGGATGAGTAATTAATTTCTCTTAGTTATACATTTCAATTCATTTAATCATATAATGGTAAACTTTGCGTTGTGTACTAATTCTCCAAACAAAAACAATAACCAAGATTTGGTGGCAAAAAGAAATTCACAAATGATTACTCACCAAACATCATAGACACAATTTTAACTGAGGGAACAAACCAAAAATTTTATTTATTTCTTTTAACACAAATTAATAATCCTTTGAGTTTACTTTAAACAATAGAAATTTAGAGAAATTTTCTCTCATTGTCTTAACTTCATTACTCACTCAACATACGTACACATACTTATCAATAATATTTCTCATTCTACTTGTAACAATAATATTAACTAAAAATGTCCCTGGTATTAAAATTATTAAGAGTTCACTTGAACACCTTTATTGTAAATTCATCATACAAATACTATTTAATAACAACCTCATTCTACTTCAATTATAATAAAATTATTAAGTATTACCTTGAAAACATAAAAAAATTTGGCCAAAAGTTGATTGACTGACCAAAAAAAATATTAAAAGAATCCCAAAAAATTATTTAAATTGTGTCATGGCTAAAAAAAATAAAAAGGAAACTTATCTTAGGGAATAGCTTAATAGCTGATGTTAGCTATTCCCTAAGTGGAAGTTCCCTAAGTGATGTTAGCTATTCCCTAACATGGAAGTGGCCTCTAATGTGTCTCATTGAGGCCACTTCCATGTTAAATCATCTTAGTGCATCGGGAGAGTCACTACTCTAGGTCCAAAGTCTTTACTCCAAATTCTTCATCATGGTGTTCTTCGAATTTTCCATTAGGAACCGAAACAAGCAGCATGGATCAGAGAAAAGTCAGCGAGTCAGCCAGAAAAGTCATCTAATTTTTTGTGTCCAGCCTTTTAAAAATTTTTTTAGTACATTCTACGGGGCCTCCTTCAATTTCATCATCTCTGCTATTATTGGCCGAACGCATCTCCAGCGCTCATGGCTCCCCTCACATACGGGACCTAGTACGCTCCAGGGGTTCGCTTATCAGTACATTTATCTCGAAAAAGTGAGCAAAATGTGTCTCTTTTCTTGAATGAAACTGAATAAACTGTTATCGCCATTTTGTTTAAGCTTTTCGTGAAGCACTTCTGTGTTTTAATCCAGTACGCGATAATTTAAAATATATATATAAAAAAAGAAATTTAAGAGTATAAAAACTTAAAAATTATAAGGGGGTAAATAAATGAAAAGACTAAGCAATGTTTAGTAAAAAAAATTACCTTTAGTCAGTCAATCAACATGAAAAATAATCAAAATAAATTGAAAATTGCCAGTCAATCAAACACTAAAACAAAATAAATAACTGTATGTTACATTTATCTCTCTATATAAAATTTAATGTTTGTTTGTTCGTATTGTATGCGCTGCCGTACCGTTCATCCGATTGCGATGAAACTTGGTCAACTTATTGCTTGAACTAGCTTGAAGGTTATAGACTATTTTCATCCCGCTACGACGTTCCATTCCCGAATTATGTACAACAAGTTTGCGCGGTATCAACGGATATTTTTGTTCAAATCTCTTGTAACATTTCATTGTTGACAGTTAAATTATAACATTTCCATAAAAATAAATAGACATGAATTAAAAACTTGATTTTTTCATATATTGGCGCATGCAAGACTGAATTTGATATATTATTTTCATATACGTGGCAACGCCGGAATATTTCTTTTCCAAAACTGAAAATATAAGCATGGAAAGTCATTCATTTTCAATGAATGTGTTATATATCCATTTCATGAATTGAAACTATCCCAAGCTACCTGTTCAAACTCAAATATACTGAAGGACACGTTCACTTAGCTAGAAACACGTGCGTTTAGCCTTGACGCAATGATTTATATAACTGAAGTGACATTGAAACATAACAGATGATTTAGTTTTGTGAAATAATCACAATCATGAAATACGTGCATATTATAATTAAGAATGTCTGAAAGTGGCATTGAAACGTAGCAGACGATTTAGTTTTGAGAAAGAATTCCGAGCATGAAATACGTGTATATACTTTTTCTATAATAATTATCAGATTTGCTGTGTTTTAATATTGAATGTGATCACAATCCATTCAAACATTGATTATTTTTCTATAATAATAAATCCATTCATACGTTATTGACTAGCTGAAAATTAATGCTTTAAAATGCCCAAAAAGAGGAGAGCAACTTTTAATCCTGCAGAAGTAAGGGCAAAATGTCAAAGATTGTTGAGAAATTAGCAATGTGATGAAATAAAAAATAGTAAAGCGCGAAGCCAGCAGAATTCGAAATGCAGTTAGACGAACACAAGAATCGGAAGAAAAACATTTCCAAGTGCACGAAGCTTACAGAATTCAAAATGCAGTTAGAAGCACACAAGAATCTGTAGAAAAAACATTCCCAAGAGCTCGAAGGCAACATAATTCGAATTGTAGTGATCCGAAGCAGTGAGACTGATGAAGAAACTTTTAACGTCAAACATACGATCGTCTTCGATCTTCAACATCGAAAGGAGAGGGAAGCGGAGAACAACGAAAGCACCGACACGAAACTAATGCTATTTGATACCGCAAAAGAATTTTAGCGAAAACTTCAGAACATCATAATATGAGGCTAATACTTGAAAAAAAAATAATAACAGAAACTGAATCCCGAGCGAAGCCGGGTAATACATCTAGTAGTGCATAAAACATGATTTATAATTTGCTCAACTTTCATGAATGCCACTACAATTAATCCGCGCGAAAATTAATCTAATGACACTCATCAAACTTAAACAATAGGTGGAGAAAAAGATTAACGTATTTAATTCGCTTAATATTTAATTTATAATATTTAATTTATAAAGCGATACACAACAATAGCATCTATTGAATTAATTACACGGTAGACCACACGATTTAAAACGTATATTTTCCAGAATGATAGCATACTTATATAGATCTCTTAAATATTGCCTCAAATACAAAATTCTTGTTATTGCTAAAAGGGAAAAAACATACTACTAATACATTTCATAAAAGGAAATTTTTATGTGCCATCACTTTTTGATAATAATTTACAGGCATTAAGGTGGCCATACACGTGTAGGAACTTCTGAAGGAAAAAAGTCTACAGGATTTCCTTGATTTCCTCAGCTAAACCCTCTCGCACACACGTGAAAGTCTTTTCAGTCGGAATTTTGGGGACTGAAGAGTCCGCCATCGCTCTCAAGGCTTTCCCACACACAACGGAGAAATCCTCAGGGTTTTGGACTGTTCGGTGAAAACCTCAAGGATTTCATCTACGTGTATGGGTAGCTATGCAAATACATTTTTAAAAAAATTACATAAAAACTCAATCCTACAAAAAGAAACACATTATCTTAAATTTCGAAGTCAGCAGATTGTTCACATTTTTATAACATTCTATATTCCCTTCAGAATTTTGGAAAAAATCCATAACTCTGCTCATTACATTTTTTTCATAAAACGCGTTTTTCGTGGCTGAAAATATTTTCAACGAAGTATATCAATTACACATTCCCCCAGCATAATAACATTTGGTTTTGTAAAACCAAATTTTTAAAAAAAAGTTTCTAAAGGATCATAATGTTTTTCTCCCTCCACAATTAAAATCTTATTTAAATCAAAGGAGATGAAAATATTCAAAAATTCACTATAATTAACTAGAAATTGCGCTGAATTCCAAATTCAAAAGCAAACTGAGCTTTCTTCCTCAGAAGTTGAGTAAAACAACGTTTTCGCAGTAAACCAAGGCTGGTGATTGGTCAAAGATACTAACTAGAACGTTCAATTCAGCGTCACTTACGTATAACTATATAGAATTCTTTCATGTTTTCCGATTTTCAGATTTGTTTCAATGAATTTAGTACAGATTTTCCTTTAATTCCCATTGGTGTATTAAAATAATGTGAATTTCGAAGTATTAAAAATAATATAAAGGTTTTGCATAAACATTTATTGATGATTTCGTTACATCGTAGCTCGTAGTAAATAGCCCCGTTTGTATTACCCGTCTCGCATCCCGTTTGCCAGGTTTTGCCCGTTCCCAGATGCCGTCTCGCATCCGTCAGGCATCCCGTTTGTCAAACTGCGGCTCACGGGATGCATACGGCCGTCTATAACTCTTTCTTTACTGCTCTTTTCCCTTTTTTGTGGCTTTTGGTTAAAAGATCAATTTTTTAAATAATTTACACACGAATGTCATAAAATTAACATTGAACAATCTCTGAACATTTTGCTGGGGATCCTTGCATTCTACATTTACGTTCATTAAAAAAACAACTTTCATTGTAGAAAAATCAACATGCTACAGAATTGCTACGAACTTAAGCAACCAAACATATCCCATATTTGAATAATTAATCAACACATAAAAATAGTAATTAGTGAAGGTATTAGAGCTAATTAAGAATTTACAGGGCCCGAGGTAGAGTACGGGTACACCTTCGGCTTTCGACACGGAGGGTGCTCTATTCGAATACCGAAAAATGACATTAAATACCTCCGTGTCTAGGCTGGATATGGGCACGTTAAATACGTAGACCGGAAAGTCACTCTATGAAGTCAGAGAGGATGGAAGACGGTACGATCCTCCCAGACGTAGCCCCTGCGTGTGCCCAGTGAAAATCAAGGTGGCACCCAGCTAAGACGGCCTCCGACCCCTGTGGTGCGGTTGTAAACCACAGCCCCACTCTTCAACCCGCAAAGCCTATATAGACCTGGTTTGGAACACTTCTGGCCAGGGGGAATTTAGAAACAACAACAACAACTTAGAGATATTATATATATTTTAACAACTGTAGAATTATATTTTTAATGAACACGTTTGAGAAAACAACGCTTGAAATTTCATTGATATGAAATGCAACACTTTTTTTAAAAATTTATGTTAGTCACCGAGATATATGCATTTATTTCTCTACAGTGATGCTCTGTTCACCAGTAAAATGCATTGAACCATGACGGAACAATTACTGTTTTGTTTATAAACATGAAATAAAAATTGAGAAAATATCTCAGATGATTGAAGAAGTGAAATTGCTTTGAATATTATTGGAAAATGGTTAACAGAATTCATCGAGACAACAAAGGAAATAATATGGTTAAAATAATTAAAGAAATAATCCAGATAATAAACTAGAATTTACAAATTTAAAGCACAAAAATAAATTCTATATCGAATAAGGATGATAGAGATAAATAGTGTTGGTTTGACTTCATTTCAAATGACAAATTTAATGTCCTCTAGCATATTCCAAGTATTGAAGGATTTTCTAGCACTTTCAACCCTATGAGTTGTAGGATTAAATATTCAGCTAGAGATTACAGGTGTTGTAAAGGTCCAGAGCATTTATCCAGATGAACTTCTTAAGTTGAAGCCTCGAAACAGAGAAGCTCATTTAGAGTATGCAAGGAATTAAGTTAAGATTTGGTGAAATAACTTACTGTTTTTTGAAACTTTTCAAGCTAAGAAATTCTTAGACTGACGAGAAAAGCCCAAAACATTGCCAACTGGTATAAAATAAATATAAAGGAATGTCCAAAACAAGAAGCAAATTAATGTATGAGTAAGTTTCATCATTGAATTTGCATAAGCCTCTAAGTAAAAAGAGATACCGATAAGCTGACATACTGTCTTCTGTAATCCTGCATGCACAGCTGAATTTACCAAGTTACTAAGTTTTGAATAATATATTTGGTTCAAAGAGCTTATACACATTTCTTTCAGTAAGTGAAATGCGATAAATTGCCCGTTTGAATCTTGTAAATGCCTCTTTGATATATTATTCTATTATCTACTGAAAGAAAACTTTTCAAAGTATAAAGTTTTTATAATTACATATCTAAACATCAAAGTGTGAGAAATATTAATTTGTGTTATCTTTTCTGTTATTTGTTTTTTCTCTTTTTTCCTTATAACGTATTTTATTTCGCTTAAATATATTTTTCTAACTTTCCTCTGTATGACATTGCTGGATTTTATTTAAGTTTCTGTATTTAATAGCTGTGTGAAAGATGATAAAATGCACTTGTGTTCAAAAGTAAGAGAACTTGCACATTTTATCGAACTTCCAGAAAACTAAAGAACGTATTTTAATGAAATTTGGTATGGATACACAGTTGTATAATAGGAAAAAATACCATGCAACAGTCATGGGCCGCACTCTGGAAAGTCAATTAGGCTCATCAGTTAGTCAGCGCAGGAATGTCCAAAACCCAAATTGTAAGATCAAACATAAAATGACTCTAATATGGGGTATGGCTGTCCGTCACATTTCTGCTACAACGCAGTTTGTTGTTGTTGTTGTTGTTGTGGATTATGCCCCTTGACCGACATGTATATCAGATCAAGTCTATAAAGGCAATTAAGCAGAAGGGTGCGGCTCCGGTTTTGAATAGCACCCCAAGTGTCGGACTCCGACTTGGCTAAAGGTCCGGTCCCGTAATTTTGAACCGAGTCAAGTGACGAGTACGGTACACTTGACCCCGCACCTCCAGAAGTAAATTTGAGAACTTGTGGGACATTGTAACCATGATAGATATTTCGTACACCAATCGCCGCCATTAGTGTATGTCATGGAGACACGACACGTGTTCAGAAAAAGGGGCGATAGAGCATATAATTCAAGGAATCAGACAAAGAGATGCCTTGACCAGCGGGATAATATACTGCGTATGCGAAACGAAAGGAGAGATGACAAGTTGAGAAGGGGCAATTGAAATGAGAAAACGGTCAACAGCTGCGTTTAACGAACGGATTGGAGTTAAAATGGATAATGCTGAGGTCAGAGGGAAGAGAAGTTTGACAGTAAAAGGGGCCCAGCTGATTATAATGAGCTAAGGGAAGTCTGAAAATGGAGTCATAGTTAGGAGAAGAAAAGGGGTGAGGCAGTTTACGATATTGGACGGCGTTAAAAACACCACAGGAGGCCCCGAGAAGAGCGTGAGAAGTTGGAAGTGTAAGAAACCCCAGACAGGTGCAAGGGCGGACGCCCCCTTCAATATTTATTGGAGTAAATATGAATATAAAATAGGTGGTAGGCCCATGAAGGGGCCCCGGATCGACCTATAGGACAGAAGGTGGCCACCAATGAAGGCCTGAATAGATAATGATAGAAGTTGAGCTCGGTAGGAAAGTTTTTAGAAAAGAGCAGAATAATGTGAGAATTCTCACGAGACACACATAAGCCCCCGTAGCCGACGAAGGAGGAGAGAAGGAGATGACATTCTGCTAACTTAATACGGGAGAGACAGACCAAGTCCTCGGTACCCGAATAGCGGACCGCTAACAATTAGATGCAGCGCCCCGTACCGTAGAGGCCGACCAACTAACCTGCCATTCCGCAAGAGAGGAACAGCCGTTCCCCTGGACCAACGCGCCCCCGAAGTGATTGTGTATCTACTGAGGCGAGCACCCTGAGTCCGCCGCCAGCCGATAATTACAGCCGTTCCACTTGACCAGAAAGCCCGATGACCCGAAAAGTCCGATGACCCCCCAGCCAGGCTTGTGATGAGGAACGGACCTTCGGATTGATCAACGCTCCCCCGAAGCGATTGTGTATCTACGGAGACGTGCGCCCTGAGTCCGCCGCCAGCCGATAATTACAGCCGTTCCCGTGGACCAGAAAGCCCGATGACCAGAAAAGTCCAATGACCCCCAGCCAGGCTTGTGATGAAGGAGTGTCTTCAGATAAGGTAGGAGAGTATTTTGACTTATCCTAACAATTCCCAATACGTACTAGAGAGCGCAGATAATTAGATGGGGTCAGATTAAGGTGAAATGTTACTATATATACATAGATATCTATCATAGAATGTTGATTTTGTATGTCCGTATTAATTGGAATAGTATGTTGTAATAATTTAGCAATGTGTTTATGTGTATCGATTAAGAGCGTAGGATAATCAAACAATGTTAGGGAATAGATAAAGAATGTGAGTCTTTGGTATTGTTGAGACTGAAGAATAGATTAATAAGAATAATTAATGTATTGATATGATATTGGAAGAAGGATAATTTGAAATGCATATATATTGTGTTAATGAGATAGAGAATTCGGAAGTCTGCAATGAATAGTATTGTTTGTATATGTATTATAATTAGGTTTAATAAATTGATTTGTGTTTATACATATGAGCATCACTGTATAATTAATCATACTTCCATTAATACTCTCTATTAAATAAATTACGGTGACTGTGTACACGTCAGTGGATTTGTCAGAGACCGGAATCGAACCAGAGATGTTCATATCACTGGCTTGCTGCCTTTGCCAATTGGGCCACCGCACCCATACGCAGTTTTCAGCTCGTAGATGGTTCTCGGAGGGTAATGGCTAGCTGCAATTACTCTTCCAAGAGAGTCCCAGACATGTTCAATAAGCTTTAGGGATGGATATCTGGCTATTCAACTTGTCTGGCGAATATCCTCAATTTCAAGATTATCGTCGACAAGGTGACCCTTATGTGGCTGAATATTGTCGCTAAACCGAGGACCAACTGTGCCCCTGAAAAGTCGAACACAATGGTGCAAGATCTCATCCCTGTAACTCCCACTAGTGAGGGACCCTCTATCAAATTATGTATTAATTCTATATATGTGTGAAGCTATCAATAAAACAACACCGAGTAACAATTATATATATATATATATATATATATATATGAATATTTGACATGCCATTTTAAATTTTTACTGCATATATATATATATTTCATTGCGAAGGCCTTGTCCCTTTAAACAGTCACCTACTATCACCGCCGTTTTGCTGACCTCTTTATCATGGGGGCACCACATAGGCATTTTATCATAGCACCATATGAAGGGATGGCACAAGCAGAGGCATTTTTCGAGGCACGACGCCCGGATTGGATCCGAACACCCTCATCACCGAAAATCAGCGTGCTGTGCCACTGGCCGCAACAAGCCCATATATATATATATATATATATATATATATATATATATATATAATTTATAAATACAATATATAAATATAATGGTATGTAATATATAAATATATACAATTGTAGAAGACAGTCTAAATGCTCCTTTATTATAATTTCTTACGACCAGCGTTAAAATAATGTGCATGTTTGGACATGCTATTTAAAATTTTTATTCCTGTATGACTGATTACATTACATGGGAGTAACAAATTTCTCTAAACGGGCATTTACGCACAACCAATTCAGTACCTCGTCTGAAAACGCTACTATGTGTACACTGGCAATAGCTCCTTAATAGCAGTCTACAAAATAATCCCATCAAATTAGATATTAACTTCTCAGTTCAAGGACTTTCAAGTTGATACAATAAAGGAATGAAATGGTTCTCAAGAGTATCTTTTATGTATTCAACGTTACAATTCTCATATCTGGAGAATGGCACTTTCAAAATAATCCACTTAGGCACGCTGCTTTACTATTCTACTCCGAAAGCAATTATCTCCATGCATATTATTTATAAATCACACATCTACCCATTTATGTAAGTATAAGCTTATGTATGTTCTTTTGAATGGAAATAGCTATGCTGCCCATTTGAAAAACAGCAACGAGAAAAAAAACGAGTATTCAAATATCATATATAGTTTTTGTACAAGCATGTATATTATAAAGGGATAAATGTTAGCAAATGTCTTCGAATTGTTGACGGCATCGGAGTATTTATATTGTAAGGTCTGTTTTTATATCACGGGTATGCAAAGTTGTACATTATACGTGGAACACCTAATGTGTGATAACAATTGTTATAGTAATTGCACTGAATAATGATAAGAAACAGAAGCAAGTAAAATTTGCATGTTTTAGTTTTCTAGGAATAAAAAAAAATAAAATAAAGGCATTAAATAATTCTCTTTTTTCAGAATGCGTATTAAGAATATAGTTTTATCTACCTCTTGCAATCATTCATTTAGAGCCAAATTTTTGGGTCTAAATATGAGTTTATTAGACAATGTCCGGAGAATGAGAAATATAATATATATATATATATATATATATATATATATATATATATATATATATCACGATTCAAGACATGAAAATTGTCATAGATAAAAAAGGCCACTATGAATGCTGAGGGTTAATAGACACCAGATTCACAGAGTTTTGGAGCAAAGAGAATTAAAAAAACCAGTAGCTACAAAATGAATATTTCGAGCAAGAATCCAAAGAATGGCATTTGAAAACAGATAAATATTTGGTTTAGCCAATTGTTGAATTATAAAACTAATCATCATATTTATATCCAATCAATAGCTGAATACCCGTGCTTCGCTATGGAGTACATTCAAATTAAATACAATGTACGCAATTCATGCAATATATATATATATATATATATATATATATATATATATATATATATATATTTATTTATTTATAAATAAATCGTAACGGATATTTTTACTGACAAAATAATGTAGAAGAAATTATTCAAATTAAATACAACGGTCAACGTATGCAATTAATTGTGTGTTTGATATCCAAAAAACATACTAATTTGAATTACATTCTTAAAAAAACTTTCATCTCAATTTGTCTAATAGTCAAATTTTATCTTTTACCGTTTTTTATTATTTTTTTTCAATTTATTTCGTTTTAATGCACGTGAAGCAAAATTAATTTAAAGTACCACATAAATAAAAGAAACCACGTGATCAGCATTTAATAAATTAAATTCTAAAAATGAATCTTTAAAAATTCACCAAAAATCAGAAAATGAAGGTAAAGATTCAAAAAAGTTTTCATTTTAAAGGACTTTTTATGATCTTTCTTGTGATATAAATTTTATAAACAGCAGATTATTATTTTAAATGCAAAGTTTAAAAAATTTACAAAAACTGCTTAAAAATTTTATTTTAAAAAATCTAAGAAGAATTTATAAAAATATTTTTTAGTGCAATCCTACGCTATAATAATGCAAAATTTCAGCCCTTTAGGTCCAGTGGTTTTGCTGTGTGTTATCTGTCAGTTACTCATGGAACTGTTTTATATATATAATCATTTTCTATTTGTTTATATTTATCTTTGGTGCGATTTAAGATACATTAAGGAAACAGACATATCACTGTAGGAAACCACCTTTTCCAAATAAATGATTTGAACGGTTTAAAGATAGGTTGTTTTGATGATGATGCGAAAATAAACTGTTCACAAACAAAAAGCCTTGACCGCAATGACAGGACAATTTTTGGAAAAATAAATCCTTCGTCATGATTGCGTTAAAGACATAGGAAGACTTAAGTATAACTATAGAAGTATTCGAAAGTAACAGAAGGTTCAAAACGCTAATTGTGAAACAACGCGAGAATAAAACTATTTCCACTAGATCCTAAGGCGCAGGATTGAGACGAACTAATGCGACGAGACCTAATTGATGACTTCCTTGGGAGGCAGTAGAGCTGTTCTTCTTAATTAATTTACCTGCAGTGGCAGTGGAGACTGGATGAGAAATCATTCCAAGATAAAGTGATGAGTATATTTTTTCTTTAATATATGCAAGCAAATTTTATATCTAACGAATAAAACGTTATTTAATCCCTTTTATTTAATACGATTAACTTCCTATGTCATATTTTATGATATAGGACGATTTTTGAAATGTTTAAATATGTACAATTAAGCTTCAACTATATGGTTTAATTAATTTATTTTTTTAAACTACGTACTATTTATCCATATTTCAAAATAATAATGTAAATCACTAATCTCGGTAACATTTTCCAATGCAATGTAATAAATCATACTTTATATAAAATTTATATACGCATAAATTAGTATTGTTTATCAGTTTCAAATTTAATAAATAATTTATCAGAGTTTTTCTAGGATCATTTATATAGTAAAATAAAACTCTTAATATAAGTCAACATGATCAGTATGTAAATTCTGTTAAAACAGATATGCTACATCTCAGTCTATAATACAATTAACGTAAGTTTCTATGAATATCACAAAAATACAGAGAAAAAAGTATTGTTTAAAGATAACATTTCATCCACATGTTAAAAATTCACACTACAGTCAAACAAACGAATTTGACAGGAAGTTTCTATTCTAACAATATTTCAAGCAATATTGGCTGTTTCATAAACATCGTTGTTTATTACATATTTGTAATCCAGCCGATTTGCGTTATTGAACTCTGATCCTTTAATATGATAAATATTGTAAATCGTTTTACTAAAATCATAAAAAAAGAAATAGGAAATACAACATATATATATATATACTGTTATTATTGTGATTGGTTGTACACTCACCGCGATTTACACATATCATTTGTTTCCGTTATTGTTATACTAAGTTCACTGAGAATTTAATAACACAGGACAACAGTGGTTTTGGTGCCGGGGTTGTTTGGAGCTGATTTCATATCAATCTGATGCCCTGAATTTAAATATGGCATTAGTTTTTGCCTATGAGCTCAAATTTCTAAGATATAACATTTTAGTGAAATACGCGTTATACTATTAAGTTAAATCCATGAATCAAATTTAAAAAACTAAACACGAAATTTTTTATTATTATTATATTTTTTTTAATTTTAAAGGAACATAAAAATCATAGAGGATAAAAATCATAGAGAATATTGCATCAATAATTATTTAATTACAAAGATCAAGAAAGAGGAAAAAGTCATCGATGAAACCCACTAGTCACTGAACACTTCTTTTCCGTGACATTCTTCAATGTATTTTGGAACAGTCGCTTTTCAAACTGCAGCAGTAATCTGCCATCATGTGCGTATCCCGTCTTCCTTGGTAGCGGTCTTCCATAGTTATAATATCCTGGTGAAATCTTGCACCTTGTTCCTCACTGGTGTCTCGTAATTTTTTTGGAAAATGGTCTAAGTGGCTGTGTAAATAGTGCATCTTAATGCTGATGTTACACCCAAGGGATCTGAACCTGTTTAGTGTCTCGTTTACCAGTTCAACATAGTTTTCAGC
Source organism: Dolomedes plantarius (assembly GCA_907164885.2). Classification (NCBI taxonomy): domain Eukaryota; kingdom Metazoa; phylum Arthropoda; class Arachnida; order Araneae; family Dolomedidae; genus Dolomedes; species Dolomedes plantarius. Next base: position 188,673,137 of record OU015497.1, read on the forward strand.
TTTGCATTTGCCTAGAAAATTTCCGACAACGGCAAAAAATGAAGTCCAGACTTTTCGCCCAGCTCTTCATGGAATTTACAAAGGCAGGATCCTTAATGAGTTGTTTTATTTGTGGGCCGTCAAATACTCCAGCTTTAATTTTTTCCGTACTCGACTAAGGCATTTTCCCCCTATATGCAAAGCATGATCCGTTCTTATTAAGAGCCTTTACAAACTGCTTCATTAGGTAGGCCCAGCTTGATATGGAGCGGAGGAAAGATGATTTTCCCTCGTCCAACTAAGGGGTCATTAATGACATTCTTTGCCCCAACGTCCATGTTTTCTCTCTTAGGCGACTTTTTTCTAACCTTTTGGTGTGTTTTGTCTCTGCTATTCCAGAGGCACACGATTCAAGGATATTTAGTATAGCCACTTTGCTGTCCAAGTAGAAAATTTACCAGTTTTAAGTCCACACAAATCACCCATTGATGTTCATGATACTTTATCTTCTCCAAGACCAAAGCTATGGTGCCATGTTCTTCTTTCGTTTTCGTTGAGTGAGCAATTGGTATTGAACCATATTTGTGCCCATTGTGTAGAAGGACACATTTCAAACTTCGATTTGAGCTGTCAATAAATAGGCGCCAATCATCTAGAAAATATTCAGGAAGATCCATTTTTCCGAGGAGGACAAATAACCCATACTTGAATGTATTGGATAGAAAAAAAAACATTGAAAGATAAGTGGATGTAAGTAAAACCTCTATTTTCCGGCTCTCGTTGATCCGGATAATCCGGAACATATTTATAGACATTATTTTAATTTAATGTTCACATTAGATAAAAAATTTTAACTATTTTAGCACGAACGTAACTACAAGTACGCCAAATATTTGCTTATTAGTTTGATTTAATATACAGTTCTTCCATAGACTGTAGAATAAATTATGGTAATAAAATGCTTTTTGTTGAGATTAAGAAAGCTTTACTAGACTTACCAATTCTTTGTTAAGAAATAATGTGATTTTTTTTATATTTTTTAATGTCTTGTAAACAATACTATGTAATTTTGTTACAAAACAAAGTAAGTCTTCTTAGTTAAGGGTTTTGTATTGCTTATTACTCATATTACCCGGATTATCTGGATATTCAATTGTCCGGATTACATATGGTTCCTGTTAGTCCGGATAAACGAGATTTTACTGTATCTAAAAAAGTAGAGCTGATAGAGAAAAACTGATTTCATATTTAGATTCAGCGCCCTAAATACAGCTAAAATCGGTTCTAAAATCCTAGGAACCCCCCCTCCCCCCAAAAACAATTTTTGTAGTCCTGTGTAATCATTCAGAAAGTAATGATAAACTTTATTTTTTTCTTTCGTATAAAAGGATGTTTTCCTACCTTAAGATTAACAGGTATAAATCATTTTTACCTTTAAAGTTTTCCGTTTTTAGAAAGCAAAATATATATCAACTATATTAATTTCTCATTATTTTCAATGGTAAAAACAAGCTTTGTACAAGTATGAAATTAATCAACATATTTCGAACCGAAAATCCTAATTCGTTTTTCAAAGCATACTTTAAATGTTAAATAAAACAGGGAATATTAGAGTTTAAAATGATCACCCGTTATGTTCGATACATTGATCACTGATTTTAAAGAGCATTAAGGCTAATTTCATGACTGTACCAAGTAGATTTTCTTTAAATCATTTAATGTATAAAAATCATTTATGTTAATCATAATTTGAAGATTCTGATTTCTATAATTCCTTATTCTCTAAAAAGAAAATTGTTTATTATTATTCCGGTTCCACTTCAATCTTCAAAAATAATCTATTATTCTACTTAAATAATAACGAATGGAGCAATGCAGTTTAAAATAAACCCTTTTTTCCACTAAAGAATTACGATGCATACATAGAGGTATGTAGTAAAAAACTTGTAGCTCGGTTACACTTAGCTATTTTTTAACGAAATTTGCATTTTCTTTTATATCAAATACACCATATTTTTTAAAAGTTATATTGCTCTAATAACTTTTGTTTACATAACCATTTTTGGTGACAATGTGGGAGTTTTAAAGTAATATATATATATATATATATATATATATATATATATATATATAGTTGGCTCTCTGTTTAACGACTTTCAAGGGACCGTGAAAAATCGTCCTTAAGTAGAAATCTTCCTTAAACAGAATTTGTGAAAAATAATAACAATTTCCTTCACACTATACAGGCTTCGGACTGTTAATATATTTCTTAATATATTGGTGTGTTTAATAATGTTATTTTTATTATCATTATTATTTTATTCACAAAAAGTTATTTTAAATCACATTGAAAAATGAGTACAAACAATACAATACATTAGGTAAATTAAGTAAATCAACACTTTTTAAAAAAGTCAAAAAGTGTTGATTGCTTCATTTTTGGACTTGTTTTTGTTATTCTCTTTTCCAAATTTTCTAAAATGTTAAATATGTCATCTTCCATATTCGATGTAATATAACGTCGGAGAACATCTAGAGCAGAAGTTGCAACTGTGTAAGACGGTGGTAGTGTTTCGTTTTCCGCATCTTCAACTTCACCTTCTAAGTCTGACACTGTTTTCGTTTACTAAATCTTCATAAATTTGTTTTACATTTCTGTAATCTGTTGTTAAATCAGATTCATCAAAATTGTAGAAATCTTGAATTGAACCATCCTCATCTTTAACAAAACTTCTCCATTCTTCCGTAGTAATGTCCTCTTTCTACATCCGTACTTTGCAGTTCTTTGTGAATTCCAGCAAGGCGAAAGCAGTATTTTATTGGGGGTGAAGAAACTTCTTTCTATGTTATCCTTGCATTGCTTCCAAGATCGTAAATTTTCTAATTTTCATACTGTCAGCCGCATAATTTATTAATTTCCTATTTAAAGACTTTCTGTAGTATGCTTTCACACTGTGAATTATACACAGGTCTAATGGCTGCAACTTGCTAGTGCAATTAGCTGGTAAGAAATGAATTGTCAAATTTGTAAGTCTAGGAATATTTGGAGTATGTGCAGTGCAACGGTCGATTAAAAGTAAAACTTTTCTCTTTTCTTGTTGCAATTTTCCATAAAATTTTCTAACCCTGTCAATAAAAATGTGTGATGTCATCCACGCTTTATTGTTATTCTGGTACTCACAAGGTTTCCTGGTGATATTCTTAAAACACCTTGGTTGCTTTCAGGGACGTAGCTAGGCATTTATGGGCCCCGGGGCAAGGACGCAAATTGGGCCCCCTGAAATATTACGACTTCATTTTTTTACCCCCTGTCTTGGGGTCCCCGGTGCATTGGCAAGGTTGCCCCAGGTTGCCCTATTAACGCCCCTGGTTGCTTTGATTTGCCTTTAACTAGTGGTGGAAGTTTCTCAGATCCAACTGAATTAGTGCACAATAAAACAGTCAATCGTTCCTTACTCTGTTTTCCACCAAAGCACTTTTCACCGATATACGTTAAAGTTCCATTAGGCACCGTATTGTAGAATAGGCTCTTCTCGTCTGCATTGAATATGTTTTTCTCATCATATCCATCAAATATCCCCTTCAGCACTATTTTCCATTCTTCCACTATTTTTTTCCTCTACGGAGCCACTTTTGCCAGATATGCTTTTAAATGAAAGCCCATGTCTTTCTTTGAACTTTGCTAGCCAACCAGCCGAAGTCTGAAAATTTTGCATTCGAAACTTTTCTGCCAGAACAATAGCATTTTCTTTAAATATAACTCCGGATATTGGAATGTTGGATGCTCTTGCTTCAAGAAATCATTGCAGGACTGCCTTATCAAACTCTTCTGATCGGCCACATTGAATTTTCTGCCATTTGGATTCGGATCCCAAACCAAATTTTTGTGCTGATTCAAGAATTTTCTGTTTGTTTGCTAAAATGTCTTTCAGAGTAAAATCGGGTAGCTGAAATTGTCTTGCGAATTGGACTTTTGATATTTCAACACTTTCTTCCCAGTCTCCAATAATTTTCACCTTTTCGTGTAGCGTAAGATGCTTTCGCTTTGACTCCATTTTGCTTTGGTCACCTCGTATTCGTACTGGAATAAGCTCCTACACACAACCATGAATTCTCTGAATATGAACACTTGCTTCCCGGAAGGAGTGAGAGAGGTCTACTATTCGACAGTTTGTAAGTCACATGACAACAGATGGTAGGGATAATAGAGTGATTCAGCTACCGCTCTAAGAGCTCCATAAAAGAACATTCGATCTTCCGAGAAACAGTAATCCAACCCCATTTTTCCCCTTCAATAAGTCAATGATTGCAACATTCCAAATATCATGTAAATACCGGGTCTGATATTGAAACCAAATTTGTTTTCCTCCACAGAAGGTTCTGTAGCAGATAAAATGTTGAAGAAAAAGTTTATTATGTAAAAAAAATAGTCGTTAAACAGAAACAACTTCATCGTTAAATAGAATTTTTTTACGTCGGAGGGACCGGAACTGGGGAATATCGTCTTTAAATAGAGATCGTCGTTAAGTAGAGCGTCGTTAAACAGAGGACCAACTGTATATATAAATATTATATATATATATATATATATATATATATATATATATATATATATATATATATATATATATATATATATATATATATATATATATATATATATATATATATATATATATATATATATATATATATATATATATATATATATATATATATTTATTTATTTTGCCAAATGTTGCCTAGCCTTTATATTCCTTGATTCGCATTTGATACAACTCTAGGTAGCCTAGTGGTAGCGCCTCGGCTTTCGGTGGTAGGGAATCTCTGATCGAATCCCGGCCAGCGTCATTAAATACCTCAATGTAACGCCGGATATGGGCACGTTAAATCCGTATGCCACAAAGTCCCTCTATGAGGTAGGTGTGGGTCGGAGAGGTAACGATCCACCCCGATGTCGACCTTGGGGATGCTCGGTCAAAATTGAAGTGACGTATTGCTTAATCTCACTCCGACCCTTGTGGTGCCACCATATATTGGAGCCGCACCCCTCAGATCCCTAGGCTATATGGAACTGGTCTGGAAAACTTCCAGTCAGGGAGACATTAGAAACAACTACAAAAACAATTAATGCAGTTACAGTGGGTGAGTGCTGAGCTAATTATTCATATATGTTAATTTTAAAGATATGATTGCTGACCACCTTCTTAAGTGTCCTAGATCTAGGATGGCGTCACAGTTCCGGCGATACGGCCGGATATTCCGGTGCTCCACAGTTCTGTTTTTACACGTTATTTGAAGGCTACAGAACTGTGGTCTGCTGGTATTTAATTTTGTGCTTTATATTGTGTATTCTGTACTAAGCTTATGGCCAAGGACAATGTCTCTGTGCATGCTGGAGGGGAAATTAAATTTTAAAAAAATAAATATTTGCTTCATTACTAAGATATATTGTCTCAATCATTACCTAAAATTTAATATTATATATATATATATATATATATATATATATATATATATATATGTCGGGAATTAATTAGGGAAAGGAATAATTAAGTTAAAATTTAAAGGGGCTTCGGGATAGATTATTTTCGTGGCGCTAAAAGCCACTAGTTTCATATTCCAAGACGTGGTGGGTGAAAAAAAAACGGTTTTTCCCCGTTTCGGGATGACCTCGGTTAACGGAAGTGGATTGAAGTTCCATCGGGGAATTTATTTTTAGATAATGTACTAGGTTTGGTGGGAAATAAGCTTCTAGAACTTTCCAGAATGGGGCTCAGCGCATGTGCCATGAGGGTAGACGCACTTTTTTGTCTTAGAAGTACGCCGATTAATTTGGAGCTCGCTGCTTGCGACCGCTCTGCTCGGCGTCGCATAGTTTTGAAAATGACAATTTAGGGATAGAGATTTTGAGCGTGGTTTTTCTTAAATAGATAATAAATCAAATGATTCGAATTATGGACTAATTATTTGGTCTACGTGTTTTTCACTTGCCAACGACAATAATGGACATGATGACTGCAATTGAAATGTTACAGGCAGAAACCCAACGTCTGTCAGTAGACGGCAGCTCAAGAACACTGCGGGGAAAAATTTTAAAAATCACCCATTTGGATAGCACACAGGTGCGATGAATAAATACCACTTTATAGAGAAATTAAATTACATTAAAGAAAAGTTACTATGGCAGAAGAAACAAGTGACAAGGACCTTCAGGAAAAAATGGAACTTGATGACAACCTCGTGCAACAAAATGGAACTCCTGAAAGGACTGTACCTACTGCAAATAAATATGACGCAGAAGAAAATACAAGAAAAATAAATACTGAAGAATCACAAAAAGACAACAGGTGGACCTAAAAAGACATTGCGAAAAAAATAACTGATGTGCATTTAAAAATTCCAATATTCGACAGTAAGAGAAAAAATAATATTCTTTCTTGGTTGACCATGTTTGATGAGAAATGTCAAGCATTAAACTTCGACGCAGAGTAGAAGAAAGAAAACTTAATTAATATTGTGAACAATGAAGTGCAGAACCTAATAATTTCCACAGAGTTGTACAAAGAAAATTATAATGACATTAGAAAGAATTTCATTACAATATTTTCAAGAAGTCTTGAACAGCTCATAACATATTTTCGAAACTTAAAACAAGGTGATGGTGATTTTTACGAATATTAGAAGAAAAAAAATTAAATTGGAAGATCTCTCGGAAAAAAATGATGAACAATTAATTGAAATACTAACCATCGACACGCGACACCACATCAAAACATTACTAACTCTGCAAAATATAAGAAACGCATATGAGTAGTTGAAGAAGGCGAAAAAAATACACCTTCGCTTTTCTACGACGGACATCGAGCAGAAACAAAATGAAGGAAAAAAAATTACATGCAAGAAGAGAGCGGGAGTTTCTCAATCAGATCGGTCGCGGGTCACGAGGAACGAGATGATTTCTTGGAAAATAATTAACAGATTGAATCGGGGTAGACTAAAGTTCGGAAATAAACTCTTAATTGTAATTACTTCGTAGTTCTTTTCCTCAGGCATTTAATTCATTGACTGCCATCATTTTAAGAATCATTTGGAAATAGATTAAGAAGGAGTAACGTTGGACAGAAGACGACATAAGGGAGATGGGTAGATTAAGCTCAGTGTCATATATATATATATATATATATATATATATATATATATATATATATATATATATATATATATATATATATATATATAATGAAGATATTTACAGGATTTTATTCCACATACATGTATTATAAATCATTCACTGTGGACATTTACTTTATCATCAAATCATATTACTTTTTATATAAATAGATGGATGAGAATCAAAACACTGTTCTTGCATAGAAATTTATATTTGAAAATATAAGCTTGAAACATAAAAACTTGAACATTGGCTATTTCTCGAAGTATTCAATAAAAAATAATACATATCTATGTTATAAAGAAACACCGAGCAGATTTAAATTGAATTTTAAACGTTAAAAGGTAAAATCGGAAACAAAATTTTCCTCTATTTCCTCGCATAATAATCTCTATAAAGAAATATGCGCAATAAGAAATTCTCGAAGCATTTGAATAATTAAATTGATTCCTTAATTTCCATATCGGTAACCCATCAGGTATGACGTTCTTTCTTTTTGTCTCATAAATATTCAGCGAACGAAAAGATATAAGCATTATTTGGATCTAAACTCCATCTTGCATACAATAAAAAAGCTATTTACTTGATAGCTATAAGGAAAAAATGAGATCTTTCTTATTTTAGTATCAGCCTTACAGTTTGTTTTATACACAATTCTTAGTTCGTATGGTAAATATTGATTTTATTCTCAGGGATATGCAATGCTCTTTAAAACAAGGAAAGAGTAAAATATTCCTTTCAAAAAGAAGCGAGCAAATAATCACCCCATATTAAAACTTGTAAGTTTTTTAATCGTTCAGCATAACGAAAACATAGATTTCCTACACATAAAGGATATATATATATATATATATATATATATATATATATATATATATATATATATATATATATATATATATATATATATATATATATAATCCTATGAGTGTGTACGAAGGCGTCGTTCCTCAGTTCAAACACACCACAAATATATATATATATATATATATATACGAGGGTAGGCTGAAGAGTGATGCACACATACTTGTAGAGCGTGAAAAAAAGAAATAGCGAGATCGCGAAAAAGAACATTAAAGTACAATTCTTAAGCTTCAAAATCATATATTTATTTTTCAACATAGTCACCGTTAAGGCTAGTACATTTCTCCCAGCGCGTAACAAGTTTTCTCATTCCGTCACTGAAAAATTCTTCTGACTTTTCTCGAATCCACGACTTGACAGCTGCCTTCGCCAGATCGTCCGAGTTGTAATGATTACCCTTTTGGTCTCTCTTGAGAAGAGGGAAAAAATTAAAATTGCAAGGCGCAAGATCGGGGGAATAAGGAGGGTGTGGAATCGGTTCAAACTTCAGGTTTCGCAATGCCTCTCCATTCCGATGCTGTTCTCGCCTGTGAGACGTCGTGTTAACCATCGAGCACAGATTTTACGGTATCCCAATCGTTCTATAATGAAGCAGATAAATTCCTTGGGTACTCCAATATGGTTTGCGATACGCTTTTGAGTCATTCGCCGGTCATTTTGAATCAAATCGTCTATGAGTTTGCGATGTTCATCGTCTGTGGCGGTGATCGGACGTCCGCTTTGTGTTTCATCAACAATTATGGGTTTTAAAGGCTCGCAACCACGAAATTTTACTACCCATCGATTTACAGTACCCCTATCAACAGCCTCTTCACCATTAACAGCCTTTAAACGACGATGAATCTCAGTAGGAGTCACTTTTTCATCTGTTAAAAATTCGATAACAGCGAGCTGTATAACTCGCCCTTGACATAGCACTAGAACACGTCTCCATACTACCGCTTTTCAAAATACACTGGATAAACACAGCGACTTAAAACCTGCGATGAGTACTGAGGGGGAAGGTAACTTCCAAATGCCACTTGGCGCGGTTTTGAAGGTCATTTCGTTCGCGTTCTACAAACATGTGTACATTACTTTTCAGTCTACCCTCGTATATATGGCCAAGGTACGAATGCAGGGCCGGATATATATATACCGGGTGGCCATAATTAAACTGACAATGCTCACAGTGTTCTGTATCGCGATCTATTTGCGAGAATGACGCCACATTTTGTAGGAAGATTAAACAAGACGGGGGACGAAGGATTCCGCGATAAAATAAATTAGTTCCGCTAGGGGAAAATAAAAAAAATCACCTCTAGGGGAATATTTGGCGCTGTGTAATAGAAAATAGAGTGTTAACAAATGCAAAATAATACGGAATAAAATTACCTTTTATTATGCACATTTTCTTATTTAGTTCAAGTGCAATATGGCAACACTTTTAAAAAAGCGTAAAATCTACATAAACACCGATAAAGTCTCGTGATCTGCAATATCACGTACGCTGAGCAGAAGAAGTTCTTTATTCAAATTTCACGTTACATCCATTGGCACAGTGCCAGCTGCTTGGGTTTTAAAAGGCAATGTGTTACGTTTCGAATCAATCGGATTGAAAGTTTATGTGCAATGTCTCCTTCTTTAGTCGAGCGTGCGTTACTGGTCAAATTCTTTTACCTCAACCAGTGCAACGCCTCAGCCGCTCTTCGTGCTTTTAGAACGCACAAAAAAATGCGTAAAGGTAACGGTCCTGTGTCAGTTAATGGGCTAAAAGCAATGGTTGCGACGTTTGAGAAAACAGGTTCTCTGAAGGTTCAGTCAGGCAGAGGACGAAAACCTGTACCACAGGATACAATCGAAGCAGTTGCCACGGCAATTGTCGACAGAGGACCAGACAATATTGCTGCCACCTCTAGCGCTCGTGGATTAGCTCGGAATATGGATATGCCTTACAGTACGGTATGGAAAATCTTACGAAAGATTATCAACTTCTATCCGTACAAGATCAGCCGTGTACAGGAGTTACTGTACCCCGACCATGATAAGCGATTGACTTTTGCTCTCACCTTTCTTGCCAGAATGGAGGTAGATGATGCTTGGCCGTGGAAAATCTTATGGGGAGACGAGGCCCACTTTTAACTGCATGGAACTGTGAATACCCAAATCTGCCGAATTTGGGATGACAAATCACATGCAGTCACAGAAATTCCCTTACATTCACCAAAGGTAACTGTTTGGTATGGGTTCACAGCGGAATTTATCGTAGGTCCATTCTTCTATGAGAACATTACCCCGACAGGACTGGAAACCTGTTCTGTTACCGGAGAGAAATATCGCCACATGTTGAACAGCTTTGTCATTCCGGCACTTCAGCAAAGACAATGCCTGGGGGAAATCATTTTCATGCAAGATGGAGCCCCTCCACACGTTGCTGTACGGGTGCAACAGCTGCTACGACAGAAATTCACAACAGAAAGAGTCATTAGCCGCTACTTTCCAACTGCATGGCCACCTCGGTTGCCTGATCTTACCCCATGCGACTTCTGGCTATGGGGTTACCTTAACCCATTTAGGACCGCTCCATGTTTCCTTTATTGGAAATGCACCAAACAGTTTTTTAACACTTCTTAGAACATTAATTACACAAATAAGTTGTTTCCATAAAATTAAATTTGTTTTTACGAGAGTTACAAAATGTTGCGTTTTCGCAACATCAGTCCAAAGTGGTATAAAAATTTTAAAAATATAAAAATTTTAAATTATATTTTTTTTTTTTTAATTTTCAAAATCTTTGAAACATTTAGCATGAAGAGGTTCATTACACTTACTTCATACAGAAATTGTTTGACTTTTGCAGAGTTTACATTTTTTTGTTTATTTTCACTATTTTTAGTAATAATATGGCCCATATGGTTTTTCCGTGTTTTGTTGAGAATTAGATTTTGAATTGAAGATGGTCTTCCAATATGTGAAGTTTTAGGTAAAACAGAATTCATCTGCATTTCTTCAAGCCTTTTTATCAAAGATATGGCTCTCTCAAAGATATAGATATCTTAAACTCTAATAAACTTATTTTAGAATTCATTACATCCATGTAGAGTCTCCATTTTTCCCATACAATATGCTCCTTTTTCTTACTATATTGCTTACTTTTACATTTATTAGGAAAAAAAATGTCGATTTCACCTGCAATGTCTTTAGGTAATTCGACATTTTCACATAAAATATTATCATCAATACCTTCTTCATCCGTCAAATCATCCGGATCTGGAGGGATAATGACGATTTATGGTTCCTCATTAGCTTCTGTTGAGGACGATTCTGAAATATCATCATCTTGCCCATGAAAATACTCCAATGTCTCTTCCAATGTCAAAAATCTCTTTTTTCTAGAGACAAACTTATCCGAAATGCAAACAATACCAATTTGCTGCATGAAAAACTAGACAGCACTAATAAAACACATTGGAAATAAGTAATACACTTTGGACTGATGTTGCGTTTTCGCAACATTTTTAAAAATATGAATTTAGAAACTTTTAAAACAAAAATTATAATTTATCTGTTGAAGCCATTTTGTTCTTTAGTCTCTAGTAAACTCGGAACAAGCATCAAATTGGAAATTTAACATGTGCTGCTATCTAAGGTTATAATTTGAAAATAGTCATATTTTTCCCTTTCAAAACACCAGAAAAAAAATTTTTAGCAAGTGCTAAAAGCGGGGAAATGAGGAAACAAAAAAATTATTATGATCAATTGAAATATAGAGAATAAAATAAAAATGTTACTTCAGACGTACAAAATTTTGAACATGCCTTTAAAAAATACAGAAATTAATGTTGCGTTTTCGCAACGCCAGTCTTAAATGGGTTAAGTCCAAGGTCTATCAAGAAGTGGTCCAGGACCTGGCTACGTTGAAGGATAACATATCACGGACTGTACGGGAGATTCCTGCAGAAATGTTACTTTCTGCTGCTGTGCATACTGTGCACAGAATGCAATATGTGGTCCACAACAACGGCAGCCACATTGAACCTCATTTGAATACAAAATAAAAGGTAATTTCCATATTGATTTGCATTTGCTAACACTCTATTTTCTATTACACAGCGCCAAATATTCCCCTAGCGGTGACTTTTGGAACTAATTTATTTTTTCGCGGAATCCTTCGTCTCCCGTCTTGTTTAATCTTCCTACAAAATGTGGCGTCATTCTCGCAAATAGATCGCGCTACAGAACACTGTGAGCACTCTCAGTTTAATTATGGCCACCCGGTATATATATATATATATAAATATATATATATATATATATATATATATATATATATATATATATATATATATATATATATATATATATATATATATATATATATATATATATATATATATATATATATATATATATATATATATATATATATATATATTTGGGGTGTGATTAAACTGAGGAACGACGCCTTCGTACACACTCATAGGATTTATTTTATCACAACACAATACACTTAAACGTATAAAAAATTGAGGTTTCTTGGCTGTGTGAAGAAAGGAAATCCTTCAAGCAGTCAGCCGTGGGAATATATTTGATGTGTCTTTGTCACCCCTGTCCTTGGCAACAGAGGGGGGCGTGAACAGGGTTGAACTCTGGTGTCAAACTAATTGACTGATGGTCATCGCCGGGTTTAGGGGCGGAGTTCCTCTCCTTGTCCATAGGCAAAGGGGTGTCATCGACAAAGAACACACCCCGAGAGTCGGACATCCTTCACATACAAAGGGGGCTGTTCGTTAAACTAAAATCCTCTGCGTGGGAAATTCTCGAATGTTGGAAATAGCTAATGTCACTAATTTTTAACAAATCAGCGTCTAAGCAAAAGAACCAACGCATGATAGGACGGAATATGTATAGAGAAAATAGCTCATTTCTACCCAGACTTGGGTGTATATAATTTGAAGTGGCACTCTAAATGAATTTGATACAAACACAGTTTATACGTGAAACAATGTTTATTGAATTCGTTGCACATATAGAATTTGCTTTTACAGCAATAAGTATACGTACTACTTGTACGGAATATATATTAACATTCAATTGAAATACACATTGCAATACTCACAAACCGGCAGAGAGTCAAACCAGCATTACTGCCACGTAAACTTTGGGCCCCCCTGAGCACTAGCGCAGGATAACACCTGGAGCTGCTTTCCTCGTAGCTCAGTTAACTCGCTTATCTATCAACCTTAACAACCTTCTTAACCTTCTGTATTAATCAAACTGCTTAGTATTTATACCAAGCGCGTATGCCGAAATTAGCATATCTCAATCAGCTTCTTTAATTCATTCACTCAAAAGTTCGATTCTTGTGAATCGAATCTTATGTATACCTTACACTGGCCTCCCTCGAAAAAAAAATTAGGTAACTGAGGTCTGAACGGCTTCAGTTAACTAATTGAAAACGCGTGCTGGTCTGACTTTTTACATAATGGGTGGCAAAGCCAAAAAAACCTTCCACACATTGTGTGGGGGAAAAACGCCACTCCCATTTTACAAAACTAACCCCGAAGGGTCCAGGTGACACCAACACACAGTGGATTTGCAGAGTTCAAGATACTGGTTTTGTCAACTGTGCCCTAGAAAGTCTATTTTAGTTAAAAGTGTCAACACAATTGCACAGCATGACATTTCTTGAATGTTTGTATCTGCTCTTCACCAATTCATAATGCACATGTGTTATGTTTTGTGAATTTAGTACATTATTGAGTTAATTATTATATTATGCAGTATGCAATTTTTCTAGTCACTACATGTCCCCTTCAAAAATTTATAAAACAACAGTATGCCGTTTTTTTAGTGGCTCACCCCTTCCCCTCAAAATGTTTACACAGTATATACAATGGGGAATTTCAAACCAGTTTGGTTCGATTTTATTGAAGGGGGTGGGATAGAATAAGAGAATGTATACAAGACTTGTTCATGAAAGCGGCAACTTCCGTGCACCAGTCTGTCCATTCCGTGGAACCTCTCTTGATGGTCGCAGTCCTAGTAAAGGGGTTCGTTGACAGTGTGGGAATCCTTCGTGCAGCAGGGCGTTGGTCCTGAGGCGCTGGTCCGACTTGACGATGGACAGGAGGTCTCTTGGGAGGAGGCCAACCTTGCTGGGCGGCAGAAATCTTCCGCTTCCTGTACTTATGTAAAGGACATTTAGAATTGCCATCTATCCTTTTCATAACCTTGTGTACCTTATCAGCGACACATTCATCCTTTGATGGAGATTTTGTAGTGCACACTTTACTTTTCTCCGTACTTTTTAGAGTATAGGCATTAGATTTTAATGCAGATTCTATTGTTTCAAACTTATACGCCGCACCAACGTGTTTAGTTACTGGCTTTATCTCGCCCTTTATGATACTTTTACAATTTATTTCAACGCTTGTTTCATGTTTTTCAACAACCTCACTCTGTTTTTGGTATTGGTGCTTATACGACCTATTGTTTACCGACTTAATTACTTCAGTATTAGCAGTTTTAATGCTGGAACCTGAAGGCGTTTTTTCTCGTTTTTTATCACACTTAACCTTAGTTTTATCCTCTTTTGACGAAAAAGTCTCTTTGAAACTTGCGACATCAGAATCGTTATCATTTAAATTCTTTAACACTGCTTCAGGTTTAGGAAGATTAAGCTTTTTGTACTCGTGCGTTTTAATGCAAACTACGTCTATAACTTCTGAAGCATCAGCTAAACTACTTACAGTATAACTCTGTGTCAACTTTTCATCCTGATTCTCAGTCTGGTTTTCATGTACTTTATTTAAGACCATATTATCAACCTGGCCTACATAATCCCCATTCGGCTGCGAACTTGAAATAATATCATCATTACCTAGCGAGTTCCTAATATCGTTTAAAGAATTTTTATTGTCGTCAACTAATAAGTATTCATTAACTTCCGTAACGCATACTTCGTCATCTACTAAATTTCCTTCATTAACAGATATGTGAATATCATCTAAAATATCAGATATAGCATTAATAGAAGTATCAGATGATTTATTTTCTAAACCACTAGCATTACTATCGGCACTATTTTCAGAAATTTGTACTGGAATTACCGCATTATTCCAGCTAGGCTCACTTTCTTTATAAGCTGCAAAAATACCCCAACTTTCACTATTCTCAAAATAATGATTACTGCTCGGACAAGTTAATACAATTTGACCACACAGTTTCAACAGGTTGAACCATATCATGTGAAACAACTTGCTAGTGCACGTAAGGTGCTTGCATATTATTTACTTTAAGTGCACTAATTTCATTGCAACGCCGTGAGCTTCTGTTATTTCGCCCACGATACTGGTTTCACTGCTGGTTTGAAACTCGCGAAATATTTTGGCTTGAGTGAATAAAACTTCTTATACCTCAGTGAGGGTAAGGGGTAGCGAAGAAATGCCTATTGTCATGTTTAGCTAAAGCTTGAAGGAGGGTAACCTTGCTTGTAATATTTTGATTGTCTAAAAAATCTTGAACACTTGGCTTCAAACGTTGGATAACTATTTTTAAGATTACCGCTTCCGTCACCCCTTCTAGATATTCCTCACACTTGGAAATCTTTTCCATAGCAAAATCTAACGCAGACTGACCTTCACGTTGCCTTAGCGAATAAATTTCCGCTTCAATTTGACTTTGATTGAAGGTCTTTGGAAAAAACGCTAAGAAACTGTTGCTTGAATGACAAATAGTCAAAAATCAGATTACTGCTTTGCATACACGTGTACCTCTGATATGTACTACCTCATAAAGCGGCTAGAGCAATTTTAAGTTTATCCCCCTCTGGGGTGCATTGTTGCTGAAAGTAATGCTCAATTTTCTTTAGGAATTGGTTTGAGCGGCCGCCATTGAAGGTGGCTTCGATTGGCGCAAATTGTTGAACCATAATTGTCCCAGATAAATTATCAGCAGGATTTTGTCCTACAACACTCATTTTCAAATAGTATATAAGTACTTGCAACAATTTTATTAATATAAGTACACAGTACACAGTTTAACTTCAATTATGTTGTTCGTTATAAATGTAACGATAACAACCAGGGTATATATAAACTTTCGGGTGCCAGTTTAGAGAAAATAGCTCACTTCTACCCAGACTTGGGTGATTATAATTTGAAGTGGCACCACAGTATAAAGTTCAAACTTCAAATATGTTGTTCGTTATAAATGTAACGATAACATCCAGGGTATATATAAACTTTCGGGCGCCAGTATAGATTACTAAGGGGGTACTCTATTTGAATTTGATACAAACACAGTTTATACATGAAACAATGTTTATTGAATTCGTTGCACATATAGAATTTGCTTTTACAGCAATAAGCATACGTACTACTTGTACGGAATATATATTAACATTCAATTGAAATACACATTGCAATACTCACAAACCAGCAGAAAGTCAAAGCAGCAGTACTGCCACGTAAACTTTGGGCCCCCCTAAGCAGTAGCGCAGGATAGCACCTGCAGCTGCTTTCCTCGTAGCTCCCTTAACTCGCTTATCTATCAACCTTAACAACCTTCTTAACCTTCTGTATTATTCAAGCTGCTTGGTATTTATACCAAGCGCATATGCCGAAATTAGCATATCTCAAGCCACTTCTTTAATTCATTCACTCAAAAGTTCGATTCTTGTGAATCGAATCTTATGTATACCTTACATATGTTCCAGGGAGGTGCTTAGAGTTTTCGTGGAGAACCTCGGACCGAAAAAGAATCAGATAGACTTCAGATCAACTCTCAGAAGATGATGAACCTGCGATCTTGGGCCAGATTACATTTTTTGGGGAACTTGAATCCCGGGGCTTAGTGTGGTTTTCACGTTGTCAGTGGACTCTGACTGTTTGGGGAAAAATCTTAACTCTCCGATGCCTAAGGGTGGTTATGACTGTAATAATTCATGTAATTGAAGTGTGTAAATATTGTATATAATTAAATACCTTATTTAAAAGCCTAAACACCGTATTTTGAATTAAACTATGATCATCTATCTGGGAGAAACTGCCCATATCGTCACAGCTGCTACTCGAGCAAAGTGATCTCTCCTCCGAGATATATATATATATATATATATATATATATATATATATATAATATGTGTGTATGTGTGCGTGTGTGTGTGATAGAGAAAGAGATCTATTAAATTAGAATTTTTTAAAAATCTTATTCTTTATTTACCCCACATTTTCATCAATTTTCAAACACAAGCAGTGTTATTGTTGTTGTTGCTGTTGTTGCTTATGCCCTTGACCGACAGCAACATGAGATCAAGTCCCGAAGGCTATGGGCGATGAAGGTGCGGCTCCTGTTTTGAATTAGCACCACAAGGGTCGGAGTCTGACTTGGCTAAATGAGCGGTCCCGTAATTTTGAACCGAGTCAAGTGACGGACCGGAAGACTTGACCCCGCACCTGCAGAGTTAAATTTTACAACTTGGAGGACATTGTAGCCACGCCCTATTTTACGTGCCCCGATCACCATTGGTGAACACGGCGATAGATTTGCAGGACGATCATCGAACCAGGGATATTCAGATCGCTGTCCCGCTGCTCTTACCAACTGGGCTACCGCGCCCTACGCAAGCAGCAAAAAGCTTATTGTAAACAATGTATAATTCACCTAATCTTGGTGCAACCATCAAATCGTATGAATGGTGTAGGGCCAAATAAGTAATCTAGTAATCTCCACCAGACCTTTTCATTCCGTAAAGGACAAAAAATTATCTTAATGTATTTTTTAAGTTACAAATGTGAAATTACCCTTAGAAAAATTACTACATTATTTTCTATTAGTAGACCCTTTTTTAATAATTTTTGTTTTTAAATGATTAAATTATTATATGAATAATCCGCAATTCAATTTGAAAAAAAATTTGGTTACTAAATAGAAAATTGTATACTAAAATGTAGGTTACTAAATAGAAAATCTACTAACCTACATTTTAGTAACCTACTAAAATGTAGGTTATTAAATAGAAAATCTACTAATAGAAAATTACCACATTATTTTCGATTAGTAGGCTTTTTTTAATAATTTTTTTTAAAGATTAAATTACTATGTGAATAATCCTCAACTCAATTTTGAAAAATAAAAGAATGTAGGTTACTATTTTTGATCTTACAAATATATTCCTAATATCTACCTAAGGTTATCTGATTTGTAAAACTACAAATGTACCTTGTGAAGATTTTTCATCATTATATTTTGATCCAGAACATCTTACTCTCAATTTGAATATCTTTCGTATATCTCTTCCCGACGCTCTAGTTTGATGTATATTACTTGTCTTAGCTTTTAAGGTCGGAGTATTCCAGTGTAAATGAATTGGATTGACGGATAGCAAAGTAGAGAACGAGAACTGTCTAAGATATATTTATGAGTATAATAAATGTTTTTTCAAAACTATGTAAAATTAGGGCGTGTAAATTCGATGAATATGTTGATGACTAGAGAAATTTTCCATCCAACTTAACTGCTATCGGCAGTAAAATAGAGTATTCTACATAACGTGGAGTTTACATAACGTATTTTTTACCCTAAATTCGTTTTCATTTTGCCACTGAGAGGAGTATATATGGATCTCAAATATTTTTGAATTTTACAACATTATTCACAAAGTCTAAAAAGTTGTTAAAATTACGTTCTGTAACAAGTCAATAGAAATTTAAAAATATGTATTTCGATAAATTTTTTATGTATATTATGAAGTTTCATGTTTATTTTTGGAGCTAAATTGAAAGATCTGAATTTCATCAGTATAGACCTTTAGAAGTTCTTTTATAAAAGCACATTTAACCGAAAGTTATATATTATTTCTTCTATAAAAACCTTAAATAATGGCGATACAAGTATTAAAAATAATGCCCCAAACTATTGCATCATTTACCATTGAAAAATTTTAACAAAATGCAAAATATTAAAGTAAGATCCAAGCACACTATGGAACAAAAATTGTCTTTCATTAAACTTGTATTCATGAGGTTAAAATAAATGAATAGCATATTTCGAATGCATTTACATGTAATTAAAAACTAATGAATAGGTAATAAACGTAGTATCCTAGATATATTGGATGATTACATATTAATTCCTAACCGCAATTAGTGTTATCAATACAACAATAATTGAAAACGTAATAATGTCATTCTACTCAATATCGTGAAATTAAAGTAAACAGAACTAAACGGAGTATTTTGGTGTCCTCTCCGAGAAAAGCAAACATAACATATTAATACAGATATTATACATAAAAAAATATGCCGAATCATGACTACATACAAGAAAACTAATTTATTAAGGGAAATATACAGGAAGACTTATTTAAAGATAGTCAACATTCTTAAAAAGAAATCATGAAATATAATTCTACCTCATTATTAAAGAAATTGCCAATATATAATTAATATTGCAAAAAGATAGGAAAAATATAATAAATAAGATGGTTTTTTTACTATATTTGACGAAATATAAAATTACTCATTTCCATTGTAAGAAAATAGACCGTCTAAAGTAATGGAAGATTTTTTTAGCGTCAGTGGAGACTTTAAACAAACCAAATGAGAAAAAGAAAGAATTTTTTGTTGTTATGCAGTAAACAAAATGATTAACCTATTTGATTTGGTCATGATTTTAATCACTGCATTTCTTTTTTTTTATTTTTAATTCTCCACATCAAAGAGTATTTTCTTTCCACTGGGAGAAAGGATTTCAAAGAATTTCCGGCTTTATATTAGTTTATGAATTGATAAATACATCTAACGAAGTTGTATCGAGGGCCTTTGAAAAATTACAAATTTTTATGAGCTTGATTATGTTTATTTATACTATTTAAAGTATTCAAAAAAATGAACTTCCAATTCTTGGAATTGCAAAGAAAAAAAATTCTGCAGTTTTAATTAACGTGTACAATCTCTTATAATAATGATGAGAATATAAACTTAATTATAAACATAAATATATACAAATACGTAGGGGTTTTAAGGGGCGAGAGGTAGAGTAGTGGTAACGCGTCTGCTTTCGGTACTAAGGGTGTTCGGATCGATTCCCGACAAGAGTCAAACATACCTTAGTGTCTAGGCCGGATATGGGCATGTTAAATAAATAGCCCTGAAAGTTCTTTGAAGTGCGTGGGGAAGGTGCGATCACCCCCAGATGTCGCCCAAGGGGTTTGCAAGATCAACATGGAAGTGGCACTAGCGGGTGGTGAGGGTTCATCTATACTGTGCTCCCATTTGAAAGCAACCAACGATTCTCGTGTATTTTGAGCGAATGTCGTGATTGACAAATGCCCCGCGTTGGAAAATACATTGGAGTTCTTCTGTTAAAAACAAACCGAGGAACATGTAAAAAATTAAATATAATTAATAAATTAATTAAAAATATATTGAATAATTTAAAAGCTGGAAAACCTGGACAATGAAGAAAAGAATCATCTTTAAGGACCTGTTCACATAGATTCCATGAGTGTCATTTAAATAAATTTTAACCAATCATGTACCAATCATTGACTCATTTAATCAATCAGCGCCAGCGGAATCTTTAACGCTTACGCTAACGG
This sequence comes from Dolomedes plantarius, assembly GCA_907164885.2. Lineage (NCBI taxonomy): Eukaryota > Metazoa > Arthropoda > Arachnida > Araneae > Dolomedidae > Dolomedes > Dolomedes plantarius. The sequence continues at coordinate 188,693,737 of OU015497.1, forward strand.
ATTCTATGTGAACAGGCCTTTAGGCTGCTGAGTAGTATCGATATTGGATTCACTCAGCTCAATCTATATATATAAAACAGTTCCGTAACTGACTCACTGACTCACTGACATACAACGCACAGACCAAACCGCTGGGTTTAAAGGGCTGAAATTTTGCATGACGATTATTCTTATGGTGTAGGGGTGCACTAAAAAATATTTTTTTAAATTAAATTTTTAAGCTGTTTTAGTAACTTTTTTTTTAAGTTTGGATTTAAAATAATAATTTGAGGGTTAAAAAATCTATATCACGAGAAATATCATAAAATCCTTTAAAATGAAATCTTTTTCGAATCTTTACCTCCGTTTTCGGATTTTTGGTGAATTTTTACAGATTCATTTTTAGATTTTAATTTATTAAATGCTGATAACGTCATTTCTTTTTCTGGTATTTTAACTTATCGTCACGTGCATAACAGCGAAATAGACAAAAAAATTTTCTTGCTAATGCAGCAGACGATTGGAAAACATTCAAAAAATATTAAAATACAGTAAAAGATATGTTCCTAAAACTGTACTGTATTAACTGTACTATATTCTTTTGTATTTTCTATTAGATTTAATTTGAATATTTTCTTCTACATTATTTTGTCTATAAAAATATCCGTTACGATTTTTATATAAATATATTTTTTCGCTTTTTTTACATCAATTGCATTCATTGATCGTTGTGCGTATTTCTTATAAATATATTTATACATATTTTTGGCATTAATTGCATACATTGCCCGTTGCATTTAATTTGAATGTACTCCGTAGCGAAGTAAGAGTTTACACCTAGTGTTAACATAAGGAGTAAAGGTTTCCAATGATTGTCCATTTAGATTTAAAATTTTTTTAAAAATTGCATTCCACAATAGAGAAAGAAATTTGTTACTGTGCTATCTTATTCATTTTGGGAATTTCGTCAGCCGAAAGAAATTATGTGAGTTTAAAACACAGTATACCGCATTTGTTTCCCCGAATAATTCAACTATAAAAATAGTATTTTAATTTATTTCAGAATGAAAAGTTAGAATTGATTCACTCTTGACCGATTGTGTCAAGTTGTGCGGGTCGGCAGAGTGCTCGATTTCTACCAGTCAACCCTGGGTTCAAAACTATGTCGTTGCTTTGTAATTTTTTTAAAAATCTTTAGTACGTTTTATCTACAATCTTTAAGTTTAAAATATTTAAGCTTGTGGTGGCCCTCTGGTACAGCATGCTGGTTTTCGGTGCTGAGGGTGCTCTGATCGAATCCCGGCGTCGAGCTATGATAAATGCCTCCATTTGTGTAGTCCCTTCAGAGGGGGTAATGCTGTCCGTGTATATGGAGCCCCCATAATAAAATGGAAATTAAAATGCGGCGTAGTATAGGCGAATGTTTGACAACAAGTGTCTCCGCTTAAAAAAAAAAGAAAAAAACATCATTTTATTTTTCTGAAGAGGACCTAATTTGTTTATTTATTTATTTTTACTGAGCACTTGTACCTTGATAACATACCATCTTGGTAACTGGAGGTAAAGTCAACGAGCATGGGACTACATGCAAGCTTCTTATTACGTCCGAATGAAAAGATACCCGACTGAAAAGATATACTTTCTCTATTACAACTATCCAGCACCCTTAAAAATACGAATTTCATGAATAGATAATATTTTGCCGTAAAAAATAATTTATATTTTATTTTGTTAAACACAAAATCTGACTTATTTATAAGATTTTATATACAGTAAATTCTTCATTATCGAACAGCAGTGGGACAGAAACATATGTACCTTAAAAAAATGTGTCTGCATAAGAGGGCTTTGATAAAATACTTCTGAAGGGATATCCCTAGAGATCTACTGAGATACGACACAGAAATAAAGGACCAAATTTTTATCTGGGTGAATTTAAAATTACTCCGACAGTGTTCCCACAATGAAGCAAAAAGCGAATAATTTTCTACATTTTGTGTATGTGGTTAATAGTATCACTTTAAAAGCTTCAATTGCCCTATTTATGCTGTTATGCTTTGATAAAAGATTTCTGAAGTAATTTCTCTCGGGATTTAGTGTAGAAAGAGAATAGAAAGAAGGGACCAATTTTCGTCAACTGTTGAATTTATAATTACACCAACGGTGTTTTAACAAAGAAGGAAAAAGTTAATCTTTTATGTATCTTTGGCAAATGGTTACTCTTTAAAAGCTACAGTAGTCCATTTAGATTTGTTATGCGAATGTAAGGAATCATGCTATTAGTCTCAGCAAGGCAGAAGCACAAATACATCTGTACTATAATGTGATTGCTGCGGAAAATATTTTCATTGTAAGTGGGAAGTGTTCGTATTATTCGGGAATTCTTACAGCAGGGATTTTGTTGCAATGTGTAACATACAATGTAATATGTACATTGACTGTTATGAATGCACGTAATGATATGCATGCCAACTTACCTTAAACTCTTACAAGAAATACTGAATAAGAGGATTAACAAATTTAAACATCACGAAAGTCGCGTCTTAATTTTCAACAGACTGCGAAAAAAGTTGATAAGAGCCCTTGGTTTAACATAAGAAAATATTAAAAGGTGAGTTCTTCCTTGATTGAACTAACATCATTAATAAGACTCTATGTCGTTTCCAATATCAGCTAGGAAAACATACCCAACCATGTTAAAGGGGATCGGTCAAAGATAATGCAATCTCCAGTAACAGGTATTCTGCATGTTCATAAAGACGACTGTTAGAACCGTTTGAAACAAGAGACCTTAACATAAGATAGGAAAAAATTAATGATAGCCTCTTGTTATATTGGATTATTACCATAACGCAATCTCCTATGTCGTTTTCAATTTCAGCTCAAAAATTGTATCAAATGATGTCAGAAGAGATTAGTTAAAGAAAATGTAATTATGTATTGTAGCAACGTAACTATAATCCACCCTTCGCCCACATGGCCTATTCTCGGAAGCGTCAGTTAAATGCGGTCATAATTATTTTTCATTACCAAGGCGAATGTGGTAGCGCTGTCCAGGCCTCATTATCATTAAGGACGCCGTAAGTCATTAAACACCGTGGGAAAGTCGCTATTTGAACTTCCTGGAGTTTCTGAAAATAAATCTAGATGGTTCGAGAAGATTCGAAAGGGGTGTAAAAAGGCCAGCGGATCCATTAATGGAGAAAAGGTTTGAGCCAAGAGAGAATGAGAGGGGAACTGCTGCTCGGAGATATAGCACCCGAGGTCATCACTAGAGGAAATGTCGACAGACCTGCTATTCTATGCGATAATGTATTATGTTGATTGTCTCTCGTGGCAGATTCGATGCTGTACGAAACTGTGTTATAACTACACCTGTAAATAATTCGAATGAATGAAAGTGATAAAAGAGCTTTACTCTAGTGGACGGGTTTGTACTCTCTCTAAAAAATATCATCTCTCGAATAGTGAAGTTTACTTGTGGGGCCAAGACACCACAGTATGTTCATAAAAATGACAGTTAGAAATATTGAAATTATCCATATTTCTCACAATGTCAAGTTGAGTTATCGCTAAAATATTACAGATACCACCGGCTTCGTACTCTAAGATCTCCAGAATGTTTACTACTAGTTAGTGGACACCAGTGATACTGTTTGTCGAATTCTAGAAACAAAACGGGATCTAGTGTCTGTATATTATTCTCGTTTAAATATCGCTTTGCAATTCAAGCAAACAACCATGTCATTCCAAAGGCCAATCAGATCTGCGATCTTGACAATATCCTATGAAAAATTCAATGTTCTTACAACGTCCATGTTGAAAACGGATTACCGGACTTTCCCAATAGTTTTGCCCTTTTCATGCCAGTGACATGAAACAGTCGTAGAGCTAGTTATGTTAATCAGTTTTATGTCTAGCATATTCTCAGGAAAGTAATGTTGTTCAAAAAGTACACACATCACGAAACTCTTGATATCGCTACAGTGACACACAGCATGAATCTCATGATAACGCTTCTCCGACTAGCAAATTTATTCCGACTGAAATCTCATCTGCTGTAGGAAACTTATATAAATATTCACAGAATTCCTGCAAGTTTTACAGTACTCAAATAAGTGGCATAAGGAATTATAAATTATGCCACATAAAATTTAAATTTTCTAGTTATAACAGAATGAGAAGACATCGTTTCTAGGGAAAATAGCTAACTATTCATTTGACGCGAAGCCGTTAAATTAATTATTAGATCGGCATGCACATTCAAATGCAAAATCACTTTTTAAAATGATTTCTTGGAATTCTATTTGAAGCAATTCAAGTCGTTTTAGGAATTTTAAGGCAAGGAAATAATTCGTTGGAAGACATTGCATTATTACTCGTTATTCCATCACACAACTGCGGCAGAACGTCGAAATTCAATAATGGCATATGTTATAAGAATACTTAAATTTGATGAGGACCCATAAATTAAAAACGGCTTAACCAAAAGTATTTCTCTGATTTAGGATATTTTTCTTTTTCCTTTGCAGCAATTAAAATGAAATATTATTAATGATTTGGAACCAAAATTAATCACTACCCATATAAATCCACAAAATAAACAAACTGTGTTACACATTTAGATATCTAAGTGGGTTTAGAACTGTGAATTCAAAAACAATTTAAGCGTGTAAGTTTTTACCTCTGCAAACATCTACTTCCATCTGTTCATATATATATATATATATATATATATATATATATATATATATATATATATATATATATATATATATATATATATATATATATATATATATAACACATTTAAAAGAATCGAAGATATTTACTTACATAGAGATGACGGTTAACAACTAGTTCAATGCGTAGCCAATCTCGATGTGCGTAGTACCGATACTCACATCAGCATATAAGATATTTAGCTTCTTTTCACCAAGTGAACCTACGTGGTACCATATACACGGATGTCACAGAACAGCAGGATTGAAGAAGTTAGTTATATAACGAGAAAGACAAGGTCAAAAGCAGCGAATCAATGGAATATAATTTAACTGGCGTGGCGTTAGTATTTTAGAATAATTAACATTGGTGGGGCGTTATTATATATATACGAAGGGTGATCAAAAAGTAAGGTTACAAAGCCTTCAATGAAACGTGTGTATTTTATTTCATAAAACCAATACAGCCAACTAATAGTACATGCATTAGTTTATTTTTCCACATAGTCTCCATATCGGTTTAGACACTAGTCGCTTCGTGGGATGAGTTTGAATATTCCCTTCTGGCAAAAATCCTGTCCTTGTGTTCAGCCATATTATGGCGAAGTGTTTCACTTCCTCGTCTGAAGCGAATCGTCTGCCCCCTAGTTCCTTCTTAAAGTGCGGAAAGAGATGGAAATCGCTTGGAGCGAGATCCGGGCTACAGGAAGGGTGGTCGATGATGTTCCAACAAAATTTCTTCAACAGTGTGGTGGTCCTCTGGGCTGTATGAGCTCGGGCGTTGTCATGAAGGTAGATGACACCCTCGGTGAGAAGTCCTGGCCGTTTTCTCCTGATTGCTACTCGCAATCGTGAAAAAGTCTCTCAGTTACGGTCAGCGGTCACTATGTGCCATCTTTCCAAAAACTCCACGAGTAAGACACTCGCGCTGTCCCAGAAAACTGTGGCATCACCTTCCCGGCAGATGGCTTCACCTTAAACTTCTTTGTCTTTGGAGAGGAGGTATGTTTCCCATCCATTGACGACCGCATTCTGCTGGGGATATTGTGGTGGATCCATGTTTCTTCACCGGTGACAGTACGGTGAAGAAAACTGTTTCCTTCTGTGGAGAAACGTTGCAAAAGTTGCAGAATCACCCCCTTGCTCTTCACCTTGTGATCGTTGGATAGATTTCGTGGAACCCATCGGTACAAGCTTTCCGGTAGTGCAGAATATCGTGAACAATATGACGAACGCTTCCGAACGGCATTCGCAATTCCTCCGCCATATTGCGTATCGTGATCCTCCTGTTGTCCTGAATCAGCTCCTCCACACGAGCTGTGTTCAAATCTATTGTTGCCGTGCTGGAACGGCCACTACGACCCTCGTCAGTGACCTTTTCTCTACCGGCTGCATACTTTCGACACCATTCTGTTCTGCATCATACTGACGAGACATTCAGTCTCTTCGTAAACCTCTACGAGCTGCCAGTCAATTTCAACCGCGCTTACATGTTTCGCCAACAGAAATTGAATAATTGAGAGGATTTCTTCGCGAGACCAGTTTTCCAAACGAGTCGCCATTTCTGTTAACCTTCAACTAGCACTGTAGGTCGTGGATAGGTGAAACTCTCCACAGTTAGCGACCGCATGTATTAGAATTACCGCATACAACTAATTTCTCTATAACAGACGAAACTTAGGAATATCAACCTTGTAACCTTAGTTTATATATACCATTAGTGGTCAAACTTTTCGTCACAACGGGCGACCTGTAATTTTAATTATAGGCGGCGGTCTACCAACATCGTATGTGTTGAGTGATCATAAGAAAATTAGTAATTTAAAGCCAAAAAATAGTTTAAATTAAAAAATATCATATATATTAGTCATTATATTCAGTATCAAGTTATTTTAATAAGAGAAAAAATGCTTTCTTCTTACTTTAATATCTGTTATTTGATATACACTCTTAGACAAAAACAAAAAACAAAAAAACTATGCACCAAGAATGCAAATTGGGCACAAATTGATATGCATACAGGTTTCGACGGAAAGTGCAAAAATTTAAAACTTCGCGGCTGATGAATGAACATTTGACAATGCAGCACATCTTAACTGTGCAACTGGCAGGATATTAAAGAGGAGAAATTTCGATTCCAGGTCATAATTTTTTTACGAATTTCATTCCGTGTACTCAGGTAGACAGTAACTATGCCTCGCATACAGGTGCGCGAACAATATGCGTAGATATCAGCATTTGAGAGAGGACGTGTAGTTGGACTCAAAGAATCCTGTTGGTCTAAGCGGCGAATCTCTCAGCATTTTGATAGGAGCGATGACGCTTTAGACGATGTTGGCAGGAATGGGTGAATCATATCCGAAGTACAGCGTCAGGAAGGAAGCGGACGGCCTAGAGAAACGACAGAACGTGATGACCGATCAATCGTCTGAGCGGCACTAAGAGCCCTAGATTCATCATTATCATAAGCTCAGAGAAAGGGTGATGATCTCACGGCGTCCCTTGCGCCGACTACCATTGACCGCTGTACACCGGTAGGTCTGTTTGCAGTGCTTTCGGGCACATTCTACCTTGAATGTCACTGACTGGAGTGGAATCGTCTTCAGTGATGAGTCCCGCGTCGAAATGAGCCCCGATGACCAGCGAATACGTGTCTGGAGACACCCAGGACAGCAGTGGGATGCCAACTTGACTGTCTTCCGAAATACGGGCCGACAACCAGGAGTATTGGTCTGGGGTCCCATTTCATTTCATTTCATAGCAGGACCCCATTGGTTGTCATCCACGGCACCCTTAGAGCATAGCGGTACGTCGACGATATCCTACGCCCGTTGTTTTGCCCTTCATATCATACCATCCTGGGCTTACATTTCAGCAAGATAATGCCCACCCGCACACGGCAAGAGTTTCTACTGCTTGTCTTCGTGATTGCCCAACGCTTCCTTGGCCAGCAAGTTCCCCATATCTCTCCCCCAGTGAGCACGTTTGGATCATTATGGGTAGGGCTCTCCAACCAACATGGGATTTTGACGATCTAATGCGCCAATTGGGCAGAATTTGGCACGATATCCGTAGGAGGACATCCGCCACCTCTATCAATCAAGGCCAAGCCGAATAACAGCTTGCATAAGAGCCAGAGGTGGAACCATTTGTTTTTCTGTACAAGCACATCACATCTACCGATTTTCATTCCATTCCGATAACTCCTTGGTGCGTCGTATTTTTTTTTGTTTTTTTTTCCTCATCACTTGTTTTACCCGTCGGGTTTTAGAGAGAGACTGGCACCGATAATCGGCTAACTTTAAGATTGTAGCGCGTCGTCTCTGTCAGACGGTTTGTCTCGCATGATATGTGAGACGAGGAACTAAGACGTTTACATATCAGACATGCGGGCGACTAGAAATAGTTACGCGGTCGACCGGGGTTGCCGCTTTGGCCATCCCTTATATATACAGTCGGACCTCTATTTAACGAAGTCGCTAAATCTCGAAATAAAGTTTGCTATATAGAGAATTCGTTAAATAGAGATGCGCCTTTTAAAAAACTTAAAACTACACAAAACATATTTAAAATTTATAAACACTAAATATTATTGAAAAAGTAATTAATCACACCTTTATTTTGTAAATTAATATCTATTTTTTTATATATCTTATCCATAAAAAAGAAATCTGCAAGGAAAACAAGAATAAAACAAAACATTGCTGTTGAATACACTGTATTTTTAATTTCCAGAACCGAAATTACCAGTACGACACTGATCAACAATCTAGAAAACAGGAGACTAGTTCAGGGACACGGGAAAGATCCATTAAGGTTTGAAAGGGGGATATTGAAAGTTATTCTAATGAAGTGGACAGTGAGGGGGGGATAAAGACTGCACTTCCTGGATGAAATGCAAAGAATGACAGCCAATTAATTCACTGCTCTCGGTGAGTAAGGTGACTGGTAAAACCAGTTCAAGTAATTGATCACTATAAAATGTGTTAAAAGAAAGAATAAGTTTGAAATGTCCAGAAATATTTTGATAAATATGGATGAAAAAAATATTGGATCACAAGAAAAAGTTCGTTAAATAGAGAATGCACTTCGTTATTTGGAGGTTATTTTATAAAGAAATTCGCAAGATGTTCTTGGTTCCAGGGAAAAGTTCGCAAAATAGATGTTAGTTAAATAGAGGTCCGATTATATATATATATATATATATATATATATATATATATATATATATATATATATATATATATATATATATATATATATATATATATAATCAAATAGCACATTTATTTTAATACACCGTGTTCATGAAGGAATGGTATAAAATTTTACCTCTTTGATTGTTAAAAGATCTCAATTAAAAATTTAAGTAAGAAATATTCAGTTAAACAATTAATACTTTTCAAAATATTATTTTAATATATCACATGCGTATAAATAGGCTGAGGTGTAAATAGTTTTTTATACTTATAAGAACTTGTTTACTAAACTGAAGAATAGTGGCCACACTCTCTCAAACAGTAGGTAAAGGAAGTTAAACATACATTATTTTCGTAGGAAGAAATAAAGTGATTAAACAAAATTGGCCCCAGGAAATAACGGGGTGCGAAATAAAAAAAATCGAATATATAGCATGCATATTGTCGATACGAATATCGAAAAGAATAAAGCCTAACAATGAATGCATAAAGTTGAACTAAAACGACGCAAATGTAAAGCAAATATAGAGCTTATAAAATAAGATACATATGACTACTTCCCAGAAAAAAATATGTTATTTTACTACCAGAGCGTGTGATACTTACGCGTGTGTGTTTATTGCAGTGATCCCACACGTATGTTTTATTGTGTGTTTATAATATATGCTATTTTTGACGTTTTCGGATAACAGGGATGGCAGATAATTTCATGGATGGACACGCGGTATTTATAAGAAACGTTGCAGAAACACTAGAAACGCATGCCACAACTTTTCATTGTATAAAAATAGAGGATACTTATATGGAGAGTAAAATCGTATAATTTTATTAGTTTGATTCAAGGACAAAAAAGCTTTCCATTATCCTCAGATTAGTTAACAATATGATTAATGAACTATAACTGCATCATTAATTTCATATTAGGTACTGAAGACAGAGAAGCAATTTTATTAATTATACATAGTAATACATACTAAAACATTGAAATTATTAGTATGTTGCTATGTCTAGGAAAGACGGAACAAGTTGATAGTGATTTTCTTGATTGTAAAGCTATCACATAAGCTGCTTGATAATTTACATGCTTTATTTTGAAACAGATTAGGGAATTGTCCCCCAAAATATTTATATATACATTTGCAGAAACGTAACTGACAAATATTTTTAAAGAACAATCCAGTTACAAAATAGCATTAATGGTCTATTGTGAATTTCAATTTTATCACTTTTATCTGAACAACTACATTTGTCTTTAAATTGGAATTCAACATAACAGTAATCAAAACAATGGCGTTTTACATTTTTTCTAGTAAAATGTATGCATATTAATTTCAAACAGTTGACTTAACGACTAATCTGTTGTTACTTCTAATCCTAACTTGGTCTAGCCCCAGCTAGACCAAGTTCATGGCCTCTTGCACCCTCTTAAAACCCAGACCAGGAGAGGATCGACATAAAAATGTGTAGGGTTACAGTCAACCCTACACAGTCTAGGCGATGCTAAGGAGAGGCCTGCTCTATATTGTATTTGGTGAACATCGGGAATACATTGTGTCGCTGATCCTCATTAAGACTCTTCAAGTGTCCATTGGCGAACCGAGATGTGGCAATCTACAAATCTCCAGCAACCCCAAAGTTCAATCCGCCTCCGAGACAATCAATTACAAACGATATCAATTACAAACTGGAGGAATTCTCCAAGAGTTATTGTCGGAGATTTTCGTGGTAGATAAGATCTCGAGATAAGTCAAAAGAGTATTAGATTATGGGTTTTCAGCACAACCCTCCTTCGCTAGGTTTTTAACCAAGTCATTTCCTCTGCGGCTCACGTAAGAAGTTAGTAGATGACATATAAATGATTGCATAAGTTTTCCTAATATTTCAGTACCGGTATTATCCCCTACTCTTATTCCACTCACTCAAATGTTGAACGGAACATTACGGTGGTCCGTAAATATCTCTATATTATTAACATGTCTTTCAGTACTGAAGAACTTCAGTACTCTCGTCTTTGATGATAAACTCCAGGACAGAAAACAAAACAACTAATCAAACCATAGCTCTTAAATGAAGATATCAAAGTATTCGTGGATATTCATAAACATGAATATGAAACAGTGTTAGTGTGTATTTAGCAACTACAATATAAATTTAAATTAGTTTCTGTTCTGCGTAAAACTCAAGCGAGGAGAGTAGGTGATTAGTTAATTCTTGAAAATAAAAATGATTCATTAATGTAAAATAAAATCTACTCTATATGAGAAACAGAAAGAAAAAACTGCACAGAAATTCAGTTTTAAAGCTTTTAAGCATGAGCAACTCTTAGGATATTAAAAATTGTAACACGAAAGATAGCTATTCCTTTACTCTCCTCGTAATTTACCTTTTCCTTAATGGATCGGGGTGAGTGGGGAATCAGGATTTCCTCAAAACTATGACGGAAGAGATTCCTGTGATTTTCCTGTTGAATTCGCTGTTATCTAACAAGAGACAAGAGACTTTTGATCTATTACCATTAGTTGCTGCAATAAATTTAAACTTTTGGAAGCCTAACAGTTATAAAGCTTAATTTAGATGTCCTAACAGTGATAATGCTTGACATCGTATTTGAATAGTTTAATTCAAAAAATAATTTTTAAGTAAACTCTCTAATTAGCTTTTTCTTTCATTTCTAGTCATTTATTCTTAAAAACCAATTGAGTAATATAAAATCTTTTGAAATTATTTTTATTATATTGATTATCTCGAAACTTTATGTGAGGTTCAGGGCGATGTGTCATTCATAAAACATAATCTTTCTTAGAACTATTCAAATTATATTATCTCTTTTTGAGATCTCATGGATAGGATATAATAACACTGAAATTAAAAACTACATGCCTTTCTGCAATTTTATTTATATAAAACTTTTTTCGAATCTTGGAGAAATGGAGGTGTGTAGAGATATCTCTTCACTTTCATCTGTCAGAAAATGTATAGTGCAGCATATATTTTTAAAGTTTAGAATAGTGAACAAGAATTTGGGACTACACGTGTAACAAAATTGTTTATATCATTGAATAACATTCCGATTTCTTTTCTGAGATTAAGAGGACTTTATGATTTCGAAATAAATGCCTAACATTCGTTAATTAGTTTTTTGGAGCATCATTATTGTGATGGTAGCGAAATTGAATCTGTAACGTAGTAAATAAACTGAATATTTTTTTACAGATTTTATCGTATGTACACCATTAAATAGTCTCGTCATAGCAAGATTAGAGTACTTACAAAAGACTTTTCTATATTCAAAGAAAGAAAATTGAAGAAAATTGAAGAAAATGAAGGCTAAAAATGAAGATTTCTAGCAGTATTTTTGATTGTAATCCAAGAAAATATTTTTTCCCTTTGAAAATTTATTATAAACTAGTTGGTGCCCGTCAAAACATGATGGCTAGATAGTAAATAAATGTACTAATACGGAAATTATACTCAACACATCATTGCCAAATGTTGAATATCATAATAATGCGCAGAAACAAATTAATGTGTTTAAGCGGCCTCGTGCTTAGTGACTATCTAAAGCCAGATTTTAAAGTGTCACTGAGCACGTGCTGAAAGCAATTATTTTTAATTGTAAATTATCTCTAATTAAACAGCACGAAATGAACAATTTCCATCAGGTTTAATCATATATTTCGCAAACATAATTATCATAAAAATAAAAATGGCAGAGAGAGATCTAGAGAGACTCCTCGGCATTGAATCACTGAGCATACTCAGAAACAGTGAGTTTCTAAAGCCAGATTCAAACATGCCACTGAGCATGCGCAGAAATCAAATTTTAATTGTAAATTATAGCTAATTAATAAAAATTGCAGTTACAAAAACCAAATTTACAACTCTACAGATTACAATCTTTCGTTTAAGACCAAAATGAAGTAAATTGATGCTGTAGTTTTCTCTCACGGACTGCCCAAAAAGTCGGCTTAGCAACTTAAATATATAGATTTAATATCATTACCTCTTAACTCAATTTTTAATAGAATATCACTACCTAAAATTGCTAATGCCTTTTTATGAGTCAGCTAAATATTAATGAAAACGATGACTTTTTAAAAATGTTTTTATTATTTTTCTTTTCTGACATGATCTTCAAGCCTTTTCGTGAAATTTTACTAATGAAACTCTTGCATGTACGAAAGTAGATCTCTTGTTGCTGTCATGCAATAATCCTAAGTGATAAAGAAATCAAGATAGTAACAACACTGCAACAAAATCAATATTTTTTTCGTGATAATTTAACAATAAGTTTAAATCTATTATTGTTTTTGATAACGGTCTTTGCTTGGGGTATCCAAATTCTAATAAGCCCTAGGACACTTGCTTGAACCGACAAGTCGACTGTGCGTTGTGGATATGTATGACTATTACATCCTGTGTGTTCACATAAGCCAACCAATAAAGCATTATAAAGAAAAATACCAAAAAAGAAAAATACGAATAAAGAAAAACACCAAAAGTCACAATTTGTTTTGGCCACCCTTATGTACATTTCTCTCATTCATGCGATTATATCCCCGATAATTCCAATCTATGCTTTTATCATTTTGGTGAGCGATTTTTAATCAAATTGGGCAAAAATTTCATTTTATCTTTAAGGAGCCTTATCTCGCAAAATCTCGCGTCTTAAATAGTGTAATATACATTTATAATTTAACAATACATTTTTGAAATATTTAAATGAACACATATTGCCAACAGAATTAAATTCGCATAAACGTTACGCTCATATATTTTTCTAATGGTCCTAAATAATATATTGTTTTCTTTTACTGTTTGTGAACGTTAAAAGAGAAAATGCTTGTATATTTATGTGTCGATCTACAGGCAGACATTAATGACTGTAGATCAGACATTATTTCCGTCTCAAGGAAACACAGATTTTTATCTCAGTCGCTGTAGGATATGCATGTGTATACTTATTTTTATCTTCCTCTTATATACTAACAATAAAATCAATTGTGGAAAATACCATATCGTTTTCAGTCATTTTTTGCGTTGCTAATATGTACATTTTTAAATTTGATGTATGTTTTATTTATAGGACGAATGTATGTACAGAATTAAAGGCTTTATATCTTTGAATTACATAGTGAACTTTTGAAAAATAAAGGTTTTATAGAATTAATGAAAGTTACAAAATTCTTATTTATAAGCTAAAATCATAATCTTATTCAAATGTCAGTCTTAAATGATAAAATATGAGTTGAAGGTTTAAGTGAAAGCAAAGCTTCATTTCTTTACGATAATAGAAAGTCTATTATTAATGGATTCTTGTTTATGCCTTATAACAGAAAACTATGGTTGTTTTCTTTGCGATCTTCTGTTGATAAATTATTCAAGTCTCCAGAAAATACAAATCATAACTCAATACTTTATATCTTTTTTAAGCTAACATATTTATCAGATGAGTGGTGATAGAATCCATTTTGATTTCCTTCACATTACATTTATTTTTGTTAGAATTATTTTATTTCTAAAAATTCAAGTGCATTTTATGGCTCTCGAAAGTTATGAAATGAAATAATAATAAATAAAACTATTCGGAAGTTAATTATTTTTATATGATAATTTTAGACTTAATTCTGATAATCACGATACACAATAAGATTTATAATGGATTTGCGAAATATTGTAAAATATACTTCAGAATATAATTTTATAATGTCGCTGCCAAAATATAGCTACAATAGATAATCCTTTAAGTAGATAATTCCTGTTATAAATCTAGTTATGATATTTTAAACAAATCACAAGGCGTTTGTTCCATTCAATTTTTTTTATTTCACAGCAATTACAGCATTCGGATTAAACACTCCGTGTGGATTTATAGTTAAGGTAGGATATATTCATTTTATTTCAATCATCAGTTAAATACATTGAAATTCATGGAATAAAAGCTATTATGTTCGAAAACAATCATATGTAATTTCTGTAGTACATTTCATTCAGAATGACCTCCCATGACTTTTGAAATATATAGTATCCAAAGAGAAATAATTTCGTTTTCCCTAGAAGGAGATAAGACAGTCATTTCTCAAAGTTTAAAAGAAACTTGAAACATTATTGCAATAGAATCAATTACTGAATAATGTATCTGATTAGAGAAATTTATGAATTAATCCTCAATATGTCATGGTATATATATATGTGTGTTTGCTGTTCAAAGGGTATTAAAATAGGCTAAAGTGAGTTATTAAACCAGACATGTTTGAAAAATCAAGGGCTACTGCAGGGTACAGAAAGCTAAGTCCAATTCCACTCTTAAATATATTTATTCATCAGGGAATATTTGGGATATGTGAAACAAAACACAAACATATTAGTGTTAAAGGGGTTATGTCTCAATCAATGACTTAACACTGTTTACCCATCAAAATTAAAATTTGAAAAATTTACTTTAAAAAAATTAAAAATTGAACTTGGAAAAACTGACTTTACAGAAGCCGCTTTTTTTCAATCCCGATTTTCTCAGAACTCCAATTTCGGAGTTGGCACTCTTTACGCACCAAACACAGGTAAAGTAAGATTATTTTTTATAACTAAAACCTATAAATTTCAATTAATGAATATTTATAAATTAACTAACGATTTTTTAACTAATGTTACCTATTTGGCAAAATGATAGAAATCCTGTAGGGACTCAATCAGTTCGATTTATGTTAAAATACACTGCTGGCCACCCAAATTGCAACACCAAGAAAGACAAGAGATACCACAACAAAATTTATTTTGTAGATAACATGTTGACCAAGTATCAAATGATTAAATTTATAGACTTCTGTGAAGTGTGGTTCCTGCCAAAATCAGTAGCCAGAGTAGCCACCATTGTTGGATATCACCGCTGCCACACGCCTCGGCATTGATTCAAAGAGACTTTGGATGAGTTCTTGAGGTACAGCAGACCAAGCAGCTCCACACGTTGCCAAAGTTGATCTGCTGTGGCAGCTGAGAATGGAATCTGGGTCAATCGTAGAGCAACCATGGATCACATGTTTTCTATCGGCGAAAGACCGTCCACATCCTTCTGTCATCGCACCATTGGCGGCGGAGGCGTCTGTGGTTCTGCGTCAAGGGTAGACAAAGCAATGGACGTCTTGCGGACAGACCACTCTGCTGTAAACGGCGTCGAATGGTACGCGCAGACACTGGATGATGCGTTACAGACTGCATGTGCTGTGCTATGGTTCGTGATGTGACTGAGCGATCCGTCACTGCCATGCGCACAATTTGCCTGTCATCACGTGAAGTGGTGCGCTGAGGTGGATGCGATCGAACACGCAGGTCCGTCGTACCCTCCTGCATCCAACGATCACATATCCGCATTACAGTTGTTTGGTTTCGTCCAACACGACTACCGATTTCCCTGAAAGATAATCCACAATCTCGGTAGGCCACTATCATTCCTCTGTCGAACTCGGATACTTGATCAAAAGATGATCGCTGTTTTCGACGAGGCATAATTGATCGTTTTTTTAAACACAAGAAAAACACAATTGCCGAACTTGAAATCGTCGAAATCTCCAAGCCTTAAACAGCACTTTGAAGTGGCGCCACAGGCGCGCGTGATGTGCGTCTGCGCTGAAATTCTAATCATTTGCATATCTCACCTCCGCTAATGCATGTTGTAAATTTCATGTTATTTGTATGTTTCCTTCAGGGTGTTGCATTTACATTGGCCAGCAGTGTAGCTCAGTGTGAAATTATTGCATTGTCCTGTACGTGTAGACTTGAATTATGTTCTTTTGAGGACAGTGTCTTCCAGCTAGAGCAGATAAACTGTAATCAATAATTTAGTGGTGCTTACCTTCACATATATGAAAGACCCTAAATCATGTATCAAAGTCGTTCTAAAATCTGAAGAACATCGGCACATATTTTTGTATGATGTATCGAAGTAAAATTCAGTTGCCCCGGTAAAACTGGACGTGTACTAGCACTATCACCCGATATATGTTTTGAGTCTGACAATGATTTAATAGTGCTACCGACTCCTTTCACTGTTGGCTTTTATGATGTAGCAGTTTATAAGGTGAGGTATACTTATTAGCGTTAATGTTATTTATATAGGGAAGATGATCTCTCCATACAGTGTAGTTAGGGATTCCACAATATCTCTTTTAAAGAAAACATGTTCTCTTTATTTGTCTTGATCTCTTTGTACACTTACTTTTTTTTATTCAGTATTTTTTTCCTCTTTTTCAGTCACTGTTAGTCAAATGTTTTTATACAGAAAAGTTTGTAAGCATTATTTTTTTAATGCCAGAATATAATGGAAATGTAGTTAGATTATATTTGATGATTGGGGCACAAGGGACAAAGACGGGAAATCGTCTTAACGCAGGAAGTATTAAATCAATATTATAAATAACTTATAGATTTAAAAACATAAATGTAATAAATATTATAAAGAAATAAAAAAGTGATAACAAATTGCTATCGGAAGTTGTTTGCTCAAAAAAAAAGGAGACAGAGAGACATGTGACTGAAGAGAACTTTTTTGTTATTTTTAAAATTATATAGTAACTACTTTTACCTATAACTATTAATTTAAAGTTATTATTTTTTAAATAAAATAAAAAATTATTCTAATTTATTCAGAAAAATATTATTCTAATTTTGAAAAAAAAACGAATTGTACAGAATAAACTTTTTTTCTTACAAATTGTATTTTATTTTCTTAATAAATCTTAATAAATTTCTACTCTCATATCCCTTACCTCTTTTTCAATTCCGAAATTTCCTAACTCTCCCCCAATGTCTTCTTTCTTGTCTTTCAAACGCGAGTCGGGTTCATCGGGTTCATCGGGTTCATCGACCTCCTGCCCCAACAGTAAACTTTCCTTCCTTTCCAAACAACTCTGCCGGCCTTTCTCAGATGCCCCCCGAATGTTTTCAAAACACAGCACGGTTACCCCCTCATTTTCCTCTGTCGTAATTTTTCCCGACTCAACTAGATTTTCCCCTTTCGCCTTCACCCAAATTCGCGGAGCATGGTCCGCCCTCCGACTGATTTCACAGTAAAAATCTACCTCTTTCTTCTCGGACTGAGAACCTAATTTCCCCCGGACATCCTTTTCGCTTGCGGCATATCCGCAGAGTCTACTTGAGTCTTCTTCCCCTCTTCTATTTGCTCAGAATCAAAATTCCCTGTTTCCTTTACCGTATTCTGGGGATATTTTGGGGTCACCAAACGGGCTTGAGATATAATTCGCGATTTTTCTAATTCAAAAATCCTATCTATTTTAGCTTTCTCCATAGTAAAAATCCTATCTCTTTCCGCCTCTTCTACAGCAAAAATCCTATCTCTTTCTGTCTCCTCCCTTTCCCTAGCCGCTTTTTCCTGTTGTAATCTGTCTTGCATAATGGTTTCAAGAAGACCCCTAACTAATTTCTCCTCGTAATTTGGACTACTCTCTATTAAATTTTTTAGATGGATTATTAATGCATCTGGGGCGGGCTGTTGACCCAACCTCATCGCCAAAATTTTCAAATCTGCCTTTCTACCTTTACTAAGATAAGCCATTTTTACACACAAAATTAATCACAAATTTATAAGCACAAGTCAGGCAATTTAAAAAAAAACTCAAAATAACTAAAACACCTTCAATTAAATTTACTTCGTGAAACCATGTATTTTACAATGGGATCATACACATAAACAAATAAAATACCAAAAAAAAATTATATATCACACTTTAGCTTAACTTTTCAAAATTGCAATAATAAGTTTTTCAACATCAAAACATTAGATTAACCTTTTTAACATTCGATAACACACCAAAAACAATACTTCTACATAGCAAGTCGTTGAATAAACGTTTATCCCGCTACTATAATTGAGATATACAGCTTGTATATTTTCCACAAAGGCACTAGTTTAGTCAACCTTTATATAAAACAACTCAATTAATAACCAAGTAGCAAACATTAATCAACACTTATACCGCTACAAGCATTTACCGGAATATACAGCTTGTATATCCAAACCACAACGGCACTAGCTTAGTTAACCTTTGAAAACAATTAGAAGCTTCTAATTAACAACGTTAGTTAACGTTCAAAAGCTCTCAATACATGCTTTAAAAAAATTATCGAGAGAAACAAAAAGAAATACCACTGCATTTATTTTTTTAACAGTTTGCGACAGGTAGCTTACCCAAACAAAAAACAAAAACTCAAATAATAACTGTTTAAAAAAATTATTGAGAAAAAAATACCACTTGTATCTATTTTTTTAAAAACCTTTTAGGCAATACAACCAGGGTAGTTCTTACCCTCCACAAGAATTACAACCACTTCATGGCTAGTTTAGCCATTCACACGTTACATATAAACACTACGGTTGCAAAATACACTACTTTTGTCCCCATAAAACAATTGCACTGATATATTTTCCAGCAATTCATCACAACTTAAAACTTAAAATTATTTCCGAAAAGTACCTATCCGAAAAAAACAAAACAATGCAACTTTGAGTATCTAAAAGCAGTACTCACCGCTTTTTTCCGGCCACCGCAGAAACGTCATCGGTCACTCGCAGACACTCTCCACAACACGGATGGCACACCACACACATTACGCAGAAAACGAAACTCTCCATCAGACGCGAAACACCCAATTTTAACTGAGCCGGGGAAACCACGGTCCAGGGCTCTCTGAAAACACCCTTGTGGTATCGCATGGCCCACAGCAATCCAAAGTCTCATCGCACCACATTTCAGGAACAGACCAGGAACTTGAATTGAATTTTAAAACAAAGTCCTTTATTGGACAACTAGATTACATGAAGGTATTTACAGTTATTTACAGGTGTAGTAAATACCCGTTATTAGATGTGACGACGAGGCTTATCGCCCAACAAAAATGGCTCAGTCTAGCCTAAAGTAAACTGCTCCTCCGAGCTAAAACCCGTTGCTGCCCTGAGTCCGCAACGTCCAAAATCCTGGTTATCTCTCTCTCTGGTCCTAGAGCGAACACCCTCTTTTATCCTCTGAAAACCGGCTGACGTCATCCATCAGCAGGGCCACGGATTTCCGGTTCTCCTCGGGGACCACCCCGTTGACTACTTGCTCCAACTTGAGAAACACCGTCCCCAGGGCGCTACACAAAGGCACACATACACCTTGCTTTGTCGTAGTCCCGTTTGGAAAATGGCCTTCCGCATTCCGTCACACCATCTGAAAATAAATTGGTTTTTCTTTTCTCCTGGAAGCTACAAAAGAGAAAACACATCATCTATCGTTTTATAAAGATTCATTCTTCCCGGAGTCATCTTTCCTTCCACGCAAATTTCCAGAAGCTAGTGGAATCAATGACCACTGTTGGGATGCCAATGTGTGTCCTTTTCTCTTTATGTAAAGTGAGTTCTTACAATAAGGACCACA
Source organism: Dolomedes plantarius (assembly GCA_907164885.2). Lineage (NCBI taxonomy): Eukaryota > Metazoa > Arthropoda > Arachnida > Araneae > Dolomedidae > Dolomedes > Dolomedes plantarius. Next base: position 188,714,065 of record OU015497.1, read on the forward strand.
CACATAGTCCAACGACTTCGGGGAGATTTTCTCACGACGCCACAGCTCTCCCCCCCCCCTTTAAGACATTAAAAAAGTCGCTTTTTGAATGTCTAAATGTTCGGGTAATGACGTCCATCATCAGACATGAGATGGAGCACTATTAAGTTTCCAGAGAGATCACTGCGCGAGGGAATCTATCTTCCCACTCTTAACTTAGACCAAGCATTAAGTGCTTCCTACTCCAATTTTTTCATAAAAAAAAATTATTACTGCGCGTACTCAGTTTTGGAATTACAATTTCCGGTTTCCTTTATTTAAAACCATTGAGAGATTTGCCTCACCCAATTTATTTGCCTGGGTACTCAGACCCTGTATACAGAAGTCAGAACCTACAATTCTATCCTTCCTTCAGTGTAATTACAAAACTGGTAAACAACACAACTTAATAAAATGACAATCAATACACCATATTCGCACAAAACAATTACGAGACACTTAATCTCCATTAGTCATTTAAGAATTAATTTACATACATCACAGTTCACTATAATTAACACAAAAAATAATCTTGTTATACACCACGTCCTTTCTGAGTTCATGACACTATTTTACATGACGTTGGATTGTAGATCAACACCCACATATAATATCACATTCGGAAAAAATACTACAGTTACCTTAACACATAATAAATTTCATATGTGATTAAGACGAACAAAATACTCACAATGCTCTAAGAAACTTACGTTAACAATTTCATACTGAAGACAACAAAACCATAGCCTCAAGGCCATTCTATCTGCAGATAACCTTCTCGGTTCAATTATAAACTTAAGGGCGTCTAGCCCCGGTACATTTCAGCCAGTCATAGCCGACATCGTACCCTAACTCGTTTAGCTTCTATTCGCCAACACATTAAGAACTTTCAGTTAACATATCTTAGCATAGGTACTACAACAATACATTACTCTAATATTTACTTAGTTGCCATAACATGAAACAAAATATTGCTCAAAGACACATTAAACAAAGAAACATTACTCCAAGAAACACAGTTAACACAACATACATTGATCACAACGTTAACCAATTAAAAATTTCACAATTGCTCTGTAAACTTCTCTTAAAGCAAAACCACATCATCGTGGATAACGATTCCAAATATAGTGGACGAAATTACATCTATATTTCTTACTAAATATTAGTTATGTAATTCTTACTATTTCATTAAATATTCGGCATTACAAGATCATTAACTATTCGACATTCCGTTGGTCCTGTAACCCACGGAACATAATTTCTCCTATCCAAACGTGCGACTCAATCGGCCTCTTTCCACTCGATTGGCCTGGAAACCGAAACTCACAATTGAGCCCATATTTATTTCTACACTGGGATTCCACAATTTCCATTAGGTGTCTTTAACGTTATTTCCTGACATAGAGTCATAACAATCTAACTCGTTTGGTTCCTTTTCTAACACGAACAAAATTGTATTGCAGTATATTAATGACAGCCTTTCTGAGGCCTTCCACCGGCTTACACAAAAAGTGTTTTAGGACCTTTCACCAAAACAAAATCATTATACTAATTGATCACAATCGTTATACTAATTGAACATAAGGAAATATACATAAATTGCTTAAATCCATTCCCAAACTATGTGATCATGTTTTACCAACATATATGCACTTTAAATTTCACAAAAATCCTCACATAAAAGATTATACACTACAATTTACTCAATTCAACTTTCTGGTATAAAATGATACAAAAAAACAATACACATAATTATTACACATACATTTCTGGGTCACTGTTTCACACAGCATTAAATTCTCACCTGACCCTCAAAATCTCATCTGAGAATTTAAATTTTCCCGAACTTGATTCCTTTAAATTTGGAGTTAACCCTCCTCGTAGCATCTCGCTTAAGCTGAATTTTCGTGGAAACCCTGTCACACGACCCCCTAAATTCATCCTGTCTATTAATCTTCGCCCTCGCGAATATTTGCAACTTTCGGTTTTTCCTCGGTCTCCCGAAATTGCTAGGCTGCCTTCCTGAGTATCTCATACCCATTTTCATTTTGAATTTAACAGAATGTTGTCCTCCCTTAAATTTCTTCTTGAACTTGACAAAACCCTGGCGTCCCAACTTTTGTCTATGCCTTGCGCCATTCCAGTTTTTCCTAGCTACCGGACCTTCCTCCCTAGTTTTGTTCAAGCTCCAACATCTTTTAAATTTCGCTTTCTTGCGCTTAATTCCACTCGCCTTTTCGCGGCTCTGTTTACTTCTTATCACTACCGGATGTAATTTCACTTTGAACTTATTACAATGGAGTATCCCAATCCTAGGTAACCTCCCTCTCAAAATGTTCGTACTCGGAATCGCAACACTGGTTCTGTCTACATACGCTGCATTGTTTAGGTTTCCCCTAAATTCCGTCAAATTCTGACCATCCATTTTAGACGGACTTTCGACTCTTTCTCTGTCCGTGTTTTCGCGAATGCCATTGTCTAATCCCTGGGGAGCATCTAATCCTTGGGGAGCATTTAAACCGTCTCTCGGCTCAACTTTTTCGGCTACATTCATCAAATCCTGACACGCACTTATAGTCCGTTCTACTTAAAAAGAACCTGATGAATGGACTCTCGAACAAAGGTCCATCCCCCTGTGTGTGCAGTCAGTTACACAAAACTCGGGGTTCTGCGAGACATTCGCATTTTCCCATAACGACTTCAGGGAGGGACAATTTGCCTGTGCTTCGCCAAAACTAGACTCGGACACTTGTTCTAAACCGGTTTTTCCCAACCTGCTCATTCCCTCAAAAAGGATCGGCCGCCCCCTATGCGATTCTTCTCCCTCGCCGTCATCTGTCACCGGCCGTTCTTCACCTGAATTTTCGTTTTCCGAATCAGCTGCCCTCGTTTGTTTTTAAATTGATTTTCCCGTTTTCAATTCATTTTCCCCAATTGGACTTGAGTCAGAATTTTCCCTTTCCGAGAGGCGTTTTGTCTGGCTGAGGGTACAGATCATATTAATTGGGACACTATTTTGTTTTTGTTTGATAAGTTCGGCCGTTTTATTTCCCAGAAGATAGTATCCCTGAGTTAAATTGGCGGGTTTAACTTCAGCCTTTGTGATTACACTCCCGAATTCCCCTTCTAAAGTCACCCAAGCAAGGGGTAGGCGCTTACATCCACTGTCTAAAGGTTGCTTAATCCAAGTGACTTCCCCTATTAAATCCCCTGGATTAATCCAGTGTCTGTCAATGAGATCTATGGCTGACCCCGTGTCTCTCAGATAACTCCTTTCCATCCCATTTATTTGTGCTTTCTTTAAATAGGGTTCAAAACAATCCCCTAAATCTACCTCCTCACTCAAATGATTCACGGCTTCACCCTGACCCTTTTTTTTCAAGAACTCAGGGCACTCGGCTTTAATGTGACCCTGTTTCTGACAAAAATAGCATTGGATTTGCCGTTTCTTTTCGTATGCCTGATCTTTACGACCACTATCATTTTTACCGAATTCTCGTTTCTCCGTTACTTCGGGTTTGGCCTTCGAATTGTCCCTGAATTTGGAATGATATTCTACCTTAGGTTTATACGGAAAAGTTTTTTTTCCCACTGCTTGCGTTCTGGTTTCCTTTGATAACCCCGAATACTTTCATACCGGTCGCATTTGTCGGCTAACGCGGATGACGTTTTGATTTCATCCCAATCCTCCACGTACCGTTCTCTAATCTCAATTGGAACCCTATTTTCATCTGCTCAGTTAACATCAATTCTTTTAGGGACTCGAAATCTTTTATTTCTAGGGAGTCTAACCAATTTTCGAGATATCCCCTCAGCTCATAGGTCAAATCTGCCCATAAAGCTCCTGGTTTTCGCTGGTGTTCGTTGAACTTATTTCTTAACGCCCCTGTCCCCAATCTGAATATTTGTAATAACACTTTTTTTATGTGTTGATAATCGTTTCCCTTTTCAGCCGGTTGTTTCACGATTATTTCTACGATATCGGCTGGTAATAATGGAATGAGTTGGCATACCCAATCATTTTCCGCGACATTCATTTTCTCGGCCTGCCTCTCGAAAATCATAAAAAAGAGTGTTATATCACTTCCCTTTGGGTTATATTTCGGGACCAAATCTCTTAGATTAACGCTTTGCACTCTAGATATTTCGGAAGTCGACGCTTGGGAATTTATGCTGATCACTTCTGCCGCGTTTAGTAATTTTAATTTTTCTAATTCAAACACTCTCTCTTCTCTCACCCTCTCTAGTTCTCTCGCTTCCCTGTCTCTCTCTTTGGCTTCCCTGTCTCTCTCTTTGATTTCCTTTTCCCTATTTTTGACCTCTGTCTCTTCCACCAAAATAGCTTCAAAACACTTTTTTCGCGTAGGTCTCTGTGTACTCGGGCCCTGTTACAATTTTTTTAATAATATCCGTTTTCCTTTCCGCGTCCTTCGCGCACGCCCCTACTTCTTCGGCTAACTGAAGCAAGAGTTTTTTTGGATAAGTTACTAGGTACTCTTCCATCTTTCCCATGATTTTTCTCTACCACCAAGTACACTGTTCTAAACACTAATTTCTCTAATACACGATAAAAGCCTCTAGGAAATTCTAAATTTGCTAGCCAAACACTCAATAATATGTAAGCAACATTCACTACTATGCAGAATACACTTAATGATATGCAGAATACACTCAATAATATGCAGAATACACTCAAATTATACAGAATACACACAAAATATACCCGTTTCAACTAGATTTAATTTCACAAAAAATACTTCTTATCATTAACTTTAAATTCCAAACCGAAAATTAATACGCTAATACATACACCTTGTATTCTATAAAATTCCCTAATTATAACTGCACAAATATCCTTAGCACTATGCTAATTTTTAAATCATAATAAAATACACTTGGAAAAATACTAAACTCAAAGTTAATACAGGTACACAAAATACCCTTAGCACTAAACTAAACTTTTTCAAAGAATACAAAAATACACTTGACTCAAAATCACAATAATAAACAATAAATATCTTGTGTATTTTCATACACGCATACACCAATAATTGACACTTTTAGTTTTTAATCAAATTATTTTATGCAGTGTAATTTTTCCAAAACTGAGTTTTTCCCTTACACAAAGCAAAACCCTGGTGTAACAATACAAATAAAATTCCTTATTTGAAAACACAAGCCAGCATAACCATTACTTGTTTAATACCCAATTACAATTTAATAACTTCGCTCCAGTACAACAATTAAATTCAATTAGTACAATTCTAAACAACATTATTCCACAATCCTGAAAAACTTTTGCCCCCTAGAATCTTAATTTAATTTTGCGCTTGTTTAATTGACCTTGAAACAATATTACCCGCCTAACTAATTCCTACAGAATCTCTCTGGACTTTAACTTAAAGGTTCTCACCTCTCGCTTGAAGACTTTCTCCGCTCCAATCTGCCGCAAGGGATGTAAACTCCGTCCTCTAGGATCTCCGCGCAATTTCTCCGTCTCAATCCGTACTTAGCTGCTTATACTGGAGACGTAGATCCCTCATCTATTCATTGAGATGAGCATCAATCAAACCGCTGCCACCAACTGTGGTATCGCATGGCCCACAGCAATCCAAAGTCTCATCGCACCACATTTCAGGAACAGACCAGGAACTTGAATTGAATTTTAAAACAAAGTCCTTTATTGGACAACTAGATTGCATGAAGGTATTTACAGTTACTTACAGGTGTAGTAAATACCCGTTATTAGATGTGAGACGAGGCTTATCGCCCAACAAAAATGGCTCAGTCTAGCCTAAAGTAAACTGCTCCTCCGAGCTAAAACCCGATGCTGCCCTGAGTCCGCAACGTCCAAAATCCTGGTTATCTCTCTCTCTGGTCCTAGAGCGAACACCCTCTTTTATCCTCTGAAAACCGGCTGACGTCATCCATCAGCAGGGCCACGGATTTCCAGTTCTCCTCGGGGACCACCCCGTTGACTACTTGCTCCAACTTGAGAAACACCGTCCCCAGGGCGCTACACAAAGGCACACATACACCTTGCTTTGTCGTAGTCCCGGTTGGAAAATGGCCTTCCGCATTCCGTCACACCATCTGAAAATAAATTGGTTTTTCTTTTCTCCTGGAAGCTACAAAAGAGAAAACACATCATCTATCGTTTTATAAAGATTCATTCTTCCCGGAGTCATCTTTCCTTCCACGCAAATTTCCAGACAGCTAGGGGAATCAATGACCACTGTTGGGATGCCAGTGTGTGTCCTTTTCTCTTTATGTAAAGCGAGTTCTTACAATAAGGACCACACACATAGTCCAACGACTTCGGGGAGATTTTCTCACGACCCCACACCCTCTTCTTGACCGCACTACGAAAAAATACACCGGAGCATCGAGGGAAACTCCTTCTGTTCCTGGGTCGATGACCTCTTCTTTCGCGAAGTGCTGCTATTCTTCAAACATCACTCCCTCGAAAAAGGGGAGGTTTTCCTCTGAACACTCCTCGCTACGGCGGCGTAATAAAATCTATACTTCTATGGGCTCAATTTGGCATACTGAACTCTGCTTTCAGAACCGGGTACGGATCCAACCGCTGATCACCACTTTAAAAAGCTGTGGCGTCACGACAAGTAGTAAGGCTATTCTCTCTGAGGCATTTTGCATTAATTCCATTTCACAACTATTGATCCATACCAAAGAAAGACAGAGTTCTAATTAAAAATGAAAGCCAAATTTTTAAAACAAACTTAACAATTTATTTACAAGAAAAAAATTAAACATTATACGTTTCGACAAATTCACTTAAGTTGGGTGCAGATTTACAGATCCCGGGCCCATTTTCGGCCCAACAACACAGGAGCCTAGTAACAACACGTCTACAGTGTGCGGGATCTATGAAGCGTCTCTCCCAATGTCTGGATTTTTCAGAAGGGTGGAGGAGCCGCCAGATTATCGGCTGACAGTTCTTCTTGAGACGCCGAATTTTATCACATTTCGAAACGTTAAGTTGACAGCTTTAGTGGTTTGTCTTGTGAGGGAAACGGTCTTTAATTCCCCCACGGGTTCCGAAACTGGTGGAACCGAACAACACATTCCTTGAAAACACGCAGCTGTGTTTTGCAAGAGATTGTGGGGTTTTGGGAAAAATAACCTCTATTTCCAGTACGCTACAATACACTCCAGCAAGTATAAGCAGTCCAAAAAAGTACAAGATTTATTCTTTATCTGTGTTAGCCCAACTATCCTCATATACTAATTTTCCATCTGTATTTGTTCATTTTAGAATTTTTTCAACGATATTTACTTTTATTAAGAGTTCAAAAGTAGATTGTATAGTGTCTACATTTCTTACCAGGGCCATGCAACTTGTAGGCCTGGTGGAGTTTTCATCACTTTCCGACAAGGCTGTCTGCCTTGTGTGTCCCTTTGTGGTTTCATACCATATTTCATTTTTATTTTTTGACCTATAAATAAACATTTTTTTCTAATATTTCTTAGTCAGTTCGGTTACAGAAAATTGCAAGAAATCTATTTTCTGCGAAGTTCTCAGCAATACTGAAAATACTATAGATTTTTTTAATTTTAGATACTTTTAGATACTTTTTATATATTTTTAGCTACATTTTATTTGAAATATTTTATTAGAATTATATAATTATACAAAACAAGTTTTTACTTGCACAAAGCTATTCTTTTCAGCGCGACATCAGGTTCTTTTGTATTTAATGAGTCATCTGAGAGGTCATTGTCATCGTTAATACACTGGTGTAAGAAATTAAGAGAATTTGCAGACTTGGTCAATTATCTCTAGAACTACTGTACCGATTTTAATGAAATTTGATATGTACATACATTGATACAATACAAAACAAATAACCATTCAATAATTGTAATACACACGCATGATCGTGTGTAACACTCGTTGGAGTCGGAAGGTATGAAACAGCGGTTAGAGAATAAACAAAAAAATGGGTTAATAGATAGGTTAATAGGGGGTATGGTCCCCTGTTACAGATATACAGGTCTCGCAACGTGATTTCATACTTGAAATAAGGCAGTTTATCATTTCTTGTGGCAATTGGTCCAACTCGTTCAGCAACGCTGTTTTCATTCCCTGGATGGTTCTCGGAGGGGGGTTTCGAGTTGCAATTGCCCTCCCCAGAGCGTCCCAGATATGTTCTATAGGGTTAAGGTCTGGAGATCTGGCTGACCAATCTATCCGGCGAATATTCTCATTCTCTAGAAATTCGTGGACCAGAAGAGCTGTATGTGCCTCGCGTTATCGTCCATTCAAATGAACTCAGGGCTAACTGCATCCCTGAAAAGGAAAACATAGGGCTCCAAGACCTCATCCATATACCTCACACCAGTCACAGTGCTTCTTTCAAAGACATGGATAGGTGTGCGACCATCCAACATGATGACTGCCCAGACCATTAAACCTCCTCCGTTTGGTTGGTTTGGAAAAAGATTTGGTAGTGGTTTGTCAGGTCATATTTATGCGTTTGTGAGACAATGAGTAAGTCAAAGGAGCTTAGTGACTTTGATCGTGGCATTATAGCGGGATGCCACCTTTGTGGAAAACCAGTTCGTGAAATTTTGGACATTCTACAGAAGCCAAAAATCCGCTGTGATTGATGTAATTGTGAAGTAGAAACGTCTAGGCAGTGGAACTGAAAAAAAACGAAGTGGTAGACTGAAACAATTTAGTGAACGCAGCCGTAGAACTCTGAAAAATGTAGTGAAATAAAATTTCAAGTCCTCGTTGATTGAAATCACTCGGGAGTTCCAAAGTACATCAGGTGTTAGCGCTAGCAGCAGGACTGTCCCGTCGAGAGTTATAAAACCTGGGATTCCATGGTCGTTCAGCCGCTCATCACTCCCCACAATGTGAACCGTCGATTGCATTGATGCAAAGCTCACCGTCATTGGACTCTGGATTTGCGGAAAAATGTTCTTTGAAGTGATGAATATCGCTTTACTATCTGGCAGTTCAATGGACGCGTCTGGCTTTGGCGGATGTCCGGGGAGTGGTTCTTACGTGACTGCATTGTGCCGACTTTTAAGTTCAGGGGTGGCAGCATCATGGTGTGGGGGTGTTTTTCATGGTTTGGCCTGGGTTCCTTAGTTCCTGTTGTTGGAAACGTGAACTCTGAGATGTATATGGACATTGTGGACAATGCTGCTCTCCCAACTCTATGGCAAAATTTCGGGGAAGGCCCATTTCTCTTCCAGCAGGATAACTGCTCCATTCACACATCGACACTTGGGCAGGCATGGTTTGAAGAAACGGGTGTTCAAAACTGGACTATCCTTCTCAGAGCAAAGATCTAAATCCCATTGAACACATTTGGGATGAATTAGAACGCAGATTACGTAGCCAGCAAAATAGACCATCCTCACTGCCAGCACTCACTTCAGCTCTGGTATCCCTAGGAAATCAATTCCTATGGACACCTAACAAAAACTGGTGGAAAGTCTCCCAAGGCGTGTGCAGGCTGTCATCGAAGCAAAATGAGAAGCCAATATCATATTAATATATGCCTCAGGACTCTCCGAGTCCGTACCACTGGGCGACCGGATACTTTTGGCCAGATAGTGTATACTGAAAATCTATAGTGTCTATACTGTTTCGATGTATACTATTTTAATACTGAAAATGATATAGTTTTAGAAGTGATAATCACTGTAAACTTACTGTAACGGGTGTCAACTTCGTTAACAGTAGTTTTTGTTCATAATATCTGTGTTCTCAGCTTGACATAAACGTATGTCTAAAAAGTTGGCTAATTCGTGTAATGAGTTGATTTAACAACAGATGTGGATCTCCAAAGTTACGTAACTTTCCCTATATCAGCTTGAATAACGTTTCAAAATTAAAAGAGAGTAGGCAGCACGAAATAACATTCATCTGAGATGCGAGGCAAGTTTCAATTTGATTTCTTTTGTGAGGAATTAATAATATTTTTTTGAGAATAATGTATTTTAAGTTTAAAAGTTCCATTGTGTGTGTGTGTGTTTGTTTGTGTGTCTATGTATGTATGCATAAATATACAGGGTTACCAGGAAATAATCATCCGATTACAAAATTTAATATTTTCCATAATTACAAACAAAAAATTATAATTAATATGTCATTGTACAAGAAAAATGTTAATTTTTTTCACAGTTGTTCGATATGACTTCCTTTAGTCACCTATATAATCTCATTGCTATATGCTATTTCTTGGCAAACACGTTGTAATATTTCACTATTAATTGTTTGTAAAAATCACAAATGCGTTATTTAAGTTCTGGCAAACTTGTAGACAAAGGCGGTAGGAACACAAGATCCTTGACACATCCCCAAAGGAAGAAGTCGCATAGGGTTAACTCCGGGGATTTAGGAGGGTAGCCGTGTAAGACCAAATCATCGGCTACACTGTGGTCAATCCAATGGTGTGGTAGTGTGTCAAAAATGTTGCAAACTAAAAATTTAACATTTTTCCTTTTAATGACATAATTCCTTTACAGTAACCCTGTATATAAGTATTTATGCATGTATGTATAAATATATATAATCCCCTTAATTTCCGTTCTTACAAAGGGGGTATAAAATTTCACGGTCTACAGAGGGAATCGAAAAAATGGACCCCATAAGCAAAGGGTTAAGATCTCCCATTTCATTTACAAGAAATGAGAGCATTTATTTCCTATGATTATGCATTTATTTTCTATTTATTATGCACATACACTCATGAGTCAATACACATATACATGGAGGGCTGCAGGGTCAGAAGATACGGCTCCTACTGGGCTCATAGCTAATGGCCACCACGGTGGTCGGAAATCGACTTTTTCACCAACCACAATTATCACCGAACAACCCCAGTGGCGACACTTGGTAGTCTCGTACCCCTTCGAACCTCAAAGAGGGATTTTCCATTCTTCACATATTTCAATGATTCTAACCGGCTTAGGCACAAGGGCATTCAATGGGTGTTGTCGGGATTCGAATCTACCGCTATCAGTGTCAAAGCGATAACCACTAGATAGACTCGGGTCCACAATTCTCGTAGGGGCAGTATTTGAGATCCATAAAATACGGTAACATACACGGATTATCGATGAAGATAAAAATGTATCGAGCGTATCGACACGTTTAGTAATAAAAGAGAAAATGAATACCATCTATATGTTAACTGGAAGCAAATGAAATCTGAAAAAACGTTTAAATATTATGAGTTTGACTTTATGAGGTGACGAATGCATCCTTTTTTTATCACTTTATGTGAGGTACACAATTAACTGACAATAAATTCATAAACCTTACAGAACAACAACCATACATATATACATATATATATACATATATATACACTCATGGACAAAACAATTAGCGCACTAAGAAGGAGTCGTCAAAATGAAACGAAATTTTACGTACGTAATGATTACTTTGATATAAGTAAATGATAAGAAAATCAAAGAAAAAGGATAATTTATTTCAGAGAAAAAGGCAAAAGAACGGAGGAGTTAATACTCCGTTGGACACCCTCTAGCGCGAATGCACGATGCGATACGATCGGGCATTGAGTCATACAAGTTCTGTATGATGTCTTGAGACATTTCGTTCCATATTTGCTGTAACCTTGCCTCTAGTTCGTTCAAACTTGTGGGATGCCCAACTCGTCATCCCAAATGATCCCAGATATGCTCGATTGGAGACAAATCTGGGGATCGGGCAGGCCAAGGAAGGGTAGTAACAGTGCGGAGACAGACTTGTGACACCCTTGCCGTATGAGGCCGAGCATTGTCTTGTTGAAAAATGGCTGCTGGGAGCCGTTGCATGAGTGGCAACACATGTGGTTGCAGGATTTCATGAACATACCGCTGGGCTGTCATGGTGCCACGGAACAATACTAGGGGTGACCGTGTATTGTAGGCAATGGCATCCCATACCATCACACCAGCTGTGGTAGCGATGTGTCGCTGTACAGCAAAGGCAGGATTGAAGCGTTCACCACGGGCTCTCCACACACGAACACGATTGTCATCACTGCCATGATTGAATCTTGATGCGTCGCTAAAGACGACCTGGTTCCATTCCGCTGCAGTCCAGTTTCCTCGTGCGCGGCAAAACTCCAAACGGAGGCGTTGATGGGTGGGCGTCAAGGGAAGCACACGTAATGGGCGCCGCGAAACCAACTGTCCTTCAGCCAGGCGCCTTCGTATGGTTCGAGAAGACACAGAGGCCCCTAGTGAAGGTGCTACCTGTGCCTGGATGGCGGCCGATGAAGCAGTTGGCTGTACGCGTGCATTTCTTACGATGTGGCGGTCTTCTCGACGACTGGTCTGTCGAGGGCGTCCTGAGCCTGGTCTTCGTGTACATGACATCTCTCGGGTCCACTGGTCCCGACACCTCCTCACAACACAATCAGAGCGGCCTAATTGACGAGCTACTCGCCTAGCCGACCACCCAGCTTCCATCATCCCGACGATTCTCCCCCTCCTAAACTGCGACAACTGCTTATATTGTCTTCGAACACGGCGTAATGGCATGTCTATCTCAGCTATTCCTTTGTAAATGATTCAGCATACTCAAAGTAGCTTTGGTTACCTGTTTTATACTCCACAGAGTACGATGTTCAACGCCCTCTAGCGGCTATACGTAATGCGCAATCACGCTGCATTTCTAATCATTTGCATATCTCCCCGACATGTACCTTCATTGCAAGTTTCGTTACGATCCCGCAATTATTTCTTGGTGCGCTAATTTTTTTGTCCATGAGTGTATATACACACACACACATACACACATACATACATACATAACTCGTTCAATAGACTGATGAAATATTAAATAAAATGACATTCATTAACGAAAAATTTCGATATTTTCATTAAAGGAAGGAGAGATTAATCCTTTTTTTTTAAAGTTATTTCGTTACCTATTTTAAAATGTGTTATGATAAAGCATCATATAATTAGTTTTGAGAATTTTGTTTTTCTTCTGGTGTAAAATTGAAGATTCTATTTTATGACTTTAACGTCTAATAAGATTCTGCTTCTGTAAGTTTCTAGGCACTGATTTTTTTTTATCTAAATTGAAATTTTTAGTAATACAAAGACCACTCACCGAAAATAGATTTACGAAATAAGATTTTCTAAGGTAAGCAATGTTTATATCTATTGGCATTTATATATATTTTAGGTAATTAATAAGACACCTTTATTTTATGTAGGATGCTTCTGGCAGTGATAGTTTCTGCAGTTTTTCTCAAAGTGGATTATGTACAAGGTTTGTCCTTTTTAATCTAACATAACACAATTATTAATAAATCTTTTATATATATATATCGTTATTTTTTACTTGGTTAAGGTTCATGAATGACTGTGTTAGCAATTTTTATACAATCATATAAAGATTAGTCTTTGGAAAATCTTCCGTTTCAAATATATGTTACAAATTATAAAGAAAAGCAATTCTGTGTTTGCATAAAAAGTGCTACTGTGTTTAGAATCCGAAGTGCAAATTATGAACATTTTTTTAAACAGACTTAAGAGATATTTGCAAGAAATCTGCACATATTAAAGAAATTTTTTTTAAGCAAAATATTTTTAGAATTTAGGATATTTCAGTCGTTTTGTTCTTAAATTGCATGAAGCTGATAAGAGGTTCATAAGCAGGGAAGTGATAAATGAATTATTTTAACTGTGCATATATATATATATATATATATATATATATATATATATATATATATATATATATATATATATATATATATATATATATATATATATATATATATATATATATATATATATAAATATAAATTCATAGTTCATAACAACACAAAGTATACTTTTTGTGCATTGTTAAAAAAAAATTTAAAATCTATTATTTTTTTTGTTTAATTCAGGTCACCTTATGAAATCTTTTGTTTCTAATTTAAACGAATTGTTTATAAATGGTAAAGTAACTATGCTTCTTCAGTCATAGTTTTCAAAAATTTATCTACTAAATCTAGATTCTCTAGATCTACAGGCTATAGATAACTCTCTATTAGTACTGCCAGTAACTAAAGTTCAGTTTAAGAATAAACCCCAGCTTTTACCTAGTTTCCATTGTTCATGTTCAAATTATAAAGTTTTAATAAATATTATTTTTTTATCAGACAAAGGGGAGTGTTGTTTATATCATTAATATGTGTATTCTTGTTTACTTGTACTTCACGAGATCATTTCGTTCTGGGAAAGTATATAATTTGACCCTCCTCTTTTCGAATAAAATACTATATTTGATAACGTCTATGCTGAATTTAATATCTAAGCCTGCCATAAAATTTTAAAAAAGTCATTTAGAATAGGGCAAAAATACCGTCTTATTGTAAAAAGCTGAAATGTTTGAAGTAATGAGTTGCAATTGATAATTTAAAACAGGAAATGCATCGTTATTGTGATTTAGTTATAAGCATTTGAATGTTTATTAAACACGTAAATATAAATTGAATACGCTAAATTTTAGATTTTAAGCAAATAATTTTTGTCCATTAAATATTTTGATTAAATTCAGCTATTTAGTTAGATACGCGTACGTTCTGAAATTTTTAAATTACGTACCAAGCTGTTTTGGGTCTTAAAAAAAGGAATGGGAATTCTAAATTAAAATAATGTGTGTTTCGAAATATAGCTTCTTATTTTTAATGGATGTAATTTTTTTAGCGAAGGAAGAGAAGAACATTTTCTTACAAAAGCTAATCTTTATCTTAGGAATGATAATAAAATACAAATTTTAGACATATGTTAAATTTCCATTTCTTTAAAACGCGTGTTTATTTATTTATTTTTGCAGGAAAAAAATTGTTTTATTTGTAGCTTAAAAAACTTTCTAATTTATATTTCAATTTTAAAGGAATGGTTATTGAATTCTGATAAATGCAAAGAATATATATGTGTTCGTATGTCAGTAATAAAATATAGTGTTAAACTTTTTGAGTGAGTGAAAGAGAAACAATTTGCTATCAAATATATATATATATATATATATATATATATATATATATATATATATATATATATATATATATATATATATATATATATATATATATATATATATATATATATATATATATATATATATATATATATATATATATGTGTGTGTATATATATATATTGATATTAGTCTACTAGAATACATTTCCGTAACTAGGAAATGGCATTTATATCTTTGTATTTTAATGCACCAATCCTATGGGCTTATCTTCGTGGTATTGAATATATTTATAGTATTTAAAGCATGGGATTATATTTTCTTATAACTAAGAACTAATTATGGTAGAGTTAATGGCGATACATTTTCTTGATTTTCCTCATCATCACCTTTGTAAGGCACGTGTGACTAGCAGAAGTTAAGTAATAAACCTCCGCAAGAGTGACATACAAATTGGAAAAGCCTACAAAACTTATAAGATTTCAGCATAAGAAAATTTATCATTTGTTTCTCATATTAATGACTCTCGGTTTATTTCAGATTGGAAAGAAAATAGATACCATGTTGATTTTTCTTGTGGGATTTCTGCGTTACTGCCATCAAACACTTCAAATAAAGGAAAATTTAAACAGTTCCTTCAGAAAATTTTAGATGAAAAATGTGGCCTTAAAACGTACTAATTTTTGTATTAATAACGCTTCGTAGTTGAGTTATGTTTTTCAACCCGTTATGCTGTGTTAAAATGGACCAATATTAATATGCATTAAACCATTTTAAAAAAATGCATTCAAACCTGCAAACGTGAATACCGATTGTGGGGTCAATAATTTTACTAATATAACTTTATATCTTAGTGGACTGTATAAGAATCCATTAATAAAAATATCTAATGTTTTTTTTTAAGTGCAACTAATCAATCTTCTTACTTCTTTTAATAAAGGTAATACTGGAATGGCTTACCTTTAACATCATCTGAATAATACTTGAATAATAAGTCAACACTAAAAAATTTAGTTCCATGCATGTATACTTAAAATACATTTAATAATTTTCTTCATTGACACATAACTGTTGAATTCTGACACACTGAATTCGGAATCAGGTTTTACAAAATGAATAATTGACTGCAAAGCGTCGACAGTTTGTACAATCATCTGCACAGAATCTTTAACAAAAGAAAAAGAAAAACGGAACCAACATAGCGATTTTTGAATTCTTACATGACATTGCTTAGAATAGAATATACACCACAACAGATGAAACATTTCTTAATCATTTTTTGCCAGTACTCAGAATTGAATGTGCGACAACAACAGAATAAAATACATTTTTTTGCTTAACCCTTAACCGGAAACATGCCGTCTGTGAGACTGCTGCGTCTACGTACCTACCCTTTACGCAAAAATGAATTCTCACAAATGTTCATCATTCCACCTAATCTTTCTGCTATTGGTCCCTTCCCCCCTGACTCATTTGGAACACCTGCGCGTTCTTAGTTTTTGAAAGCGAAGTATTGTTGCATTCCACGCAGTCTGAGAGACGGCACGTTTCTGTTTATGTAATTTTTTTCGGTGAAATGGCGGGATCGTCGAAGCGAGTACGCTATGGCGATAAGGACTTCGAAGAGACTGTTTTGCGATGGTTTGATGAAATCGAGAGGGATTTTAGTGATGTGAATATTATTTCGGATGATGAATGTATAAATTCAGAGCACGAAAGTGATTCAACGTTATCAGAAATATCAGATGAAAGTGAAAGTGACTGCATAAAAAATGCAATTATTTAGAATATGCTGCAACATTAACTATAAACTGTTTTGCAAATTTTACTTCATAACTAATTATTTTAATTCATCTTTAACCAATATATAAAAAAATATTTGCATTTATTTTAGTACATTTTCAAAAATTGTATATTGTGTATTGTATTGTGTAATTTTTAAAATTTTTCTGTCTCAGATTTTCAAAGCCCAATTTTTTGCTGTAAAATTTAAAATTTGGTCAAGTTAATACATTAGTAATAAAGAATATATGTCTGAGTTTACTATTCAGTAATTTATTTAGAGTTTTGTTTATTTTAATAGTTATAGCAATTTTTTTTAAGTTAGCAGTCTCACAGACTGCACGTTTCTGTTTGTGTACCAATTTTTGATGTTTCCGGTTAAGGGTTGAAGTAATAAAAAAAAATAAAAAAAAACTTACATACTGATGTCATCTATTGACCAGAAGCACACTTAGAATATAAATTACAAACAATATGATGAATGAAATTAAACAATTATTATAATGAATTTTAAAAAAAATTAAAATAAAAAATAATTAGTTTTTTTATGAAGACTGAACACCGATTATGCATAAGTCGTTGTTAAAAGGAATGGATACAAACTGCGATCAAAAGACATAACACAGCTCATTAACTTACTGTATATGACTAAAAAGAGACCTAATTCACTCTCCTCTTATTTGTAGTTTCGAAATGTTGTTTCTAGGGTCGTACTTGATTTTGATATTTTCTGAGTGAAGTTCCCTTGAATTCTTTATATGGAACGATGGCGATAATCGTTTAGATATGACGCACGGGTAAAATGGATTCTACGTGTGTACTGATATGTTTTAATTATGGTCATTATTTTCTATTAATGCTTAGAATTTTCTCTGTTTATTCTTTTAGATAATCCAACTTATATCGTAGATTTCGTGATGTGTTGACTCAGAAAATTAAACCAAAAACGCTTTTTTTTAATCATAATAATTAAAGTAGTTTACTAAAAAGAGCGGTACAAAATCTATTATTAAAATAAAATTATGAAATTTTATTCCCCTTCGAGATAGAACTCTGGAACATGTAAGCAAATTGTGAAGCATTCTAAATGAATCATGGTTCATCCATTTAGAGTGATATCTTATTTGAAATTTTGTTTAACAATCCATTGAACTAGTCCTAAATATAGGATCTTTAAAACTAATATTGTCATCACCATAATCTGGATAAAATTTCCCGTAATAATAGTAAAACTAAAATTTATGAAAACCTCTCTATTAGTTAAGTACGGAATTTTGTACATTAGAGATCGTTATGCAAAATCTCGCTTCTTCAGAAATTCATTTTGATTATAATCCTCAGAAACGACTATCCTTTTATAAAAAAAGTATCAACTAAATGTTTAATGAATATATTTTATGTTTCTACATGTGATTTAATAAAAAGGAAATTTTGCTTTTCAGAACATATAAGTTGTTCATGTTTAGTAGCTAATTGGAAAATTAATAATTTGTTCCGTAGGTTTTGACTTGAATTCAATCCCTGGCAGAACAAATTGTTTCCTTAATGAGCAGCCAAATTGCTCTCGAGATTTCATCGATGAATACCCGCAATTGTCAAAGTCATCTACTAACTTATCCGATGCAGACACCTATTTCCTGCTCTTCACAAGGAAAAATCCACAGGCGCCGGAAAAGCTACACAAGTGCACTGGGAAGTTACCACCTGGCACAAATTTTAATCCTCATAATGAGTTGATTGTGATACTGATGCCTTTCATCGCTGGATTTTGTGATATCGCGGCTTATAGGGTATGATTCGTGTATTTCATTTAATAACATAAAAATCGCATTGCTTCATAGCAAAAAATCTCGATAAATGGAAGAACATATAATGATTTAAGAAGGTTAAATATTTAAAAATTAAAACAAAAACAGCATTTCCCAGATTCCTTGCTTCTTCTCAAGAGAAATTACATCATATTCCTTTTCACATGAGCCATAATGAAAAATTTCTCACAGTTTGTACATTATTTTTTTAACTTCATTTTGCTATAAATGTAATGGGTTTTGTTATTGATAATAACAGGCACAAATATCGGCCAAAACACATAACACAGCTGATTAATTCTCCTGTTACCATTTGGATGGTCAAAATTCTGTAGTTGCTAAGGTCTCATTTAATTTGAATATTTCCTAAGTGAGATTGCACTGAATTGTTTACATGGACTGTGGCGATAAACGTTTACATAAGGCACACGTGTAAATAGGATTCTATGGGGTACTGATATCCTTCTAATACAATTTATTTTTTCTATTAATGAATAGACATTTCTGTTTTTATTATTTTAAATAATCCGACTTACAGTGTAGATTTCGTAAAGCCTCTTGAAAAGAGTTTTTTTTTCCTAAAATTACACAAAATACGTTTCTAATTCAATAATTCTTAACGTAGTTAGCTCATAAGAGCTGTTACAACGCCAATCGTTATAATTGGTTGATACTACCATCTTTGATCGACATTTATACGGATTCTCTAAGGATTTATGATTTGTTTATGACATTTTAATGTTTCCTTTCTTCGTTTTTATTAATTTTCTACTTATGCTTAATTACGGCTATGAAGTCACTTTTGCAAATTTACTCTGTAGCATCTGTGCTTCAAAGTGCAAGTCTTTACCATCATTTGTTGTATAAATGTAAGAGTTATGTGGTTCTTTACCACTCTTCCTCTACAGTTGATATCTGTTAGAGAAATTTGATAATTGTCTGCCTGATCACTCTTTTTAAATGGAGTTCGATGGTATTATATAGTTGTGTAATATATCCGTCTTACATTAGTAGGAAACAAATATGACAGGACAAAAATTTGTCTCAACACTCATAAAATTAAGGATTTTTAGTTTGATTTATTTGTAAACCCGTGTATGTGCAATACTTTATTGTTGGACAAATTTTAATCAACACATGTTTAATTTAATATCCTGTGTTGCTAAATCTCTTAAATATCGTCATAGGTAATTTCATCCACTGATTTTGGGTCATTTGCAATACATTAGTTCTTTTTTATATAATGATTTTAATTAGTCCTTTTGTTCTAGGAATATAATGACTGTACTAAAAACATTATTTTAACTTAAAAGGTGTTTTAAGTAACTTAAAACGTATTAACATTTTCACATATAAAAAGAGACTTACAGAGGTGATGAGTTTCAAATAATCTATTTGATTTACTTCTGGCATTGCCGTTTATTTGTACATTGATGTGCAATTGAAGAAAATTAAACATCAATACATTAATAAACATGCAGTCTATAAGTTATTAGAGAAAAAAAAATATCTGATGAAATGACAACTGAATCAACTGGTATCACTTCAAACTAGTACATAAAATGTACAATCGGAATTTGAGGGATGATCATAGCAAGATCAGTATCAAGAAACGCGAGAAATAAAAACGGATTAGGAAAGATTTCTTTAATAAATTGCTGAACTCCTTACCTTTTACCCAAACGCTTTTTAATGTAGGATTACGTTCCTCCATAACAGTCCACGGTAAAGCAAAACCGTCGTCGCGAGTTATAATTCGAGAGCGGCAGAATATTATTTCTATTGACTTCTTCTGACATTATGTAACTTATTTTTCTTACCATCGACCTATTCTGCATAGGGTTATCACTCATCCTTCTCTTCGTATGTAGGGATCTTATTGTATATAAAAAAGAGGTAACCAACGATAAGTAATCCTAAGTTAATAACCCGCGGCAGTTTGCTTAGAAAAGACTACCTGAATTTTTTTTTAATAATAAAGGATTTGGATTATTCCTCACACTCGATATGAAGTCAATAACGGAAAGAACAGACGTTAACAGGCGCCGAAATAGCGTAGTAGTAGCATGTCATCTTTCGACACCGATGGTGCTCAATTCGAACCCCGACAAGCGCATTTATTGTACAAACAAAACATTCAAAAGTACCATTTAAGAAAAAAAGAAGTATTTTCATACGATTGCTGTAAATTCTGTTTTTACTGCACTTTTTACTTTCGTCGCTCTTATTATGCCACATTATTGATTGTTGAACTCAGACACATTTTACCCTTGTTGGTCACTGGGGTCATACATGGCCCCAATACAATTTCTGTTGAATATATCTTATTAATCAACCATTTGCTTTTAATGAAATTTTGTGACTTTTATTCTTTTAGTTTTTATATAAAATAATGCTATTATATTTTATTTGTTTTATTTTATTTTTCCCGAATTTGCATTTTTTACACACGAGACCTTTGGGGTCACTGGTGACCCCAGAAATATTATATTGTTTGCTTAACACTCCCATGTTCTTATATGCTTGTAATGTTCTTATATTCATGTAAATATATGCTTTCGAAAGATAAAAAAATTGAATGGCGTGATACTCCATACGCCGGACCTGGACGAACTTCGTCGGAAAATATCATAAAACTAAAACCGGGACTAGCATCATATGCAACATGAAGAGCAATAGATGTAAAATCTACTTTTCTGTTGTAATTTCCACCTACCACTGAAAAAATTATTATAGACATGACGAATATTGAAGGTACTAAATTATTCGGAGATAAGTGAGAAAAAATGGATTACAATGAGTTACATTGCTAATTGGGGTTTCTTAGCTAGGGTTTTCAAATCACAAGGCGAAGCACTGACAAGTTTATGGGATGAACAGTTTGGACGACCTATTTTTCGGGATGAAATGTCTCTAAAGAGGTTTAAAGTTATATCTAGAGTCCTTCGTTTTAACAATAAAGACACTAGAGCAGAAAGGCGACTGAGTGATAAATTGGCTGCTATTCGAGAATTGTGTGGACAATTGGGTTGAAAATTTGTCTAAATTATACAATCCAGGAAATAATGTTACAATCGACGAATAACTTGTCGGTTTGAGAGGCCGGTGCCCTTTCCGTCAATACATGCCACAATAACCGTCGAAGTATGGCATACAAATATGGATTGTTTGTGACGCTAAAAATACATATGCATGGAATATGCTAGTATACACTGGAAAGCCAAAGGATGGCTCACCAGAGAAAAAAACGAGCTTTACGCCTTGTTTTGGATTTGACCTATGGTCTCAAGGTACATAACGTTACTTTCGATAACTGGAACTTGGACCAATTACTACTAAAAATAAATATAACTATGCTAGGAACAATAAGAAAAAATAAGCCGGAACTTCCCATCGAATTTACTCATTCGAAAGGATCGGGGGTTTTTACCTCAATTTTTGAATTTACAACTGACACTACATCAGTAGCATATATACCAAAAAAATAAAAATGTGTCACTCTAATTAGTACCATGCACAACAAAGGTGATATAAGTAATATATCTGATAAAAAACCAACAATGATATTGGATTACAATTCGACAAAAGGAGCAGTTGATACTTTAGATCAAATAGTTGCTATTTACACTTGTAAAAGAGGAACTGCTCGTTGGCCAGTTGTAATGTTTTACTACATAATTGATGTATCTGCGTACAATGCGGGATATTAACTAATTATTTGGCGGGGAATTAACCCTGCATACCATGAAAACAAAAAGAATAGAAGAAGATATTTTCTGGAAGAATTAGGTTATGAATTAATAAAACCTGGGCTAGAAAATTTCTCCCTAGAACTGAAGCAGCCGCAGCAATTGTTACGAAATCGCAAATAGATCTTACAGTAGATCCCAATATGAGTGGAAGCAAGACAAATACCAAAAAAAGCGGACGTTGCAACTTTTGACCAAGAAACTGGATAAAAAATGTAGCGAAAAATGTCATAAGTGTTTAAAATTTATTTGCAAAAATCATTCGTTTCAGGTCGGTAACAGTTGTCAATAAATCTACAGTTATTGTAAGTTTTCCTCTAAAATTAATATTTTTTAATACATAAACTAAATTTTATTTTGATTGCGTCTTTTTCTTTTTCTTTTTTTAATCATTAAAAAGTGTGTAAACTTAAAAAAATATATGTAACATGCAATAATCATAATAAATTAATTGAAGGAAAACATGTGGGGTCGTTTATGACCCCAAGGGACTTGAGAGTAACCGAAATGGGAGGAACCCACGAGGGTTAAGGCAGCTTTTGAAGAAAATTCTGGCATAACTCACCTTGACAACAGGGTGCTTCTTATGTAGCCATCTCCAGCTTCAGTACCGCACATATTTTGTCTAGCCTCGGTGACAAGTTTGACGCAACGCTCCCCAGCTTGGATGTGGCATGGAAATCTATTGAAGTCTGAAATCAATGGCCTGCCAGTTTTGATCATTTCTTCTATTTCTTCGTCCGGTACATTCCTTAGCAAAGGTGGCGGAGTCACATTAGAAACATTCCACTTAATCATGTCAACGTAATCGATCGCATTGAAGTCAAGTGTTGGTATTCTAAAGTATCTAATTGTGTTCAGCTTGCAATTTACCGCTTTCAATTTTGGGGACTTTTCGTAATCCCAGTTCTCTCACATGCTGTCTTTTGTTCATATCCATAGCCACAATTAAATTTTCAGGATGTGAAAAATATGAGTTTCGTTCTATTACTGGGTCGATTATTTTTCGCAAATGTCCAGGGATTTATTGTGTTAATCTGATTGCATCGAACACATTCATAGGACCTTCAGAAAAATAAACACTTGCTTTGATCCGGAATCACAGTGGAATGTAACAGTGCAAAATGAAGTACACCAGCTGCTTGAGTTCATCTGAGGGGTTTTCTTGGCTGACATATAGTCTGAGTACTATATTTGCTGCTGTTATCCATCGTGATTGTGCTAATGGACCTGGTTCTCGAGCTGCCAAATCCGGTGGGCATTGACCAAATTTGATTGATGCAGAAATATCTAGGAGATACAGCTGGTCTCTGCCCAGCTCTTTCTTGTCGGCATTAGGAATAATGCAGTCAATAGGTAAAAAATCTACCACAGGAAGTATTTTTCAGGCTTTCATTTTTTGACCTACTTCATCACTAAAGGATGATGGTCCTGCTGTAGCTCCGTCCAAGTGATGGAAAAGATGTCTGAATGGTAGCTCGTTGAAATGTAGGAGGCAAATACACTATTGATGTGGTCTACCAAATTTTGTTCAATTTGACGAATGAAACCATTTTTCCAGCCAGTGTTAGTTCCCGTTCCGTCACTTCCAATTAAATCGAGCTCCTCCACAGAAATATTCAGTTTAGCTAAATGTGTAACAACTGCCACAACAATGTCTTTTCAAAGCCCATTAGTGGGTGAAACATGACAAAGGTATTTTGACCCTGGTTCTTGAACCAAGGACTAATGTTTTTCTTTTTGGCTCCGACAATAACGTTTAGAACCAACTATTTCAATCACCATAATTTAATCCTTCCTGCAAGTAAAATAAAGATCACGTAAAGGTTCATTAATAGCTTTGGACTGCAATGATGTCTGTTACTAATTTTTTCTCTTCTCACTTTGTTCTTGTCGACAACAGGAGACAAGTCTTCCACGTTTATGATGCCGAAGTCTTGGAGCACACTAGACATAAACACGGCTGCAGTGCGGTCAGATACCTCATACCGATTACTTGCCAGAACAGTTACTTTAAGTTTTATCCTCATTTATCAGGGCTCAGATGTTTTCAGATTTTTCTCATCTGGTTCGAAAACCTCATCTCTTTCAGCGTCACTCTCATTGTTTGCTTCTTTCTGTTCATTTTCGGGCTGCTAGTGCTTAGTAGTTTCTTTACATTTATACCCACTTTCGATCGAAGCACTTCTACCTTGGTTTATTTTATAGTAATTTGCCAACAAGGTATTTCTTCGCTGCCTTTTCTCCAATTTTTGTGTTTCCAGTACGTCTACAGACCCTTTTTTGCCCAAATTGTACTTTCTTTGAAGATATATGAAGGATGGGTGAGAGTGGTGAGAAGATTCTACTCATCTCCCATAAACAGTCAGTCGCCTTATTGCAATCCTTCAAAATATGTATTTTACTCTAGTTTATAAGGCAATGCGCGATCGGTAAATGTTGAATAATCAAGGATTTAAGTTTTTTTTCTCGTACTATTAGCTTTACCCTACACAACCTAACTAGCGCTTTTCAGATTTCAAACGTTTGAGGGTTTCAAAAATTGGAAAAGAAAATTTCATTTTCTTATTTTTTTTTTAAACTTTGAAGTGAATGCAAGATCGGAAGTTATTATTTTTTCACAAAGTTTTTTTTACGGTTTTTCTTATCTATGAATGTAACAACTTTTTTCAACTAACCATTTCTGAAAAAAAAAGTTTTTTCGGCCCACCCTAATTCGCAGACTGGAAAGTCCCTGTATACTGATACAGGGTGTAGGAGAGAGTACGACCCCACCGAGATGTCACCCTTGGAGGCGGTTCTGTCAAAATTGGGGTGGCACCTATGCTAGGGGAATACCTAACCTGAATATAGGTAAAACGCTAGAGCAGTATGATTCCGCCATTGCGATAGAGTTCGCACTTTTTTCTATTAACAGAGTTGATAAAAGGTACATTTCAGACATAAATCATTAAAATAATGATTTTACTGATAAAGCGTAGTCATATTTGAGCAACAAAAATATGGTGTTTCATGTATTTAGTAAAGAATGCGCAATACAGCATGCGAGAGAGCATGCAGAGATTATTATGTAACGTCATAAAATAATCTGACCATTCATAAGGCTTCGTTTCCTTGGCGGGAGTATTTGACGTTTAATGTGGATGTGAATTTTTGGTAACCCCAAAGTCCGAAGAGAAAATCTCTCAAAAAGTGGCCACTCGGGGGGGGGGGAGCAGTTCTTTTTTCACGAGGGGCAGAAAGTGAGGAGGAGATTGTCACCAATAGTGCCCCACTTTTCGCCAAATAACGGTATTGGCATCAAGGAAGAGTCCAACAGGTGTTACTTCCTGCCGATGGGTAATGGTTTTACCCTAAGAAAAGGCAGTGTTTACAAGAGACAAGTGGGGAGGAATACACATCTGCAGTTAACAATTGAAAGAAAATTTTCAACACTATACCTATTGGAATATTAACTGCCGTGATTTGCTGTACAATCTGAAATGTTTAAACTCTGATTTTTTATGTCTATTTTCCAAGTTATAAACTTGCAACTAAGCAAAAAATCTTTCACGCTTTCATTTAATTTTTAAACTGAGCAAAAATATGGCTAACAAGAACCAAGTTATGAGAAGATATTTCACAACGGATGAAATTAGAGTTTGACGAAATATTCCCCTAGTTAATTTGCGAAAAATGGGAAATTTTATAAAGTGTTGAAAAAATTAAATGCATGCGATTTTTCATTGGAAGAGGTCATTAGTGTAGTCATCATAACACTTTAAAGGGCTGGACCGGCTTTAAGCGCCGATTTGACCTATTAGATTAGGAAAAGTTTTTTAAAATATCTAAAAGAAAATTGCGTAAACAGATGTAAAAATTATTCAGAATAACGAATAAACGAAGTGTGTAAAACGTGCATATGTAAATCTCAATATGCTGGTTGAAGAAATGGAAGCATTCTTCCATCTTAATATTTCTGAAACCCATAAAAATTCTAAAATTCCTAGCTACGAAAGATAGAGCTGCTGGCTTTCAGAAAAAACTAACAATTTCAAAAACCCAAATACCCAGAAATCTGCATCTATAATAATAAATTTTTGTATGATCCCGTGTTTATAAAAGTAAACAGGACTCCAAATTTTATTGAGGATTTCTGAAATTCTCTCAAATTACTTCGGGAAATAGTAAGTAGAACGATGCATGGTTACAAGTTTCAAAATACATTGATTACATGAAAATAGAAATCAAAACATGTGATTGTTTTCTAGCTGGTGTCCGAATCGGTAGCAATATATCTTTCGGTTCATCAGTTGCCGGGTTCGATTTACACTGTGAGAAATTCAATCCAATGCCCCCCCCCCCTCTCTCTCATTTTCACATATTTCGGAGAGGGAAAAAATGGCAAAGTAATTTATAAGAATGCATGGTTTCTATGCGAGTCACATGCTGTTTGAAATCATAAAATGAACAGGAAACAATTTTATAGGAATTAAGACAATTCGAAAATTTATGTTGGTGTACTTTAGAAAATTGGTTCAACTGGTGATGTGAAAACAAAACTGTCTCCCCCACTTTTCTGGAAAGCAACCGATGGAAAATCAATCCTCCGTAGGCTATAAAAGGCCAAATATGGCAATCCGCATTTCGTAGCGGCGGGAAGATACTTACGTTGCAGGTGTAAATTGGCCGTTGTAGCATAAATAGTATTGTCAACTAAGCTTTGCCCCAAGTATAGCTAAGATGAACTGCGACCGCTGTGGTGCTGTTGTAAACAGGTGTCGCACTCCTTTTCACACAAAGCATATATCAGGGGTAGCCAAAGCAGCGACCGCGGTCGACTAGTCGACCGCGTAACTATTCCTAGTCACCCGCCTGTCTGATATTGAAACATCTCAGAGTCCCCGTCTCACATATTACGCGAGACAAACCGTCCGACAGAGACGACACGCTCCAATCCGGAAGTTAGCCGATTAACGGCGCCAGTCTCCGTCTAAACCCCGACGGGTAAAACAAGTGCTGACTTGTAGGTACTCACGTGGGAACTGTAGCGCATGGCTATCGTATGTGTTGGCTTCGGATATTAGAAGTCACATTTCGCTATAATCGGCTATCTTCGACTCTACAAGAAGTCTCATCACCTAACGGTGCTTATTTAATACGGCTTAGTTTCGACATGTTTGTATCGATCATGATGAAAGTTATCAGGAGTGACATTGGCCAACATTTCATGTAAGCTTCTGCTTTTTTACCATGCTCTTTTATTTTATTTTTTAATTTATTTACTTATTTTGTTTATTTATTTACCCACAATGAGTTCCCTGACCACAAATTCCAAGTAGTCGAAAACATATCATTATAATGATGAATGGGAACAGTATTTTTAATTTCAAGATGAAAGAGAGATAAAAGTGTTTGCATTATTTGTCTTTCAAGCGTAGCATTTCCAAAAAGAGTCAATGTTGAATGACACTTTAGAACAGTGCATATACAATATGAGAATAATTATACACTTGGCACCAAGTTACGGAAAGCAAAAGTACAACAATTAATGGCACAATTAAATATGTAACAGTCATTTTCTCGAGATTAAGTACGAAGTCCAAAACAGCCACCATGACCTCATTTAAGGTAGCCGAAATGTTATTAAAACATAAGAAGCCTTATGAAAACGGCGAAATATGGAAGGAGAGTTTTATTAAAGAAGGAGAACTATTATTTCAAAAATTTAACCTTAAATATGAAATGATTAATTTAGAAGAGATTCTGAAAGAAAATATTAATGAATGTGGGTTTCTATCCTCAAAATTCGACGAATCAACGGATGTCACTGATACCTCACAACTATGTATATTTATTCGAATGTGGTTCCAAGATATGTCTATCATAGAAGAACTGATAAGAATTTTACCGATAAGAGGACAAATGAGAGGTCAAGATATTTATAATTCGTTTAAATATTTTATTACTAAAACAGAATTTCCCATACATAAACTGGTATCGATTACGACTGATGGAGCTCCTTCTATGGTTGGGAATCATAATGGATTTATTACTCTTTGTAAAATTGATGATGATATTAAAAGTTTTACAAAATTCCATTGCATCTTCGATCAGCAGGCATTATGCTAAAAAATATTGAAAACAGATGATGGGATTGTCACGCAGAGTGACAATATAAGAGCATGCACTGGTTTGGCATGAGGTGTGTTTAGAAATCAGCAAGACTTAAGTTAAAATAATTAAGTTTATTCGAAACTTCAATAAACATTTAAAAATATTAAAAGCAATAATTTAAACATTTGTATAATCAAAACAATCTCACACAGAGACTTCTAACATACGAATCTCACTAGCTCGTGAGTTCAACTGGGTCTGCTGCTAGCGGCCCCTTTGCTCTAACTCGAGCAGTATTTATACAAGCCAGTAACATAACATTGACATATTTGCATAAAATACACTGGAAAGGAAAAATAACAAACCATGGGGAAAATAAACGAAAAACATCATTTCTCAGATGTATGACGCGAAAGTTGCTGTGCCGCCATTACTTGTTAGATAATAAGTGCTACGTCAGTCTAATAAGATAGCATGAATGTCGGAAAGTAATACAAGTAAATGATCTAACAAACGGAAGTTTAGATAGCCCTTTTAAGGTTCATTTTCCTAACATTATTACTCTTTGTAAAAGTGATGATGATATTACAAGTTTTACAAAATTCCATTGCATCATCGATCAGCAGGCATTGTGCTCAAAAATATTGAAAACAGATGATGGGATGAATTTCGCATTTAAAATAGTTAATTTTATTCGTGGAAGAAGTTTGCAAAGACGCAGATTCAGAGCATTACTAGAACTATGGGAATCTGATTTTGGGGAACCACTGACGTAAGGTGGATAAACCGTGCTAAGTTTTTAAAAAGATTCTTGGATCTTTTTCCTGAAATAAAAGAATATATGGCAACTGTAAATACATCATATCCTCAATTGGAAGATGATAAGTGGGTGTGTGATCTTTTTTTTTCTCTATAACATTACAGGAAAGCTAAATTAAACAAATTTGCAACTTCAAGGAACGAACAAAACATTAACTAAACATTAACAAAACATTAACTGAAATAGTTAGCGATGTTAATGTATTCAAGGGGAAACTTACATTCCTGGTAGCACAATTGAGGAGAGGAGATTTAAAACAATTTGAAAATATTGCAGCTAAATATAGTTATAAAAACTCAAAGGAATACGATCAATATGCAAATAAAATTTGTCTGTTGCGAAATAAATTTAATAGAAGATTTAAAGATATTTGTAAAATAGATGATATATTATTCATGTCATTCCCATTCAATGATGAAAAAATAAGAAATATCAATAAAATTAAAAGAATTTTTGGTTGTGGATCAAATGCTAGTTGAGAATGAAATCCTTAACCTAAAATGCGATATATTTTTGAAATCAAGAGCTTTGTCTCAAATTAGTTATTGGGATTTACTTTGTGAAGAAAAATAACCATGCTTATGGAGATGTGTAGCATATTTAACAAGCTTTTTCGGTTCTACTTACCTCTGCGAAACAACATTTTCTACCATGATTGTAATCAAAACAAAACATCGCTCCCGTTTGCCAGATAACCATTTGGTACCATGTTTACGAACAGCTATAAGTACATTTGAACCGCAGTTTGATAAGATTGCCGAAAATATGCAATGCCATGTTTCCAGCGAGTGTTCTGATAGGAAATAAAAATAGCAGTTAAAATTAATTTTCAATAACTGTCGTGTCTGCCGCGTCAACTCCTGTTGTTTTGTCCCTGTACTTTCCTCTCAAGAAAGCAGGGGGGTAGGGCAATGACACCGGCTTGATAAGGGATTCGTGTGGTGTTCGGAGACGAGGTCCCGGGCAGAAGTCAGGAGGACGTGAAAGAGAGTGCTTGTGCCCACGCGAGAGAAGGCGTGTGGTTTTTTTTAGTCTGCGGTGTTGGCTCTTGAGAGAGTCGGGCAGACGAATACGGTGCGTGGATGTATTGAGACCCCGAAGACGCACTAGGTCTTTGTTAGGTAACAGTCATTGGGAGATGACTGAAATAGTTAATTGACTGTATAATACTGTAAATAAGTTTGTAGACAGCTGCGTTTGTGCTTGCGAAAGAAATAAAACTTTGAATATTCACAACATTGATGTCATTAATAATAAGAAAATAAAAGAACGTATTGTTTTATTTATAAACTAATTAGTTTCTAAGAAGACATTTTTTACTCTTATTAAAATAACTTGATATTGAATGTAATTAGTAATATCTATGATTATTTTAAATGTAAACTAATTTTTGGCTTTAAATTTTCTTATGATCACTCAACACATACGAATGGACGCAGTGGCCTAGTTGCCAAGAGTAACGGACTAGTGTTCTGAAAGTTACTGGTTCGATTCGTGTCGCTGACAAATCCACTGCCGTGTACACTAATGGCGGCTGAAGCACGTAAGATTTGTAGAGGGTGCAATATCTCCCAAGTTCTCATAATTACCTCTAGAGGTGCGGGTCAAGTGTTCTGGTCTGGTCACTTGACTGGGTTCAAAATTACGGGTCCTTTGGCCAATTCCGACTCCGACTCTTGTGGTGCCAGTCAAAACAGGAGCCGGACCTTCATCGCCCATAGCTTACGGGACTTAATCTGATGTTGCTGTCGGTCAAGTGGCATAAGCAGCAACAACAACACATAGGATGTTGGTGGACCACTGCCTATAATTTAAATTACAGGTCGACCATAGTAATCAAAAGTTAGGCTGCCACTTGCGTATATGAACAGGTCTGGAATTTTCAGCCGGTTGGCATTAGCAACAATAGCAAAACAACAACACGGGCGTTAGCAACTGTATACAGAGTTGATGGTCTATTGTGTAAGTATTTCAACCTTGAGGAACTCTCATTCCAACTAGAATACCAAAAATATACATCTCTAGCACACAAGTAGCTTTGGACCAAGGTTTCACCTTTGGTATGGGCTCTTCACCAATGCATTACCGATGAATACGCTGGAGGGGGAGGAATTTGGAATCCGGAATCTATGTAATCTTTCCTATTGGTGACTGACAAAGTGCAGTCAAGCAGTCCACTCCTTAAAGAACCATCGTCTTTCACATTGTGGTACAAAATTTACAGTGGAAGGAGATGACAAAAGTACTAAACCACGCGAAAGAGGTTGATCTAAAAGCAAAAATATATATCTCCATGGTACAGTTATGGTAGGACGTAGGTTTCATCCTTGTTATGTGTTCCTTAGCAAGGCATAGCCGATAAGGCATTACATCTAGAAGAGGTCGCGCTTGAAGCTTTTCGAGTCATTTTCCTTTTGGTTGTGCAAAGCCCAAGTCGTAGAAAACAGATTCGGCTGTCGGCAAGCGTATATATGAACTGTAAAAAATTAAGTAGGAAAAAAATAAGGGTAAGGTTTGCAGTGTCACAATAAAATACTTCTTAGTTATAAATGAAAAATCAAATATGTAATTTCTAGGTTGAAAATTAACATATAAAGTTTTTCAAACTGGATTTAAAAGTTAAAAAATCCTATATTTAAGAAATCAAGACCATGGATGTGCACCTCAAAATTCATCAAGATGGATAAATAGCCCCATAACTTTAATCTGAAAAATTAAAAATATATTTTTCCTGTACTTGGAATCAGTTACAAAACTTAGATTCTATAGTTAGTGGCTGTTTATTTTACATATCTTTTGCAGTTCAAACAAGTTTATGGGCTCTTAAAATATTTTTACTATTATCTTTATTAAATTTTTATATTTAACTGGTGTTTTTTGTGTATTTAAAGAAGTTTTATTTTTTTCCAGGAATGGATGTACGAAATGTTAAAGAGAGATGATTATAACGTACTAGCAGTTGATTATAGTTGGGGAAGCCATATAGATTATGGTACTGCTATACTGAACATAAAAATAGTTGCAAAACAGACAATTATTGTTCTTAACAACATACAGGTGATACATTTAAGCAGAGTTATTAAAAACCTTTTTAGTATTTTTACTTATTATAAATGTTGATAAACTGCCGGAAGTCTTTGTAATCAATTAGTAACATAGTATTTAGAATGTATTATATATCAAACAATTGTAAAAAGTTATTAATGTGTCAGTAAAACCATAAGCATTATTGACGTTACGGTGAAAGATATAGGTCGGCTACTCTGACGATTAAATTCATATAAACTTCATTTCCAGAACATTATCTAGTGTTTAAAGGCAAAGATATAACCAATTTTCATCAGCAAATTGACATAATTTTATGATGCAGACAGACATAAACCTAGTTTTGTTGCTGGTATTCTGTAAAACATTAATTCACAAAACATTTGCCTAAAAGACGGAAAAGTTAATTTGTATTTGCGAAAAATTAATATGTATTTGCGAAGTTAAAAAAAAATATTCCTTGTTGTAGAGCTTATGATCTCGGGTAAAAAATACTGTACAGATATGCATTTCAGTGGGCAATATCTTTGTTCCTAACAGTAGTTGTATTTAGAGCAATGTCGTCCACTCTTTTTCCAGAGCTAGGAAAGGCTGTCTCGGATTTTCTTGATGAATGCAAATTAATGCACTTTTATATCCCAAATACGTCTAAGGATATGACATCAGGGCCAACTGGGAATTCAATTAATGTCAAATTTCTCCAAAAATATCTCCACAGCTCCTGCACGATTTTGTTATATCATTAATCACCAAGTGTTTTCCGAAAATGTACTTTAAACAGACATAATTCGACATAATATAACAAAAATCAGCTTTGCAATAGTATTAGTCCTCTGAAATTATCACAATTTCCAAAATTGTAGCCATGGAGATTAACTTTTGTATAACTATGTTCCTTTAACTCACCTTGTCCCACAGTAACTATTTTCTTTAAGACAATTTTCCCACAGATAAGTACTACAAATGTACTCATTACACATATTAAGTAAATTATAATATCCAATGTCACTATTAATAATTTATTATTATTATTTTGCTTTTATAGGACAATAATGATAGCATAATCCAACTACTTACTTTACAAAACTCCTTCAAGAGGGGACAGGACCTTAAAGATCGACGAAATGACTATAAATATGGTCTAATTCTAACCACAAAAACTCAAATAATATTGGAAAAAGAAATTTTGTTTCTTTATACATATAAAATACATATCTTTAAATATGTCATATATAAAAATAGAAATTATAAATCTATAAATAATTTTCAAATTAGCAGTTTAGAATTTTATATTTTATATGGTTAACTAGTGATTAAAAATCATAAAGTGCTGTGTGAGTCATAAAATTGAGATATATGCTTACAGAAAATAATTAATGGTCAGAATACACTTGTAATATACTATTTACCTGTAATGTAAAACCAAGTAAGTTGTAATAAATATTATTTAAAGTAAAAATTGAGCATAAAATTTTAAAACTCAAAAATTATCACAATTATTTGCAGAAATGTCTCTCATAAAAAATAGTATTCCAGAATTGCAAATTTTTCTGGTTTTAAAATGTAGAGTACCGTGAAATATACATACGAATATAGTTCTATCAGTTTCTTATCAGTTTCCTATTGATAGTTCAGAAGAAATGCTGCACACAAACTCAGATTAGCAGTTAATCTTATAAAATTCTAAACTGCTAATTTGAAAATTATTTATGCATTTATAATTTCCATTTGTATGTATGATATATTTAAAGATATGTACTTTATATGTATAAAGAAAGAAAATTTCTTTTTCTAATTTATTTGAGTTTTTGTGGTTAGAATTAGACCATATTTATAGTCATTTCGCCGAACTTCAAGTTCCTGAGCCCCCTTAAACATAGAACCTTTCGTTTAAATATGCCTAAGTTCTCGCATAAAACCATTATCCATAGTTAAGAAACTGATATATATGTTTTGTATAGTTTGGATTATTCGTTTTTGATTTATTGAATGGATTATAATATTTAATGCATCCATCAATAATTTAAATGCTTTTGTACTTTTATACTTCAACAAGAGTGATAAAGTAATCATACTCAATACCATCCAAAAAAATTTCAAAACACAAAACCTTTTGTTTAAAAATTTTCATTTTCTTCAATAATGCACTATAGAATGATGGAAAACTGATGAATATGTTTTAATTAGTTTAGACTCTTATAACTTTGCATACAATAGTTTTACTATAGCATTTAATCCTTCAAAACTTCGATCGTACTTATATTATCTTTAGGAAAGAGCGTATTTCTTCAACATCCATAAAGAGTTCTCTCATTTCATACCTTTTCATTCTCTAACAGCTGATTACACTTCCTTTATATGAATATACTTCTACATTGAATATACTTCTACGCACCTAAGTGATAAGAAATGCGTTTCTATCTCCAGACAGAAACAGGGATCACGAAAGAACAAATATATCTAATTGGCCACAGTCTTGGCGCCCAGCTGGCTGGTCTTATCGGAAAGGATTTCCCAGTAAGGAGAATAACTGGTAAGTTTTACGAAATTAAATGTCCGAACCGACTGAGATATTTTATACTAATAAACACACAACACTGATCACGTCTTCCGTATACCGAATTACTAGAAAATTATTAAAAACCTTTATTGGAAAAATCCTTGTCTAGATTTTGGAAAGAAAACTATCTGAACTTTAACAAAATCATTTAATTTGAATAAAATGTGACAATCCATAGTACTGCTATAAAACGTCCGATTAAAATGAACAGAATCTCTATGAAAACTATTTATTCCTCTTTTCAGAATTTCAGTCATTTTTTAAAGACGAAATCGGTGCGTTTTGAACCGAACTGAGGTAGCAAGGTAATGATTCTTAACATGTTTTATGACTAGTCACCCCTTTGGAAGACTTCTAGACCCTACGTGCCTCTAGGCTTGAAATATACCTACATAAATCTGGAAAGATCAAAATGTATGAGCTGAAAATGGTGGCGGATTATGCTCTATCTGAAAGTTTTTGAGCGTGCTGCAGTTGCGGTTCAGGCAGTTAAACAAAGGCGCGGATTCAAGTAGAGCGGACTATACAGAATCGTACGTGAACAGCAAACAACACAATTATTCTATGCTATTTGCATCACTATCTCATTAAATCATAAAAAACTGTTAGTGAAAAAGTAACAAAAATGCGATAATTTTCGCTGAATTTAATTTTCTGTTTTTACAAGCCTTGTTAAAAAACTTTCTACACATATATTTTTTCTAACTATTCTCGCCCTCCCCCCTCACGTTCCCAAGAGGTGCGCACCCCTAAGTTCATGCCAGGTTTACGAATGAAATGATCCGCTGAAATAATTTGTTCTGCCAGTGAGTATAATAACGGAAAGAATGAAATGTTTTGACAATTCGGCTGTGTACGTAATCGTTGAGGTCATATATATGGGCTTTGGTGTGAACATATTAAAAATATAACATAATGTAAATCCTTCTTTAAAGGCCTTGATCCAGCTGGACCTGGATTTGCCAAAGAAAATACTCCTCTTGAAGATCGGCTGGATCCGAGCGATGCAGATTTTGTGGATGTATGGCACTGCAATGCTGGAAGATGCTTACCACAACGTAAGGTATTTGGTACTAACCTTCTGAAAAACGGTAAAAAATAATGGAGTGCTACCATATATATATATATATATATATATATATATATATATATATATACATACACATACTTTTAAAATCTTTGAAGAATATAGGGGAGATTCTACGGAAGAAGACTATGCACTCATTTAGCTTATGTTAGAAAAAAAGCCGTTTTTCCCCAAGCCATTTTTACTAAGTGAGCCGTAATGTTTGACGTCACCAATACCGTCGATTGCGTCACCCATCGATAGCTATGACGCAATCACCAACCCAGTGACGTACACCTTCGTGATGGCAGACACTTAAGGGGCCATAGGACCATTAAAACTTCAAAAAATCGATTTTTCAATTTTTATCTATTCTTTATAACTGAACATTTCTGAACAAAATGCAAAAAACCGCATCATAATATTTGCATTAGTTTTTCAGTTATAAGCGTTTTTGTAACCCTCACTTCTGACAATTTCCATCATAGCAGCCATTGCCGCCATTTTTAAAGGGCCTGTCACTGTTTGTTTACATTTCTAGTGCGCTGTTTTGAAACACATTGCATCTTTTGAAGTATTTTGTACCGTGGTTTCGACATTTATTTTTAATACTTCTTTTACAGAAGAAGGAATGTGATTACTCAACGCTACTCACCCGCTGAAATCCGTTGTGTTTATGTTCTGGCAGCGTGATAACTGTAGTTCGTTCTGTCAGTTTGCTTCTGTTTTGCTCGCAGTTTTAACACATTTTACTAATTTGATTACGTTTGATGTTATTAATTTTAAGCTTTTTAAGCATAAAAGTTAAACCCATCGTATTGTTTATGTTATTTTATTCTAAATAACTCGTAGTTTGCATTTTACGTGCCAAAGCAAAGACTTTTTGACACTATACTATATTTTGGCTTTTTTCTCAGTTTACGTTTGCTCTCCATTTAATAATAATGAATACACCTTGTTCAAAATCTCGTTCTGGCAAAAGAGTGAAGAAAAAACATTTTCAAGGAAATGCTTATTTAATGAGAAGCAAAACTAACCCGAAAGTGTTTGTAAAGCGTATTGTTGATTCCACGCCTAAAGAAAGTGCTTCAAGTAAAAAATTATGCGATTCCACTGGAAAACTATTATTTGATACTTCAGATATATGTTCTGAACCTCATGAATATAGAATTGTTGATATATGTATACTTTTCAATCAACTTGAAACTGTTTTGTGCTGCAATAAGTGTCATGGGGAAATAAACATTAGAGAAAAATCTTCTATGGGATTATCATCTACATTTGTTGCATGCTGTAAGAGCTGTGGTGAACTGGTGTCAGTGAAAAGTTCAAAAATGATTGGCGATAGGAAAAATATTCCAGAAGTAAACAGAAGGGCTGTGTTTTCTATGCGATGTATAGGACAGGGTTTATCTGCTCTATCTACATTTTGTGCCACAATGGGTTTGCCGACGCCTGTATCTCAGAAAGCATATAACAAAATTAATCACAAGATTTTGAATGTCACATCTGTCATCGCTAAATCTTCCATGCAAAATGCTGTTGAGGAAGAAATTGAACTAACAAATGGATCGACAGATATTACTGTCAGCGGTGACGGCAGCTGGAAGACTAGAGGACATTCCTCACTTGTCGGTGTATGTACACTCATAGGAGCAGAAAGTGGAAAAGTTATTGACACGACAGTGATGTCTTCTTTTTGTAAAGGTTGTGACAGTTACAAGGGTAAGAGTAGTGGCCCTCGCTATGAGCAGTGGAAAAAAAAACACATAAAAATGTGTTCAAAAAATCATTCGGGTAGTGCTTCAAAAATGGAAGTTGATGGAATGTTGCGCATATTCAATAGATCAATTGAAAACAAGGGTGTGCGGTACAAATTTTACATTGGTGATGGTGACACTAAAACATTTTCACAAATAATTAATAAAAAACCATATGGAAGTGAAATGGAGGTAACAAAAATTGAATGTGTAGGCCACATTCAAAAACGAATGGGTAGTCGACTGAGAAAGCTAAAGACCCAGATGGCAGGAAAGAAGCTTTCAGATAAAAAAACAATTGGAGGCAAGGGTCGGTTGACAGACGCTGCAATTCAAAAAATTACTTCCTACTATGGGAATGCTATTCGTGAAAACAAAAATAATCTATTCAACATGCGGAAAAGCATATGGGCTATATGGATGCACATGGTGTCATCTGACAGTGACCCTCAACACTTCTTTTGCCCCAAGGGTCCCAACACGTGGTGCAAATACAATCTTGCAGTACAAAACAACACAGTGTCTGACTTCAAACATAAAAACTCCCTACCAAAATCAGTCATGGACTTGGTGAAACCAATATTTAAAGATCTATCTGATCCAAATCTGTTGAAGCGGTGTCTTGGAGGGAGAACACAAAATCCTAATGAATGTTTAAACTCTCTCATCTGGAAATATTCCCCCAAAAATATTAATGCTGGAAGGGAAATTGCTGAAATAGCAACAAACATTGCTAGTGTAAAATTTAATGATGGTGCTAAGGGCATGGCAAAAATTATGGATGCTCTAAATTTTAGTGTAAATAAAACTTCAGCAAACGTTCTGTATCTGAGTGACCAGAAACGTGTGAACGAGGCTGATGTTCGGGCTTCCGAAGCCACTTATGAAGCTCGAAAAGCCCGTAAAAGAAAGAAAACTTTAGATTTTCAAAGACAGGAAGAAGAGAAAGGTGTTATATATGAACCAGGGGCATTTTAACATGCAAAGTTTAACACCGAACTGTAACCAAATTACATTTATTACATTTTTAAAATTTAGAGCTCTTTTTCTGGGGTATATGATTTTAGCGCTTGCACGCAATATATTTTAAAATCTACTCAACCAATTAATTTCAAATTTTTTACTCTTATTAATACTATTCATATACACAAATTATAGATGAAAAAATCCTCATAAATTAAAAAATGTGCTTTAAAAAAAATAAAGTTGTTTTTTTTCATCAAAAATTGAAATTTTATTTTGTGTAATTTTTAATTGTATTAAATTTAGTTTAAATTTCTAAAAAGTGTCTATAATTTAAAGATACAATGATTATAAACACATTATTGTTAAATTTAAATCCATAAGTATAATATTATGTGAAATATCTTGCGCACAGCTGCTACATGCACCGTTATGTTTGTCAAAAGCCACGTTTGAAGCTTGAAAAGCTCGTAAGAGAAAGAAAACTTTAATTATGTCTGTCACCATTATGTCTGTCAAAATAGTATAAATTTTAAAAATTCAAAATTAAATTTAAATATACTTTTTTGACTTCAATAAAATTTGTATAATAAGAGATATATTTAATCTATTTGGCATGCAAATTTCAAGTATTTAACTCAAATGTGATTTAAATTATAAAAATATAAAGATAATACAATTTCCAAAGAATATCAGCACAGTTAAAGGTCCTATGGTGCCTTAACCGAAACTTCAACCTCATGCAAATATTTGCACATTTCCGCAGCCGAGCGCGCCACCAGCACCAGTCGTGTATAAAAGCCGCAGCAGCTAGCCAGCTCGTTAGTTGATTGAGGGTAGATAATGAGTTGGTTGCGGTGGTAGTAGGTAGTTGGTTGTGGGCAGTTGTTGAAGTCGTTTATTCAGTAGTCAGTTCGACGTTGAGTTCGATGGTTACCCGAAGCCAGTGACAGCCAGCAGTTATGCGCTAGGCAGACGCACTCTCGATGCACTCAATGTGAGGAAGTAAAAGCAGGTTAGTTTACAACGCGCTTGGTGAACCACGCTCTGCTACCAGATCCTATCCAGACATTTCTAAAAGTCACCGAGTTCTCCCATATAGCCAGACTTTTTCATGGACGGATCCCCAGCTAAGCACCAGCAGATATTACCAAGACCTTTGAAGTCGTGTCCAAGCAACTAGCATCGTAACTAGATATCTGATTGTGTTTCCCCGTGCAGAAGTAAAGTACACAAACGTCAACCAGGTTGTACCGAACTTCAATTTTTTACTTCACCTCCGTTTAACTTACTTTAAGTAAATTTTGAAGTCAAGAAACTTTACCTTATGTTATAAACGAGACTTTCATCTTTATTTATGAATGTAGTTTGTTTTTGTTTTCAGTGTCCGCTAATGAATAAACGTTAGCTTATTTTTAAACTTATTTTTGTTATTCTTGTATGTTTGCACACCACACACTATTTCCGGCTAATATAGCTACTTTTATGAAACTTATCGGGTTATCGTCCACCTTCCACTGCGAGCAAATACGACTCTGTAACCCCAAGCCATAAGTGTGAAGCTATTGGCACTTTTAGCCATATTACACGAGTAGGGATTCGGCATTCCTGCCAAATTCCCTAACAGCTTATAAAAGTTGTATTCATTTTTATCTTCATTGAAAGTTAACCCTTTCGCGACGGCAGTTCCGATCACGCGCTTTCCTCTGAGGCCGGAGGTTTTTCTCGTGAGCGTACCTTCCAGGCCGGCGGACTTTAAAGCGCTAAGCCTAAATTTACGAAAAATTCCAAAATAGTAACATTTACAAACAAATCTATTTATTTAAGCTATATATGGGTTACTTACACATTCTTTATTATTTTTCCACTAAAAAATTTTTGTTATACAGTTTAAAATATTTTTTGCTGGGACATAATGTCGAATCTCCCTTTCCACAGTAAGAGACTTTCTTCAACTGATATATTCCTATCAGGAATATATCAAGAATATGTCAATAATATATCAAAA
The DNA here is from genome assembly GCA_907164885.2 of Dolomedes plantarius. NCBI lineage: Eukaryota > Metazoa > Arthropoda > Arachnida > Araneae > Dolomedidae > Dolomedes > Dolomedes plantarius. The sequence continues at coordinate 188,754,714 of OU015497.1, forward strand.
ACTCTGAAAGTTTTGAATGATTAAATCTAAAAAAGGTTTAATTTTTTCAATCTTTTTGGCATCATCAGAAGTTAAATGCAAGTATCGAAGAATTTCGATGCGTTGGTCCCGACTCATAACCTTACTGAAAAAAGGTGTTGCAATCCTGGGATTCGTTGAGTAGTACATCTTAATTTTCGGTTTTTTCACGATACCCATTAAAATTGTCAAAGCAAATTAAACAAACATTTCTTCTTTAGTTACTGGCAAAAATACTTCGACGATGAACTCTGTTCACTTTCCGGATTTATGTACCTCTCATACGCATTAATTTGGTTAGTATAATATAATACGCATTAATTTATTTATTAAATCCATTACAGTTTCATCAAAAAAACATCTGAAATAATCCAATTCATTTGATACAGCATCATGGACTTTTATTTCGCATGCCGCTGTGAATGTTAGTTGAGTTAAATCCCTTACGTGAGAAGACCACGAAGAAGTACCATCCCGCGATATACTCAGAATAGAAATGTCTGAGTATCTTCATCATCACTCTGATCCCGATGTTCCAAATAAACAGATTCACCCGAAGAGATTTCTGTATCACTCACTACTTTCATAATCAGACACATTTCTCATCAATTCAGAAATTTCGTCTTCTGTTAAATATTTTCTCCTTTTCTCCATATTAAATCATCAAAGGAAAGAAATCTCACTGCAACAGAATCTAATTCTGACTCAAACCCCATATACCCAATGCTACAATCCCACCGCAAAAGAAAAATAAACAAAGATATGTCGTAAACAAAGACCACGTGCAAAGTTTAAATGCCCTACCCGCTGACAGTCAAACGCAATACATCCATTCCTCCGTTTGTTTACATAAAACGATAGACCGCATGTGATTCATACTAGTCTTGTTTTCGAATAGAAGGTCCCAACTACGTGTACTCCAAATTTCATAGACATGCGGTGCCATCTTGTGCCCCAAAAATTAACTAATAAAACGTTCCGAACTACTGACACGTATAGGTGACGTTCGGCCACAAACGCGGATAGCTGCTGTCACGTATAGGTGACGTTCGGCCAGAAACGCGGATAGCTGCTGGCACGTATACGTGACGGTCGCCGCGAAAGGGTTAAGAAATTAGTTTTTAGTTGTTTCAGTTTTTTGCCCTAAAGTCGACACAGATGTATGGTTCCCCAAGATAGGCAGTTATCAATTTCCCCGGTGTATTGTGCGAACGTATCACGACAGGTGCCTCCGTATTAAAAAAAGGCGTTTAACGCTATTTTTAAAAAATCTAATAAGCAATATGCATTGCGGTTTCTTACTTAATATTACGTTTCACTCTCAACACTAGTATTTTTCCTTTTAATCCGATGTCTTAAGTAAAAAGTGTAATACCCCTCGTCAAATATGCTTTTGGGCTATTGAAATCCTTTGTGCTGCTCAAATCGAGTACGAGAGCATTTGTTTACTTTAAAAAGCGTCAAGAGCGTACGAGAGCATTTAAAAAAAAATAATAACTTCAGATCATATTTGAGGATGACAGTTTTAGGCGATAGCTACTAGTATGTTGACATTCTGAATCAATATATCTAAAGTATTTACTGCTAGAATTTTAATCACAGGCCTCTTGTTATTTTGCGTTTTCCTTCGTTGATTTTTATCTTTTTAATAATCCCAATGATATAGCACCCAGAATAAGTTTTGTCTTTACTCCTTGGTATTGTTTACAAAGATACTCATTTCCACACGTTTTTATCATAGTATTCAAAATTCAGTTTAAAAGAGTTGAGTCAATGTTTGCATCATGTTTGCCTGCTTTATCTGAAAATCTGCGGACCGAAACCACGTTTTTCCCCCCTAAGTATAGGAAAACCACCTGAGTAAATGCATTAGTGAGGTCTGCAAGATGAGTTAAAATATTTATTGAAAATAAATTCTAGAGTAAGAGCGTTTATGCTCCGCTTTTGCAAATACCTTAGAAACATTGTTTCTAAAAGATATTCAGACTGGGAGAGGAATAATTTCTGGAAATGAATTATTTCTTATTTGGAACACGTGGTGTTGGGACTGTAAGACCGTTGCTAATTGTATTACCTTCAAATTTTATCCACACTGTCAAAATAAAATTAAAGTTAATAATATAAATAGTAAAATTGTAGAAAATTGTCTAGAAGAATACAATTTGGGCCCTACACATTGTCCGAGGTAATTCCATAAATATCCCTTATCATGCAAATCAAGCGAGTTGTCTTGCCAATCGAATGGCTCTACCATTTGCATACGTTCTCCTAACAATTTATTTAACGTTATAAATCCTTTAATTGTCAACCTAATAAATAAGATTGTTTACATCGGAAAAAAAAGCTCAAATAAGATAACAAAATTCCTTATTATTGTACAGTTTAATTTTTTTTGCTTGTATAATGAATTCTATAACATCCAAATATTCCAACAACATCATCCACCCCTCGTGCTCTGGCTGTATGGAAGGTTTCACTTGACCTTCTATGGACTCCTACTTGAATGTGAGTACAGACAAAGTTAGTTACATAATCTGATAAAATTATCAGATAACATTTCTTCTAATCGTTTATGACAATCATAAGGTTGCAACCTTACAAACATCAAATTAATCTTAAATTCACTAAGCTTTTATGCATATATAATGTTGTCTAATATAGATATCGATAAATACTTATTCCACATCTATTACTGTTATTAAAGTATACAAAAGTTCAACGAGTCGTAGAATAAGGGAATTTGAATGAGTTTAATTGAAAAATTTGTTCTGTAAAAGGCAGTAAAACAGCGTTATGAAAGGTAAAAGGGTGTATTGAAGAAATATACGTAATACTCCTGTGTATTAACCCTATTGGATTCTCTCACCTCAGTATTAAACTGGACAATATATGTCCAGGATTGCCGACTTGGACTGACAGATTTTTTTAATTGTTCTCCGTAATAGAGAAAGAAATTTTACACCTTGGGCATTTTTCGTTAAAATTTTTTTAAGTATTTTGAAATTTAAATTATTCGTAGAAAAAAAAATCTGGCATAGTGTGTTTTAAGCGCTCATTAATTCCTTTAGTGCAGTGGTTCCCAACCTTGGGTATGCATACCAGTACCGCTACGCGGACAAGCAGCTACCGCTACGCGAATGATTTTACGATTTAAAATAAAAATCTACTAAAAATATGTATTACGAAAAAAGAAAAGAAATGACTATAATAATTAATAAACCATACGTATTAATATTTTAGTTTAGAATTTCTTATCCATTGTTTGTGTTTTAATACTTAAGTGGGATTTACCTAATCTCAAAAGATGCCGCTTACAGCTGAATGTGTTATTTATGACCACCCCATAAAAATTTGGCACGCTCCTGCAAATTATAACTGTGTCTATAACTGTGTTTGCGAATTATAACTGTGTCCGAGTTCTACTAAAAATTATGTTTTGCGTTTCAAACATCTTTAAATTAATTGCATATTCTTAATCAATAGTAATTGTATTATTAATAAAAATTAAGAAGCTGTTAAGATAAGTGTATTAAAATCAGGAGATTTATTTAAAATGATTTTTTTTATATCCTAATTTATTTTAATAAATGCTTGGCTAGATGTTTCAAAGACATTTCGTATTCGTCTTCAGACCATATACAAATAAACTTATTCGTTGTTAAGAAAACTAAAAAATTTACAAAGGGTATGATTTGTCATGGTTATAGTTTAGTTACAAAATCTTAAAATTGCTTACATGTAGATCACATTACGCCCAATCATAAAACAAATCTTTTTCAAAAAAGAATTATCCAATCATTACATTTTACAAAAATTATTTAGAATTTATTTTTATTAAAACACCGAAGTACGGTGGTTGTCACGTGGTAAAGTCATAAACATTGAGCCCTATATTACTTCTTTAGTTAATAATAAACAGGCGCAACCTTCTAATTATATATTTTTTAAAGTGATTATTATATTTTATGTATGTGTTGAGCAATAAAAATATATCCCAAGTTACTTGTTACTTGTCTTTATTACAAATATTATCCATTGCATTTTTTCCCGTTTTCAAAATTTTTGGTGTACCGGTAGGTCATCAAATTGTTTACAACATACAGGTACGGTACTATGAAAAGGTTGGGAACCTCTGCTTTAGTGTACTAAATTTATAAAATGAATCCTGTTGCAAATGACAGAAAAGGTCAGTCTATCTGAAAATACCATTTTTATTGGATTATCAGCATTCGTGTAGCTGTAAATAGTAGACACATTTTTGCCATAGGCTAACATTGAGGTGAGCGAATCTAATCCGGTTAGTAGACAGCAGCCTTAAAGCTTGTGTGTAGTAGCCATGTTGGATTCTCTCAGCTCAGAGTTAACCTATTGGAAAACATTTCTTAATATTTATCGACTTAGATTGAAAGATTTTTTCATTTTTTTTTAGTTTGTACTCCATAATAGAGAAACATTTTTTTTCTCTGCCATCTCACTCATTTTAGACATTTCATTCACCAAAGGGAAATTATATGTGTTTATAATACAGTATACCCCATTTTTTCTTTGAATAACTTAAATTTTAAAATATTATTTCGGTCTCCGCTAAAGAATTAAAAAGTTATCCGAGTAACAAATGTCTTTCCCTATTAAGAAGTACAATAAAAAAAAATAAATTAAAAAATTCAGTTTGTCTCTTCTAACGAAACTACCGTGGTTATTAACGTAGAATTCCTTATCTTTGCTTACCTCTTTTGCATGTATATATCTATGTATGTGTTATGTACTCGTATATATGTATCTATCTATCTATCTATCTATCTATCTATCTATCTATATATATATATATATATATATATACATAAATATGTATGTCAAAATTTTACGCATTTTGGTACTATTCCATTTAACTGTTTACTGCTTGTCCAAGCGATACAGACTGGGTTTCCGTGCTGCCAAAATTATAACTCGCAAGGTGCAGCAGACAAACAGTTTTAGCGTCTAAAATTTTGCTTTCTGGAGAACCGTTATGGAGGAACGTAATCCTACATTAAAAATCTTTAAATCCCTCAATGTCGGAATATTTGTCTCCAAAGGTTAATATTCAGCAAAGAGAATCCAATAGGGCTACTTCCGAATAGCCTTAAAGCAGGAGTCGGCAACCTATTGAAATGGAAGAGCCAAAAGTTACAATTTACAAAATTTCCAAGTTTTTAAAGAGCTACTAAAAATTTTCGTTTCAATATTATAGTATTTGCTTATATATATTTGATTTTTGATTTAAAATAAACGGCTTTAAATACGGAGTAATATTTATTCATATAAAAACACAAATATAGATAGTTACATCAATGGGAGCATTGGCTTTGCATGTCTTTTGAAATTTTGATTAAATCTGGCTTATAACTTGTTGTTTTAAGTTTCAAGTACGACTCTAGATTTTTATTTGTTAGTTGACTTCTAACTTTACTTTTTATTATATTCATGCAAGAGAACGCTTGCTCGCACGAATATGTAGACCCGAAGATCGTCAGCACTCTATATGCAAACTTCTTCACCTCACTGTAGCATTCTGGAAGACTATTCCATGCTCCAAATATGAGGGCCTCAACTCGCGGAATTTCTTTCAGAGCACTTGTGCTGCGCGATGTGCATGCATTTCTGGACCTCCAACTCTTCCAACTTGCTCTTGAGTTCTGTGAACTTTCCACTCCACGAGTCTTTGGTTTTTAAATCTAACAGTTGCATTTGAAGCGATCCAGCATCAATTCCAAATAGCTCAATGTTGATCTCATTTGTATTTGTGTTGAGAGGATTTACTATGAACGCGAGAGTACTTTTGTTTGTTTTGAATTGCTCGAATCTCTCAGCGAATCCATCCTTCATGTTTTTTAAGCTTGCACTTCAGCTACGCTGAAGTAATTCGTGTCAATAGTTGCATTGGTCTCATCGCGATATTGCTTTAGATTTTAAAATGAAGTAATTTACCGCTCTCCATGTCTTCAACAAAAAGAAGTAATTTTTTTTTTCGAAACAAACTACTTCTTCAAGCAAGGTGTAGGCTGGGTTGCCCTTTCCTTGCAGTTTTAGATTAAGTTCATTTAGTTTCATTGTGGTATCTACCATGAAATTGAATTTTTGCAGCCATTTGTCTTCTTCCAATTCGGGATGGTCAGTGCTTTTTTCACTGAGGAATGTTTTTATTTCACTCAAGCACAAATCAAAACGTTGCAATACGTTACCTCTGGAAAGCCATTGCACTTTATTGTGCAGAAGTAGGTCAGAAAACTAGCTATCTATTTCTTCAAGGAAATCTTTAAACTGACGATGGTAGAAGGCTTTTGCCAAGATGCTGTTAATAATCTTAATTACCAAGTTCATGACCTCAACTATTTCGGTCGGAAATGTTTGGGCACAAAGCGCTTCTTGATGAATTATGCAGTGAAACGTTAGAATTTCGTGGTTTATTTTTTTCTGAAAAATTGATGTTACCCCTCTATGTATTCCTGTCATACTTATGGTTCCATCAGTTGCTATAGAAACGATTTTATTTATATCGATTCCATTGTCTTCCAGACATTTTTGCACAGCATTTGCTATATCTTCTCCACGAGTTTGCCCTGAGAGCGGTAGCAATCCTTGCAGTTATTCTTTTGGAACTTGGGACGACATATACCTGACGAAAAGGGTAACTTGTGCCGTGTCTTTTATGTCACAAGACTCATCTATAGCAAGTGATAAGGCAGAAGTCAGTTGAATGTCTTCCACTTGCATATGTGTTACATTTGAAGACATTTTAGCAGTTCTATCTTACATGGTCACGAAGTCTCATCTCTAACAACAAAACAATAGTTCAAATTTATCTCATTACGGTCATGTTAAGCGGAGCGATTTGTAATTAACAATTACGAAAATAGAAGCTATTGAGAAATTAGGTACTTAAAAATATATTTTCTTATTTTTTGAGGGTTTTGATAGTAAATTATTAATTTTTTCGTATGGAACTGGAGAGCCGTAACTTTCCATCAAAAGAGCCGCAGGTTGCCGACCCCTGCCTTAAGGAATACCAAATGCAGACGTAAACTGATGCCAACTGTAGACATCTAGGTGCGAAGTTGAATAAATTAACTGATTCATACATCTGATTAAGATTTTTTAATGTACGTTGAGTCTTCAAAATTATAGTACGTGGTATTTAAAATTTTTTTCAAGTATTATGAATTCATCATAAAACAAACTCAAAGTATATATAAACTTCATAAAAACAAAACGAAAAATAAAACCCTGTAGAGTAAATGTTGTCATTCTAAAGGCGAACAAACGGAGAAAAGATTTATTGCAAAGGATATTTTTAGTGAAATAAAATTGAAAAGTCTAATCTCATAGACTCTATATAACAAATGTTAAAGTGGACTGCAGTTTTTTATTGATCGATACAAAGAAATAAATAATCAAATTTGTATTGAAATCCAAATAATGAAATTCTTCTAGAAATACAAAGATCTGCAACTAAAAAGCTGTTTGAATATTTTTAACTAATTTCCACGTATTTTGGTCTGCTGAATACGAACAAAAATTTGAGAAATATCCTGGACGTCAGGATTTAATAGAAAATGCAAAATTCTCTTCAAATGTAGCAAATTTTTCTCAATTTTTCGCATTTTTTTCTCTTAGGGTTTTTAACTAAATTTATATATAACTAAATTTATATATTTATATATTTATAAAATGTAAATTTTCTATTATGTTATGTTCCGACTAGGAGCTGAATTTAAATGAAAAAATTCAGCCGACAGTAAAAATTTTAATATTTTTGTGCTCTGAGTACCAGTATCTTCCGAGAAATATCCATTGTGTGATACGAAATCACTTTAGGGTGAACCCCTAAATTCAAGTCTGCTGGATATTGTGAAAATTCCTAAATTAGTATACAAGTGTCTCCTGTGAAGTATTATAATGTAATATTTTTACCGAGTTAACTGTGTCAATTTTCTAGTTTATTAAACAACTGTAAGAAACAAAAAATTGCATTTAATTTGCAACACTGGATATACTGTACAGCTAAATTAAAATAAATTTTAGTTGGAATAAACTATGACGCTGGACATGCAAATTTCTACATAAATGGTGGAACTGTACAGACTAGCTGTCGTCAACAAGTAGCTACAGCGTTGTTGAAGAAGGACTACATATATGGTAAATCACATTCGTGTTTTTCGTTTTTATGACTGAATGCACTGCAATTCGTGCGAATGATCTTTTGTATGAACTTATTTTGTTTTTGTTATATGATAAAAATCTAATGGAAAAGTGCATAAAATATCCATTTTTTGTTTATTTTTATCCCATATTATACCAACCTTAAACAGCCATCGTTGAAGGATGTTTTGCCAATTGGGAAATTCAGTTAACATTACTTTTCAGAACTTAACAGTTGCGTGAACATTGAGATACAATTTTTATCTTGGGAAAGCCTGCTAGAGCACACTTTGTCTAGATACTGACATTCCAAATTTTAATATTTAGTGCCTGTTTTTATTTGCACAATAGGAAGTCCTTCCACAATGTAAACTCTTTGGTTAGCTCAGTATGTTTGTTATGCCTTCAAACGAGCTTTTTTTAGCTAAATGGTTACCCAGGATTGGATAGAGTAAAGTCTCGGAAGTCGCTTATGTGGCAAACGCTTTTTAGGCCTTGTTTACACTACATCCGCAATGTGTCGTAGCGTTCCTACGTTGACGCTGACAGAATGTTGACATGACCTGTGATTTTTTTGGGTCACGTGGTCACTGCTTCGAGCTCTGCGATTGATTAAAGTTTTTATCGCCCCACTCAACTCCTAAAGCAATGTCATCAAGCCCTTAGTTGTCTGTCATGAACTCAGGCTTCCCCTCCTGTTTAAATCGCTACCGACAGACGATAGTTCACCGCGATTCCCAATACTGCAGGGTGATTCAAAATGAATATAGCGATAAACGGCTATAACTATTTAATCGAAAAGAATATATCGATAAGAGTTACACAGAATGTAAAAAGAATTTTAAAATTTTGTTTACATACTTTATAAATGTTCTATGCGACTCTCCTTGGTCACACGGACATATAAGCGGTAGTCCATTTAATGCCAAACATTCTGAAGAATATGTGGAGTCACCAACGCAAGCTCATTAGAAATCCGCATTTTGAGTTCTGGAATTGTTTTAGGCAAAGAAAGCCCTTTCGCACATTTTGTTGATTTAAAAATGTGCGAATCTCTAAACCCCAATGTGTGGGTGTTCCATCTTGCTGAAAGATGTAATCCATACACGGATTAAACCCACATCTTCCAAAGCTTCCAAGGCTCTGTCGATCTGCAGATGCCAAGGATGTGTTCTGCTCTTGGCCATCTGGATCTCCGGACTGGACACCCTGCGATTTCTTTGTATGGGGTTATGTAAAAGACCTTGTGCATGTGCTTCCTTTGCCGAAAAAAAATCTAGAACTCAAAATCCGCATTTCTAATGCGCTTGTGTTGGTGACTCCACATAATCTTCAGAATGTATGGCTTGAAATGGTTTGGTTGTTTGGGGTTTTATGGCATAAGGTCCAAAGATGAGACGTGAAAAGGACTACCGCTTAGATGTTGTCCCTGTGACCAAGATGAGTCGCATAGAGGACTTATAAAGTATGTAAACAAAATTTTGAACTTCCTTTTACATTCTCTGTAAATCTTATCGATAAATTCTTTTCGATTAAATAGTTATAGCCGTTTGTAATTACTATATTCATTTTGAATGACCCCGTATAATATCTGCATTTGAATAGCACTTAAAATTTTTGGGAAGGAAATATTGTGGGAGTAACAGGGAAAGAAAAGATAGTGTGCCGTTGAATTCATTAGTAGGCGTGGAAGAGGTGATGTTTTGCCAATTGGGAAATTGGCAAAACATCACCTCATCAATTGGCGGTTTTTCTTGCCCTTAGCAAGAAAAACCGCCTTCAGAGGGTGAATAGAAGATATACATAACTGAATACAAATATATCTGTGTGGAGCAAATTCTTCATTTGTAAGAGAAAAACCCTTTTTGTGGAGCGAAAAATTGGTTTGGTTTTCCCTTTTAAATTAATTGGTCAAAGGTTTCTTTTACAAGATTTCTGCTTAGCATAGAGATCATCAATACTTTGAAGTTTTAATTAACAATGCTCGTTTATTTTATGTATAATATACGGTGAATTTATGCTTTTATTTAGGGATTGGCACTTTACTAATGCCAGATGTGTGTTACCACGCCCAATGTGCACAGTATTTCAGAGTTTCAATCAATCCGGGATGCTGTCAGTTTCTGGGAGTAAGATGCAAAAGTTTCTCTGATTTCAACGCCGGAAAGTGCGATGGATGTGGAGCAGATGGTCAAAACTGCTTGATCATGGGGTTTGATACGGATAAATTCATTAAGCACAAAATAAGCTCTCCACAGAGATATTATTTGAATACAACGGATGAGTGTCCCTATTGTGGTAAGTCATTTTATAAAAACAATATAGATTGTATACTTATGAAAACAAAGATATGTGTATTCATAATTCAGTTTCATGCATATTGCTCAAACGGAATAACCATGGTGTGATAGAATATCACATTAAGGACGTACTATATTTTATCGGATTTTTACTTAAAGATTTAAAAAGAAAGATGAGCAGTGAGGAATATTTTCTCCCAAAACTGTTGATAGTAACGCACACCAGCATTACTAGATTAAATAGCACCGCAACTGCATTATTTGGTATTAGGGGATTTCATTCTATGTTGTTATATAAGATTTAATTTACGGTTTTCTTCAAAAGGTTTCTTCAAAAATGCTTGAGGCAGACCTTCAAAAATGTCTTAGATATAAGTCTCTCATTAACTTTACCAAATCCTAACTCAAAAATGAACAGTTATGTAAGTTTGAATACGAATACTTTGGAAACAGTTCTTCAAGGTAGCAAACTAGAAAAATTTGCTGAAAGGGATGCTTTAAAAGCGAACATTAGATTTAGTAAGTTTAATCATCATTCTATCGTTTATTTATTTTTCACCATGTCTGATTTCATTCGGGGGTGAAAAATATGGGGAAAACGTTTGTAAAAATTTGTGAAACAGCCCATCACAGTTTGGTACTGTCAGGTCAATACAGATTAGATCGATTTTGAATATCATAAAAACTCTTTTATTATGGTGCATGTTCTGTCATTTTAACATTTTTTATTAATTGTTATATCTTTTGTATTGCAAAACCGTAATGTTTTCTATGTTTAATGATGCTTTTTGCTGCAATTTTTATTTATTTTTTATTTTATTTAACACGGACACTTGTTTTTCACTACATGACCCGTAAGCCGTTGAGTTGCCCTAAATTCATATATACTCTTCAAAAGTGAAAACCCAACACTATGAAAAAATCCTCGTAGTGATGTGAAAATAACAGGATTGGTAGAGTCAAGACACATATGCAGATAATTAAAGAAAGAAACAAACAGAGATATGGAAAATTAAACTGTTTATTCAGTATCTAATGTGGCCACCACAGACAGCTATACAGGGCTCTAAACGGCGAGGTATACTGCATAAGTGGCTATGAATGGTCTCCTGAGATATTCTTTCCCACGCCGAGTCAACTGCAGCTTTCAGTTCCTCTACGGTATGCGGCTGCGGTTCCCTGTGCACTGCAAGTCCGATGGCAACCTACACATGCTCGATGGGAGAGAGATCGGGTGCGGCTGCCGGCCAGGGAAAGAGGTGAATTCCATTGAGGCTGTTCAGAGTGTGACGTGCGACATGAGGCCAGGCATTGTCCTGTTGGAATAACGTGCCGGGGGCGGCCTGCACAAGTGGCCACAGGCATAACAACTTGTGTTATGCACCGGGCCGATGTCAAACTGCCAGTAATGTGCACAAGGGTTGTCCGATGTTCGAACATGATGCCACAAAAACCATGAAGCCCGGTGTGGGTCCGGTGGGACGTTCGATGATATGGGCTGGTAGGTAACGTTCTCCGGGAAGCCACCACACGTATCCACGACCGTCATTCCTCCATAAAAAAAATCAGGATTCGTCTGAAAACAATACCCGATGTCATTTGTTCGTCCAGTGACGATAACGTCGACACCAAGCCATACGGGCAGCCTTGTGTCGAGTAGTTAAAAAAACCCAGTGGCTGACCGCCGTGCGCGCATCCCTGCCTCATGCAACCTGCTACGGGTGGTTTGGCAGGAGACAGATGCCCCATCTCATAAAGGTAGGTAGGTTTGAATATGACTTGTCGTGGCAAACTGATCCCCACAACACATTCGCCGAATTTGCCTATCAGTCCAATCTGACGTGCACCCGGATAATCCACTGCCTCTTTGCCATTTTCTTAGATTGTCCTGCGTCCATCGTGCCACACATCGCTGAATTGTACTGACGTCCCGTCCAACACGATTGGCAATTGCGCGCATCGACATGAGCACAAACCGAGCTCATGTAGTTCTAGGATATGTTCTCGATCCTCAGACGATAACTGCTGGTATTCAGTTCGCTGATGTCTCCGAGGCATTTTCTACCCATTTTCAAGTTCCTTTACAACAGCAATCTGTCACTGATAACATATACAGAGCAAGCCAGCTACTCGCTTTTATAGCCAGAAACGGGGTATCATGTGACCAGATGCTCACGCGCATTTGATCATTTGCATATGACTCTGACATCTACCAATCCTGTAATTTTCACATCGCTACGCGCATTCCTTCATGGTGTTGCAATTTCACTTTTGACAAGTGTATTACGCCAAGATAACTCTGATATCACAGAAAAAGGAATACATATTTGGAGGAATTCAAATTCATTATACAGTTAGGAAATTCCAGTTATTAATAACTCAAGCTTCAAATTCACCGTTACTCTTTTTTTTTACTACTGAACATTGGCTTCGCTAGTAAAAATGTGTCTGATGACATTTTTGATCGATTTGTTGTAATTTAAGTCTTTTAGACCAATTTCCTTTATTTTTCTTTTTTCAAATGCCAGATTGTAAGGATAATATTTTTCTAAAAACCATTTTTTTAGTTAGTGATTTAGATGACAAATTTGTTTCTAATATCGGAATATTGCGTATTGCAACAGTTGTGTTTAAAATGAACCCATATCTCGTACAAACTGAATATTGAAATATGAAAAAAGAGTAGCCTTAATCTGTTACTTTTCAACTTTTAAGAGTGATTTCTTGAAAAATAGGTGGATTAATATAGGATATTGTTTCATCCAATTTTCTTCCAAAAAAAAAGAGAAAAAATTCAGGCCTTTAAGATAAGATTCTGGATAATATTCCTGTATCAACGACAGCTTTAAAAATACATCTAATCCACTAACCCTTGACATCAGTTTAAAAAAGTGCCCTGTATTATTATTTTATTCAATTACGGATAACTCATAATTAAATATCACTCATAATTTTATTATTATGTATATATATGAAAGTTTCTATAAATCTTTAGTTTGAAATTTGAAATATTATAAGTTTAACAGATATATTAAAAACTTATTTATATGGGCCATGAATAAAAAAGTGTTTTTTTAAAATTTTATATTTTATGTTGTTTCAGATAACAGCGATATAAATTTGGAAGGATATAAGTGCACTTACGAATCATCTTTGCAGAAAACACATGGATATTAATATCCTAAGGATATCATGCATATATGTGATACTAAGATTAATGTTTTGCATGCACAAGTATGATACGTCCATATATTCAAATTTATGATTGTATAACGCCAAAGAAAATAAATGTTTGGATGAAAGATGAGTTTTTTTTTATAAAAAAAGAAAAGAAAAGCTAGACATCCTGTGATTTATTAAAATATATAAATAAATGCAGCTACGTTACTCATAGTTTAACTTCACAGTTGTAATGCGAACCCATATATATGATCCTTATGGTCGAAAAAATAATACTAAATAAAATTTATAATTTTTTATTATCTTGTATTTATGCTGCACAATAAATTGTTTATCTTATAACTCTCATTTAAAATGAATGATGTGATTCTTTTGAATGAAATAGGAAGTATGGTGTCTAGAAACTGATAATATAACCTTATGCTTTACTGAATCGTATTTCATCATATTCTGTCAAATCTTTGAGTATTTAAAATTAATGCAGATTGTTCTTACATGACGTTTGTATAAAATTCAAAATTTACAAATGCATGGCATGATAGTTTAAAAAAAAACATAGTTACAATATAGCTTATGTCCACAATCTGAAATTAAGCTAACAAAATATTAAGAAAATTGTAAAACATATCAAAATATAGCAAGCTGGCTCAAAATTTGTGAAAATTAGATTCTACAAACTTGATTTGTTGGTTATGAATACATTTTCTTGGAGTTCATAGCAATGTCATGAGTGCAGAGAATCACGCAATAAGATAAGGTTCTCCGAGAAAAAAAAATATTTCTAAAGCCCTAGAGAGAAACAGAAATCAAGGTATTATTTACATTTCTTTCACCATATGTTGCAGAAGGACAATTATCTCCATATCTCATTGACACAGAGGTAATATTTTGGTTTAATAAAGAATTACTCACATCCATTTTATACAATCAATATTTTAAAAATTGATATAGTAATAAAATATGCAATGTATAACATTAAAAAACTAGTTTTAAGAAGAGTAAATACAATTTTAAAATAAAATTTTAATTTATTAGAATAAAATTCTGGCACATTTGTTACCGTTCAAGTCATAATTGATGTAATGAACACGGTGTCTCAAAAAACATTACATAACGTGTTTTAAAGAGTGGTTACGTGTTTTAGACGCTTGAAAGAATGACCGATTATAATTTGAAATTGCTACCCACATGGTATTGTGGTTAGCGTTGTAAGCTTCGCCGTTGTGGACTTGACTTGGGTTGAAATTCCGGATAAGGCTTGATCTTTACCTTGTTGTCCGCTCATAGGGAACATTTCTGGCTCACTTAAACAGTGCTCCCATGATAAAGTGGCCAGCAAGACTTCACTCTGTATAAAGGGATGTCTCCCGACGAGGGGCGAATGTCTCACGACAAGTACCTCCGCATTAGAAAGAAAAGAAAATTGAAATTACATTTTAAATGAATTTAGAAATGAATGAATTACTTATTTTGAAACGAAATGACATTAACTATAATTGAGCAGTGTTTTGCAACAAGGAACCAATTCTCATATCACCGTAGAGGCTTTTAATATCAAAGAGAAAGATTTTTTATACTCTGGCGCTTGAACTATTTCCTAGCACGCTAATTATCAAAGTAAGATGTTTTGCTAAGCATTACCACTAAAAATCCACTTAAAATGTCCGGAGACATTCCCACTAAAACTGCACGAGAATCGTGGGTTCTTCAACGGAAGCCCTGTATAGGTGAACAAACACCATCCCCAGGTGCCACCTCAATTTCGACTGTGCACCCCAAGGGATGACATCTGGAGGACTCGTACTTTTCCCCTCTCTCTTATAACATAGCAGGACTTTCTGGTCTTCTGGCTTAACGTGCCCATATCCGGCAAGAATTTTTGAAAGAAAGCAAAATGTGACTATTCTTCCGTCTTCCACTTAAATTAAACTTCACTTTCCCAGTTCTATTTCGCTATGGGGACATTATGCAACAATTTACTCGAAATAAAACCTATCATTTGGACAGCTAGAAAAAAATTAAAGGAAAGATGTTTTAATAAATGTTATCAAATATTTTGCATCACTGTATATTGGTGTTCAGGTAAATACTTGCGATTTGTTTCAATTCATTGCGGTTATGTTCAGTTCAGAGAACAGCCCATTTGACTTTATATAACGGACATTACATAATAATTTACTTGAAATAAAACACAGCATTTGCACAGTAAAAAAATTAAAAGAAAGATGTTTTAACAAATGTATCAAATGTTCTACATCTCTGTATATCGGTGTTCAGGTCAATACATGCGATTTGTTTCAATTAATTGCGGTTATGTTCAGTTCAGAGAACAGCCCATTTGACTTTATATAACAGACATTACTTAACAATTTACTCGAAATAAAACACCGCATTTGCACAGCGAGAAAAAAACCTTAAAGAAAAGATGTTTTAATAAATGTTATCAAATGTTTTACATCACTGTATATCGGTGTCCAGGTCAATACTTGCGATTTGTTTCAATTCATTGCGGTTATGTTCAGTTCAGAGAACAGCCCATTTGACTTTTTATAACAGACATTACATAACAACTTACTCGAAATAAAACACAGCATTTGCACAGACAAAAAAGAAAATTAAAAGGAAGATGTTTTAACAAATGTATCAAATGTTCTACATCTCTGTATATCGGTGTTCAGGTCAATACTTACGATTCGTTTCCATTCATTGCGGTTGTCTCAAATTCGGAGAACAGCCAAATTGACAGCCCACTCTGTCTCTCTCTGCGAATATGTGACATCCAATATAAATCCAGTAAAGTATTTCTCACAATATAAAACCCTCCTTTCAAAGAGGCAGCCATGAAAGTGAAATAATTTATCAACTAAATATTGAAGATAAAATATCGCTCCAACCATCGACCTCAATCTCCTGTGACAGTGACGTCTTAAAAAGAACTGATAAATGCTATGGGGTTTATGTTTCCTCTCAGTACGTAGAAGGAAACTTTGTTTTCTACCTATTATTCAATAAAGACTTCTGCCGAGAAAAATGTTGAAAAATGCTGAAACTATCTGACAAATATACGAAAAATTATAGTTTAAATGCAGTAATATCTGTTTAAGGATGATTAATCATTAAATGCATATTTGAGGTCATATTTATTCCCCAGTGAAACATTATACATACATATATATATATTTATATATATATATATATATATATATATATATATATATATATATATATATATATATATATATATATATATATATATATATATATATATATATATATATATATATATATAATCAGGAATTTCTCTGGCAGACACTATAACGATATTTTGAAACAGGAGAATTGGATTTTGCGACTGGCGATGGCATCTTTAACTGAAAAGTTGTAGTTGGGTTGAAAGGCAGCAACATCAATTAAGCAGTCCAGTTGATGGTATTAATAAATTTATTATCTTTAGTACATTATTGATGTTTAGTTGTTTAACATAGAGAAAGCTATTTACATAATTTACAATGAATACATGATTTTTATTTTTAATTATGTTTGTGAAATATAGAATGAAGCAAGGCGGAAATTGTTTATTTCGCGCTGTTGAGTAACCATATATCTTTTAAGTGGATTAAAAAGTAATTTTTCAAAAATAATATTACGATTCTTAATATTATGATTTTTACCATTTGGCAATGATGTGTTGAGTATAATTTGTGTATTAGTACATTTATTTACTATCCAGCCGTGATGTTTTGGTTAGTACCATGTAGTTTTCTGTTATATCTTAAATGTATTGTTTGGATGATATTCTACGCGATGTTTCGTTTTTAATTTTTTATTTTTTTCTAAAATTCGATATTTATATATTTATTTATTTTTGAAAGTTCAGCGAATACCTAAATCTAAAATCCAAACTGCATCGTTTTTTTTCCAGTGTGGCGTGCCTATGTTGTATGGACGTTTACTAGTGTATAAGTTCGAAAGTTTTAATGGACTACATTCATAAGAAAGCCGCTATTGGATAGAGGGAACAACACAGGAACATTCATGGTTTAGTTGCGATTGGAATCAGGGGCTAATCAGTGTCAGCTTACTATTCAAATTACTATATATTAATACTGATTCTAAATATTTAAGCATGAAAAATGAGACTTAATAATTATAAGATAAAAAGAAATTTTTATATACCATGTTTTTAAATATTCTGTTGAATCATATAAACTTGACAATTCTATGTATTAATAAATACTTTAAAAAAATTTTTTTTGATGAATTATCCCATCAACTTGAAAGAAAATTATGTTAATTGGAAGTGAACTTGCATTTAACTTTTCATTCCCGTTCCGGCCAATAGATGGCTACACCAGTCTACAAAACAAAATTAACTGAAAATAACTGAAAATTAATTTAAATTTGCCTAAAGATGGCTAAAAGTATTAAAAAATGCATTGTCATCGTGTTCTGAGCTATTCTAAAAGTTCAAATGTCTAGCTAGTCGGGAAGTTAGTTAAAAATCGATTGCAAGATTTGTACTGGACAAAAACACACGTAATCAAACACACAAACAAACAAGAAAGCAAGTTAATAAAAACATGGTAATAATGAGATAGTCGTGTACTCGCCACTCTGTGAGTGGATGTTTATTTTTCTTGGTTTTAATGTTGCACTTCTCAGTCACACCCTTTTTTTTACTTACAAATATACAGTAAAACCTCGTTTATCCGGACTAACTGGGACCGTAGGCAATCCGGATAATCCGGGTAATATAGTTATAAGCAAAACAAAATTCTTAACTAAGCAGACCGTTTATTACGATAAAAATCTGTTTTGTAACAAAATTACATAGTATTGCTCACAGGACATTAAAAAGTATAAAAACTACTTTTCACATCATTTCTTAACAAAGAATTGGTGAGTCTAGTAAAGCTTTCTTAAACTCAACAAAAAGCATTTTATTACCATAATTTATTGTAAAATCTATGCTGGAACTGAACATTGTATCAAACTGAAAGGCGAATATTTGGCGAACTTGTAGTTACGTTCTTGCTATCATAGTTAAAAATTATTATCTGATGGGAACATTCAATAAAAATAACGTCTACGAATCTGATTCGGATAATCCGGAGGTCCGGTTAAACGAGGGCCGGATAAACGAAGTTTTACTGTACTATTAGTTATGAGAGCGAGTTGCAGCTATGAGAGAGTATATATATTGTTTTGTCGAGGAATAAGTTATATGAATGTTAAGATTTCACTTATCATTTCCACATTTCTGTATAAGTGAAGTACATCAGTCATTTTTGACTAATGATGTGGTATAAAAATTATGTAACTTAAATTGAAAGTATGTTAAGAAAATACATACACTAAAAGAAATAAAATTTGCGAATAAAGACATATGGGGTGGCTTGATTGAGAGTGCTACTGCCAAATTTTGTTATGCAAGGGCTAATTAGTCTGGGTTCCTAATATCATCTAAAAGAATAAATAACCTATACCATAATCAATTAGGATAATTCTTAATGCATTAGTTTTTATCTATTTTTGTGCTGTAGTGTTCCATGTAATACATAAAAAATTTAATATTTTTTGTATAATATACAATATGCATATATACATCAATAGTTTAATGCCGATTCCGGGATGCAAACATCCTTGTCAACAGTAGTACTAAGACCCACACACTCTGGAACTGAATACCAGCATCTTATCTATACTGATGATTCTAGTTACTGAAGAAATATAGTTACTGACGAAAGTTCTCACTTTTATCTATGCAGAAGAGATTAACTATACTGAAGAAATTAATTGTCTCTACTGATGAAAATCTAGAAGTCCTTGGAATAATCATGAATTCGGAACGCTTCTGTGATGTGGAAACTTACGTAAAATGAACACAAGTGCTTACAGTTTTTAGTGTCTAAAAACGATGTATGAGCAGAGGGAAGAGTACCAGGTTATTTTAAGTTCTGTAAGATAGTACTTTTTAGAAAGGAAGGTAGTAAGAACGACCTCGGGAGCAGTTCTTGGAACTAAGAAAGTTCTTAGCACCTACATATCACAATGGAAGGCACTGTACATCTGCGACGCTGTAAAGCGGGAGAACCGAAGTAATAACCTGTAGCGAAACTCCTAGAAGACACCATTCGGCAACCACCTCCTATACACCGGATCGTCGAATAATTGCGAAGATGAGATCACCGCAAATGCCCAAATTCAAAACTGTCAACATTCTGGTGGCAAGTGAACAAGGAACCAGACTTGGTTATAAAAATCAAGTTATTTTATTTATAGTCAGGAACTTTGATTCAATTCTAGGATATAACCAAAGGGCTATAATAAGCTATTACAGTCGACTGCTCTAGTTAATCTGAGCTCAAAAAGTTGTGACCATTCCGGTCAATGTTAACAGTAGTAAAATGAAGAATCAATGCAAAAAAAAAGTATCGAAGGTTAGCGTCCCCCGACAGTCGGCAAGCCGAACTGAAGGGGGGGGGGGGCTTAAGCATAAAAAAAGAAACAGCTAGCTATCAGAAAAATGTAGCTCTATATATAAATCTGACTGAGTAATCTCTTTTCATTCTGGACAAGGCGCACACGGGCTAGGGTTGTATTAACTTCATTTAAACAAAAGTATCGCCAACTACGGAGAGTAGCATCGGATTTCATCGTTAAACCGCTGAAACCGCTGAAACCGCTAAAGAACAAACCGTCGTAACAAGAAAAACGGCGATTCACCGCCAAAAAAAAATAGCCAAGTAGGAGCGAAAAGAGCGGGACGGCCGCTGATTGGACTTAGCCTAGAGTGACGTGAAGCGGCGCCGAATATGATTGGCGAACTTCGCTTTGGACCAGGAGGAGAATTTTTAAGAATTTTCTCACGGGAAAGAATGAGTCGCCAACAGATGTCGAGGATTAAAGACTGGGAAATAGATAGAAAGTGTCCGCGCTATTGTACCTTATGCCAATTAAAAATCCATTACTACGACCCCTGGATGGAAAACGTCCGGTCCTTTTTATAACAGGTCGGCACAAGCCATAAAACATCGAATTATCTGTACGAGTAAATTGCAGTTTCAAATAAAGGAAACTACTTTTAAATTGGGTTCTTGGAAAAAAATAAATTGCTGAACAAAATAGCGGATGCTATCAATAGCTATTACTGGAGTAAATATATACCATTTTAGACCTCCCACATAAAAAGAGGGGCGATACATGAATTACGCTAAAATGCTTATAGCGAAAGGTCCTACGATTAATATTAACATTACAAACATTAAGGTGATTCCATCCTTTAAATTAATAATTACTCGCATTTAAAGTAGGTGCAATTAATAAGAAAACTGTAACGATAAAATCCACGTTACACTGACCATTCTACCCTCTTTCGCCAAAGGCTAATATGTAAAACCTTAATAGGGTCATAATCAAACAGAAAAGATGCCATTTTAAAATTTCAAAATCCAGATGCCCTTTTCCTTCAGGGGCTGAGTGACAAATCTCATGCAGTGGAAGGAATGGCTGAAAATTCGATCGCAGTATATATATTATACTCCTCCGAAAAGATAACATTTATAAAATATGAGAATTGTTTAACCAAGAAGAATAAGAATATAGGAGAAAAGGATTATAAGAGAAAAAAATAAGGTAGCAGGAAAAAAAACTAGTGAAATGTCGTGAAACAGAACAAAAAATAATGATGAAATAGCAGCATATCATTTTAATCCACACTTTCCTTTATACATTAAGTCTGAAGTAATCAGTGGAGCAGAAATATTGTCATTTACTAGTGTCTGTGCTACGAGTTATAAAGAACCTTTAAAATATTCCAGTTTAAAATGGAACTGGAAGTTTAGGAGATACGCGACTCTGAATGATTAAGCTTATGACATTAATTCTAGAAGTGGAAAGCAAAAAAAAGTAGCCCTTATCATCGAACAAAAGCTTAAGGTTTTGCCAAACTATCTGGTTTTACAAATGTATCTGAGGTTTAAAGGAGCAAAATATATAACTCAGAAATTATTATGAGGAAAAGGATTCTTTAAACAAATAAAATAAAATTTTGTAACAGAAAATTGGAAAATTTACGTCTTGACATGTAGAAAACTGCAACCCATTCTTGTAGTAAACAGAAATTCTCCCTGTTTTGAAAATGTCTAGGTAATTAACCTTGAAATGTCATTAAAAAAGGAAAAACTATTCATCTTCCAAACATCATGGCGTTTAAGTTTGAAATACTTGTATTATTCACATGCTTTTGTAGTCGGGTACAATCATATAACTAAAAACGTATTTTAAAATAAAATTATATTGAATACAAATTTATATAGAAGATTCTGTAAAAATATATACTCTCGGTTATCTCAACAGCAATGGATCTAGATTTGACCTTTTTACTTAATAACACCGCCGAAAAATACACTAGAGAGGGAAATATTTCAAAAGCGGCGTTTCACCGAACTTTTGATTGTGACTGATAAAATATAGTCAATCCGTCTGACAAGGAAAGAACCTAGCGTCTTCCACTAATTGTAGAGCAAAATTTTTAGACATCTTAATGAAAATAAAATGCACAGAACACACCCTATTACGAGGGGTTATTTATTCAAAGATAGGGAAAAACCAACGGAATCATCAAACATGATTTTTTTAAAATCTGTTTCCAGCGTTAATTTTCGACTAAACGATGATAAAAATGACGATATGTAAAAAATATAGGTTCATGACTTCTATAACTGGAGATGCTTATTTTTGCCCAGTTGTCACACCTACCTTTTAACAGTGTCCCACATGTTATCAGGAAATGTAGGCTGCCACATTAACCCTAGCGTAACTTCATGACCGCGTTAGTGATTTACATCTGAGAGTTGGTCCTGTACCTAATCTTAGCGAGAGAATACCGTACCTTTCAGAGAGTTTTATATAAATGAAAAGTCAAAACATGAAAAGTAAAATGAAAAGCATAAAAGAAAAAACAGTTTCCCCATCAAAGTTTATACAGTGGAATCTCGATCGATCATTCTCCGAATCATCGTTTTCCCGTATGTGTCGTTTATTTCATGCAGTCCCGATGATCACGATCTTTGTTATGTTTCCGCATCTATCATTTTCCCGCATTAATCGTTCAATTTAGTTGGTCCCTTGAAAAACTATAGATCGAGATTCCACTGTATATGTATTTCACTCTTCTAATATAAAATTCTTCTAATAATAACTTTATCAATACGGATAACATCAATAAAAAGTGTCAATTGTTAATTACGCGAATCCCCAGTAAATTATGCAATTTTCAAGGGGTTAAATTAAGTCTCATGAAAAACAAAGTAGTTTTCGGTTTTTGCGGGGGCTAAGGTTTAAAATACTGTAAACCAACTTTAAAATTTTACCAGAAAAATATGTTAGGTAACCCCAATCATTGACGCCAAAACTTATTCTATATTCCTGGAAAAATGATTATCTGGTTCAACCAAAGTTACTGAAAATAAAGTGTAGATTTAATACGGTTTGAAAGTATATTTCCTACTCCATTTCACACAAACTTTGGAGAAAAATGATATCTATCTCTTTCTACAGATTTTATTTGATAGATAATCAAGATTAAATTGCAGAAAAATCTACATGAATTTTTCATTCTAAATACTCAAATGATTAATGCGCAGATTGTTTTAAAAAGAAAATATATTTTTTTAGGTTTCATAAATATTATGTACAAAAGTGATGTAAACTAATTATTAAAAAAAATATAAGGTTAAAAATAGGATGTAAGTTGTCAGATATTCAAAAATTCTTAGATCTATCTTTTAAACATTATTTAAAAAAAATTTAATAACACAAAGATCGGAAATCCTTAAGTAGGTGTTCATTGTTTTCCATTGAGAAATTTGTATTTCACGTTTATACTGAAAATTAATAGCATGTTACAAAATTCTGATTTTTTTCCATTCTCGTGCGTCAACCCCTACATATTCTATAGGTTAAATTGATAGATGGAGTTTATCTTTTACTAAATATGTCAAAAAGCTGAAGTTTCTTAACCAAGTTTATTCTCCTCCTAAATTATGAGGAGTAAGTAATAATGACAATTATTTAAATATTTTTTAATATCATCATAAAGCAATTAGACCAGTTGCTTTTGGCAGATAATTAATTCCTATCACAAAGATAAATGCGATGACTTCATGGAAACTGGCTCAGATATTTGGAAAATATCCAAACCAATTTT
Source organism: Dolomedes plantarius (assembly GCA_907164885.2). Lineage (NCBI taxonomy): Eukaryota > Metazoa > Arthropoda > Arachnida > Araneae > Dolomedidae > Dolomedes > Dolomedes plantarius. The sequence continues at coordinate 188,778,600 of OU015497.1, forward strand.
TTTACCAACTTTTTTTTCCTTCGTATTTAAATCAAAACTCGCATTAATAAGCTTTAGGGTCAAATTAGGCCTCAAACTTTCATATTTCCTAAATGTGTTATCCCGAAAAATAAAAACACATTGCAGGGAGTTTTCAAAACTAATACCAGTATATGTCTCCGTAACTGAAGGTTATTAATGAGATGATTACCAGATTATTATTTATCATATATATATATATATATATATATATATATATATATATATATATATATACAGTAACCACCGCTTATAGTGATCAGTGGTTATAAGAATCAATATCGCAAAAACAAAAACAAATGTATTATTTCCATGTTAAAATTTTCGCTTTAAAGAATCAATCCTCTGGTTTTAAGAATCATTTTACACTCTTCGCTTTCCTTTCATTTTTTCAAAAAACCCACTTAAACCCTCAAAAGGTACTCAGAGTTCTTTCTTTATTCTTTTTAAAAGAAAGAGTGATAAGATGGGATGGAATACAGTCGTAAACTGCATCCCTTTCTTTGTTAGACATAACATAGTAGTTTTCCCTTAAACGCTTTAGCTAAACACTGTCCTATTAGATTGAGCCAGGGGCATCCTACCCGTGAGGATCCGATTTCACTTTTCTCCACTGACAAACAAAGACGGGGACTCTTTTTTCCCACCTCCCACATCCTGGTTGACGCTTCCTGAACCCTGAAACACATAAATCTTCGGGATAGTGTCCACTATCACTTAGGAAATAGTTACATTATTAGATACAGCACGTTATCAAACCGTGAAACGGAAGCTAGAAGGTGAATCTTGGTCTGAGACAATTGGTATTGAAACAGGTATAGACAGCTTCCTGAAAACTTCATTACGTCAAACTACCATAGAAAAAATTTTCTTGCACCCTTCCTGTAGTTGAAATGTTAAACTGTTAAGCAGGTATGTTGTAACAAATATTGGATTTTTTTCTTCTCTTACTATAATCATGTGTATCTACTTATAGGTCTAGAAATTAAGTTGTATTTTTAAAATTATAAAAATAATTTTAATAAAAGATCATTAACGTAAATTAAAGAGTATTTTATAGTAAATTATCTAATATATGTATATATAGGTGTTTGTGTTCCTGTCCAAAAACCTAAATTTCGGCTATAAGAATCAACCGCTTATAAGAATCAAAAACAGTAATAACAAACGTGATTCTTATAAGCGGAAATCACTGTATATATATATATATATATATATATATATATATATATATATATATATATATATATATATATATATATATATATATATATATATATATATATATATATATATATATTTATAAAGAGTGAGATAACAGCTCATGTTCATGTAGGAGGGTAAATGCTAACTATTTCAGATACAGCTTCCATCTATTTTCCTTTGTAATTTTTCTCTGTTTCTATATACCTACCTCTCAAACTCCTTTTATCGATCTCCCTATCTCTCTTTCTACCTAAGATCTATTCTTCAAGTATCACAGATTAATCCCAAACAAATTCATTAATCTCTCAGAAAAAAATATTTATTAGCAGCAGTCATACATTTTTTCTAGATCTAACACCGACATTTTATTGTATATCAGAATTTTTTTCTTCCGTCTTTAACTTCCGCATTTTGCTTAGTAAGTATGACGTCGTCTGCATAAGATACAACAATATCCTATGAATCACGTTCGAAGTGATTTTTTGGGGAATATTTATTATAATGTTTTTAATTCCGTTTATTTTGCGTTCAAGTGTGATTTATAAACTCGTGAAAAAAAAATGAATTTCTAAATTAATTTTCATGTTTAGCAAATTTTAATGCTTACGCCAGATGCCCTACACTCAATTCAAAATTTAACTAAATATATCTTAGTTTCCTTTCTAATATATGCTACTGATACGTTTACCTGTTAAATTAATTAAAAGTTTCACAACATTTCTGAAAATCACTAAAATATATCAAAATAAAGAGAAATGCACAGGTGTTTGGTTTTTAAATACTATCCTTTTTTAATGTAGAGATACCTGTAAAATCATTACCTTAACATATAGAACTTAATTTTTAGTTTAAAATATAGTTATTAATGTGTAAATCACTGTCTCAAAATGTCATTGAAAAATATCTGAAGCTTTTTAACTAATTAGGTTTCTAGTAAGGAAAAATGACTGAAAAATTATTTTTCTAGAAAATGCCTTTAAATATTATGCTTCCGGCCTTATTAATTCTGCTTTATTGAATTGGCAAAATCTTCTCTTTCAATAACAGTATGAATATTAGAGTGGTTTTAGTACCCTAAAAGATTGCCTTTTCAAATGATGGAATCCAAAAAAATTCAAACTTTTTCTCCAAAACAGTCATTTCAAAGTAGGCAGATATCTTAAAAGTATATTTGTATATATCTGAAATCATAATTTAAAGAAAAAAATAACCTATATCATAATCAATTAGAATAATACTTACGGCACTAGTTTTTATCTGTTTTTATACTGTAGATTTCTATGTAATGAATAAAAGAAATTAATATTTTTTCTATATTATATACTATGCATATATAAATAAGCATTTCATGTCATATCTACTCTTAGAATACTTAATATGTTCATGCAGTACTTATATAAGCATTTCTAATCTATTTGAGAGACAAGTATAAGACAAATTTCTAGTATCAAATGCATTCATTCGTTGTTATTAGTTTTGTTGATGTGTGTGATCTCTTAGGAAGAAATATCCATTAGTTGTTATGAAACAAATGGGTTAAAACTAATATATATATCAGCGAAAGTTTTACATAACTGGGAATCCTAAATTATGTTTAGAAGTACAGTTTTAGATATTTTTATGGTAATATACATTCGGAGGGGATTTTAAGCAACTACTGCAACTTAATTTTCTTATTACAATTTTTGCATATGTATTTTGTACTTTGGTGTGTAACGAGGTGGAAAGTGTTACATTTGCTTCACTATATATATATATATATATATATATAACACAAAAAACCTCAAATCCCTTTCAAAATTCTAAATTCTTTAAATTTCCTTGGGCGTGGTTTAATTACGCAGTTTGACATTAACAACAAAGGAATCGGTGGTGCGTCCCTCGAAAACCCCAATCTTTCGCGCAACCTTACATAAGATACCACATGACCTCTGTCATAAAAGTCATGGGTAGTCAAATCATTGCTCTTGTGCATGATCACATGGCGAATCACCTCAAAAGTTTATCCTGCGGTCAACAATCGGAGAGCTTTTTTCATTTTCCGTCGCCCCGAGAAGATGTGTCATTTGTCTAATAAAATATTTAGTTCAACGTAACGATTGTCGTCTATGCTCTAGGCCTCGACTACACAACATTCTTCTATATCTTTGTTGTGGCATGGTGGGTCCTTGATTTCATCGCTCTGCTCGGGTTGGGCCTACCATGTTACACACACACACACACGCACACACACACATATATGTATATATATATATATATATATATATATATATATATTTTGCTAATTTCAATTAATAATCAGCAAATGTTTATTTACAGTGATTTAATTTTACTATAAAATAGCGAAAACACTCAGAAAATAAAAAAGTGACTTAACTATGAAAATTTTCATTCAAAATAGAGGAAAATTTTATATATATGTGAAGTTCATTATCTGTTTTTGTTTTTCGTGAAAGAACATAAATAGACATAACTATTATTATAAAATTCCTCCAGATACTACCTTTAAATCTCACTAAATACCTTAGTCAAAAGAAAATACTTTCTGGTCCGAGATTTTCTCTTTTCCTTTAAAAAAAACAGAAAACAAGTCAATCAGATTTAATTACTCCATTTCCCTTTTCTTCAAACAACTAAACAAATGAAAAGGCGTCAAGATATTTATTTAAAGTTCATTTAAAGTTTACTTAGGTGGCAGTGTATAAATATATATCTCCATTTAATCAATCAATTGAGCAGAAAAAAGTATTGTGTTCTGATTCTCTCTTGATTGTTTATGTTCTTTTTATTTAGAATTCACGTAAACATTAAATTAAAAAAATTACAATGCTAGTTTAAATGTCTTGAAAGTTATTTTAATTATCTGTCCATTAAATGTCTGTCTCTTGGCATTTTCTACTATTTTATGCCAAGAGACTGTAGGAATCTAATAAAGGCTGAATTAAGTTTTTTTTTTTTTAATCTGGAGATTATTTCAGCTGTAAAAAATTAAATCAATTTATCCCGGTTTTTCAGAGATGATATAGAATAAAATACTTTTTTCCTTGACCTCATGTTTGAACTTTCCTATTACAATCACTTGCGTTATCCAGGATTGTGACGGAAAATTAATGATTAATTATTATTTTTTAAGGACACAATAAATCATTAATTATCGCATAATACTAGAGTATTACGATAGATAAAATACTAGTATGCTTATATGCCTGTGTTCTAAATTACTAAGTCTATTACCCCAGCTTTGCCTGATGTTCCGTTTCCAATATAAAATTACTCATAACTTAAAAAACATACATATCCTTAAAAAATACCAATAAGGCCATTTTAAGACTTACAATGAATACTTAAAATAATATAATTCCATGGCTCTTGCGAGTCCTTAAAAATATTCGAATCTCAAATTTGTCATTTAGAATTAGAATTGTATGCATACCTTGCTTACGTGCCCCTATTCGATAACAACCCCTTATACACAGCGTGGCAATAGGATTTTTTTACACTGGCCACACCAAACATACCCCTGACATTAAAGAAAGTAGAAGTACGCTATAAATCTAAAGTTATGTAAATCCATGATTTATAAAACATTCCTGAGAATGCCAACATAAATTTCAATCTTCTGACGCAAAAATTGGTCACAGTACTATTTCCACAACTGAATGAGAATTTTTATAGACAATTTTGCTATCTATGATAATTCATCTGTTTTTGTCAAGCACGTTATTACTTTCTCTGCTACCTGAAAATGTATTAACGTAAATGCGGCAATTTATTTTCTGGTTTCTTTCGTTTTCCTGATCATTTACTATTTTTCCTTTATTTCCTAAATTCCCGATTCTTCTTACGTCTTCACGATTCTATTTTCCTGTTTACTCACAAATTCCCAGCTTTCTTTGTTTTCTTCTTTATTTTCTGGCTGGTGCTCTTGAAATTTCTCCCGAAAGCGCCCCCGCTTCTTATGCATCGTCTTCTACCGCGACCGCCCAGGACGTCCCTGTGGCATTATCTGCTGTCTCCCCAATTGGCATCGCCAAAGACTATGATGATCTTTGCCATTGGGAATCGCCCGTTTAGATACTCACCTAATGGGCCCTTTCAAATAGTATGTAAGAGCATTTTTTTGTTATTTTAGACCCCTCCTTCCCCTTGTAAGCAAAAATAAGCAGGAGTTCAACCCCCTCCCTTTTTTTTGGCTTACGTAAGATTTGGCTAAATTTTGCCGATATTTCATAGGCGAAACAATTTTTTTATTCGTTATTTACATTCTTAAGTAAAGATGCATATATATTAAATCATTAGCAGAAAAAACACAACAACGAATTTTCAGTATTAGATGGTAGTGAAAATTAGTTGTTCTTTGTTGAAATTTTATAGACATTAGTTGTTGGTGTTGTCACGAGTTCATTGCAGCGCAATCTCTTATGAATGTGTATTCTGTCTTACATAAGTATTGCTCTGATGTCCACATCCCACTTGTCAGCAAAAATGAGCCAGGCTTGACCCTCCTCTCCCCACTTCAATGCTTACGCATTACTTGTTCGGCCCCTAATACTCCTCGACCAGATGAAGAACTATTCTTCAGTCAAAACTTAGCTGCCACCCTTTTGTTTTTATTGTACATATTAAGAAGCTGCGTGGTCCTATTAACAATTTCCCTGAAGTGTCTTGGAGGCTAGTACTCATGCTGTGAAAATCGACCTTATCGCTTCAAACGAACTTACCAACCAATCCTGTTTAGTTAACAATATAAGTGAGAGCTTTATAAATCCACAATAACACATAAAATATGACATCTAAATCAGACTAAAAGTGTTCCTTCACATCGCATATACGCTACCGACAATTGTCTGTGCGAAATTGCTTGAGCGAATTACTCATTATTGATATCAGCCAATGCATGTTTGTTGGGTAGATTTATAACGCTAAACAGTACTGATCGTTTGAAAAGCTTTCGAAATTAATTATACGAAACCTGTATTGTACTAAAATAACATTGATGTTGTGCCTCTGAATGTAATTAATAATCTGACTATCTATGAATATAACGATAAAACTCCAGGTTTGTTTCTCTGTAATACAAATGGGGAAAATAGGGCTTATGATATATACATAATATTACAATGTAGGAAAAGGAAAAGCTTGCAATGATTAGAAATATAAGAAAACAACTTTTTGTTAGTACTGAGGGTATAGTCCTAATTAGGTAACATCTGGTGATTTTTTAAGATTTCCACAAATTTTTGGTGAATACCCGATGAAAGGAAGTCGTCTCTTGATCCTACTTAAAACAAAACAAAACAAAACAAAAAATTTGGATGTCCGCCAGATTCAACACAATATTACCTTCCCCCTTCCAAACAAAAAAGTAGTAGAATCGTGATAAGTTGCTACGTCTATATCTAATCATATTTCATAGAGAATAACATTGTTAAGTTTATACTATGAATAGCGTCTCCGCACAAAATGCATTTTTAAAAGAGAATATAGTGAAATAGTTTACCGAAGTCTCTAAAATATACACATGTGAGTGAATGAAAAGTGTACTTACCCAATAAAGTAACTGAGTAATTTAATAATAATATTGCCATAAACTATTTGACTAAAATCATTTTTTGAATTTAAATGGGAAAATGATGGACTATTGCATTTCTATATTATTAAAACGAGGGTTTATCAAATAGTGCTGAAAATTTCATAATGATTCATGAAATAAAAAATCTGTCGACATATATTTAGAAAGATAGTACCCCTGTCTCGAATTTTACAGGTATCAGGAATCGAAATATATAAAATAAACCACTAAACTATACTTTATAAATATTTTTAAAATACTGCTATAATAGAAAAAGCACGGATATTCGAGCTTAGAAAACGATTGGAAATCTTTATAACAGTTTTTCGGGAGAAAAAATACTTTCTCTTAGTGTACTCTCATGTCCCAATCATTTCTAAGGAACAGCATTGATTTTCGAACGGAAAAAACAATTTGGAATGTGTTTTAGGAAGATAGTGGAAATCGACTCTTCATCAAGCCAAAACAATGAAAGTGATTTTAAAGCTAGTGATCAAAAATCTATTTGAAGAGAAACTTTTATCATTACTGGCCTACGGAAAAGGAATGAAGGGTTTTATACAGGTTGAAAGAAAAAGCAAAACTATCCACTAGGTAGTCAATGGGTCATTTGCTTCCTTCTCTCCGTTGATAACTTGGAAGCTCTTTTCAACTCTCCAGAAGCGGGAGATTCAACGACCTGGAGTGAAAGAAATATTAGAAAAGAAAGCAATTTTAAAGGAAACCAATCTCCGCTGGATATAAATTTATTTAATTCGGAGGAAGAATATGGCCATACGTTTGCGTACAAAAAAATATACTCACTACTTCCAAAATACAGGTGAGTTAGAATTTTTTAGACCGTATTTTTGTTTTCGAGGAGAGGAGAATATTTTAAAGGAAGAATGAAATATTGAACGTAGTTTTGTATATATTACTTTTTACCGACCAACTTGGAGCAGAATAGAATTTTCTGCGAAAGTTAACCCTTCTTGTTCCCATTTTTGCTTTGTGTTTGATGTAAATTTTCTGCGTAGTTTATACATTATACCTGAAACATTTTGTAATTTCTTAAACTGTCTTGGTTTTGGAAATGTGCAAATGATTAGGACCAAACACTAAATATAATTCTTTTAATAAAATGCAAAATTCTTGTATTACAACGTTTTTACATTACGACACATTGAATTCAATAGCGATATCGCAAATCATTTCATACTCCATATATAAATATTAAGCTATTTTTATGTTAAAAGGGATTATTTAACATCAATACCTTACACTAATATGATTAATTCTTACGCGTGATTACGACGTTTCAGAATTGTCTCGACACGCAAACACACGTATGCCTCCAAAAACATGTAATTGTACTGAAAAAGTTGTACTAGGTGTAAAAATAATTTTAAACTACGCTGGTGGATTTCTATAGCAGCAGCTGAATACTAAAATGTATTTAGATTGTCTTTGAATGTCAAAGAAAAACTTTTATAATTTTAAATGCGTTATACTTCTAATAGTAGTTTTCATTCTCATAATACTTTTACTTGATGATCACTATTTGTTTTAAATTTAAATGTGGGATATATTAAACTATTTCTTTACCGGCACGTACAGCTACACTTTGATCCCGCGAGTTAAAAATAAATTCGCTTTAAATCATTCTTCATTTCCTTGTAGCGACCTGCAGTGGTGGGATTCAAATAACAACCGGCTATTTGAATTAACAACCGGTTCTATGTCTCAATGGCCATTTTAAGTATACCAAAGGATAAACCGAAAGGTAGTTTAATAATTCATGCATTAATTACTCGAATAAAAACGCAAATAAAGAGGTACATAAAACTAGATTACGATTTAAGACAGAGTTTTAAAATATAAATGCCTGACAATCTATTTTTGAAGATACATATTTCCATATTGCTGTTTGATTGGTATCCTCACTCAGGCCCTGATTTCCCATTAGGTCCGGTAGGCCCGGGCCTAGGGGCCCCCAAAAAATTTTATTTTAAAAGATAAGAAAGAAAAAAATCCCAATTTAAATTTCTTTTATTTTACCTTTTTTAATAAATTTTTTTTTATATATCCTTTCGAATTTGATTGATTGGTTCATCATATGTATAGTTATATTTATAGTTCATCATATGTATGTTATAGTGTAAATAAGGGATTAATAAGTTTTTCTGGCTGCATTGTATTGGTGTTTTAATGATGAAGTTAATATGTTGTATCGTTTTTTGTTATTTCATAATGTTCTAGGCTTCTACGCTTCAAATAGCCAATTTTTGGTAAAATGGTTCTTTCACAATGATTCATGATTATTTTTTTTTATGCGTCAATTTTGGAAATTTTACTCCCACATCATTGTTAAGGGGGCCCCCATCCCGAGTTATGTCTATAGTTAAGAATTTTCAAAATCGAGCCGTGTCCTCACTTGCAATTTTTTTTTGCTTTTATTATAGGTTACGTGATTTATTCTTAACAATCTTTACACTGTAGGAGTAGGATTCCATATCTTTTTGATTAGAATGGAACGGCCAAACGGTGTTGAGTAGGTTTATTATTTTATTTAAATGTTTGCCCTATGAACGATGCAGCTTGCGCTCATAATACCTACATTAGGTATTGGTTTTACAGAACCAGTGCAAACCGGCTGAATCCCACCACTGGCGAAAGGTATAAATTTTTGGCAAAATATGCTCATAACTTTCCTCATATAAGTGACGCAAAGCACGTATAATAGAAAAAGATGCATTTGCGCACAAGTTGCAAGATCATCTTAGCTTCTGAAACATATACACGTTTACATGTTTAATTCATTCGTCGTTCACTGGCGTCATTTCAGGAGATTATGAATGAGATTGAAGATTGAAAAGTTTGTGGTTTGCGATTAGCTTTCAGAACCATCTATGGCACAGTTTCTCTACCTTGTTGATCGCGACCCTTTTGATTATAGTAACGGTTTTGATCAATTAAAATAACCTTTTAGTGAATTTCCCCGAAAAAAATTGTCAATATATACTTACCATGAAACTGCAGGGCAGTGATGTTTTTTAAAGTAAAAAGTTTCGTTCAAAGAGCTAACTCAGTTCTACCTCCTGTATTTTAGTGATAAATGAAAAAAAACACTGCCTTCCGTACACAAATTCTAAACGTAAGTGTGTTTTTCCTCAATCTGTGATGTAGTTTTCGTCAATATAATTGTAGTATCCCCAACGGAATAAAGAAATTTTATTTAGGTAAGATTTTATCGATTTTTATTTTTACATAATTCCGAATCAATAAGGTAGGTACATTATTCTTACTGGGGTCCTGCTGTGTTTTACTCATTTTTTAATGAGGATGAATGTTTCTTAAATTTCTCCCACTCTTATGAATTTAATTTTTCTTAAATTAAACATTCAGTTGAAAAGAATATTTTTCAATGCATTTTAGTGCTCTTTTTTTTATTTATACCTTATAACGCCTTTTAAATGAAAATATGCAGGGTGGGAAGGGTTTGGGATGCAGGATGCTAGGAAACCTCTGAAAGGGTCGCGACTCGAAAAATGTTGGAAACCGCTGATCCACGGTTTCCGGGTTTTAAAAATTTTCAACCCGAGATATGCAGACAATTTGAGATCTTTCAAACTGAATTAGCAATATTTAACAAACGAAAATGTTTTAATTAATGGTGAATGTTGAGATATTTAACGACAGTAGAGTGAATAAGAAGGTCAGTGAAGACCTTCTTCACTGACCTTCTTCTCTCTAAGAAGGTCAGTGAGGTTGAGAGAGGGTACGATCCCCAAGATGTAGTCCTTGGGGGGTGCTCAATAAATTATTGTGGTGGCAACTACCTAAGACGGACTCCGACCCTTGTGGTGCTGTTTAAAACCGGAGCCGCACACTTCCTATTTGGACCTGGTCTGATTCTTCCAACCAGGAGGCATAAGAAACAACAAAAACAACATTATATGCATGGTACAAAATCAAAATTACTTACATATTTAGACTATTTAATTTGAGAAGTTTTCACGTGTTACACTACATTTAAGTTAAAAAATTATTAATTTATTTATACGTTTTAAATTCAATTTTTCCATTGCGAAAAATTATTTACACTTTATGTGATAGATAATTTCGATACGCATTTATTAACATCAAATTCCTTTTCAATTAGTTCTTTTTAAGATGCATATATTATTAAGCAAACTTTAGGAATGTAATTGGAATTACAATTATTGTAATGTGTAAGTGTATACTGTTAAAACTTTCACACTGTTATATGGTTATTTGTATTTTAAACAGATAAAAACGTGCTACATTAATCCAAATTATTTTTCCTTTATAAAATGAGACAATTTTTCAAGTAAAAGCTAGGTTCGATTCTAGGACATGAAAAGTAAATTACAGATAAAAATTTAACATTTTAAGGAAAACAGATGCTGGGGGAAGCTAAGTAAATGACATGTTATTTTGATATAGAAAAATTGAGGCAACTAAAATTACAATTCGCCTGTGGACATCAATTTGGATCACAGATATTAAAGCTAATTTACATAACTAAGTTTCTAAATAATGCATTTAATGTTTAAGAAAATAGATTTCACAGTCCATTTTTCGCTTCAAGAAAAAATGAGGAGGCAACTAGCTACCTATAGAGTTAAAACCTTTGTCACATTTGGTTCAAAATGGTCTAAAGTGCATTTTCCTGCGAAAGCACCACAAAATTCTTTTGCAATATTTGACAGTAAGGTAACTAATGAAATTAAATACGTTGTAAGGCCGGGAAAATGTTTTCTCATAAAGAAGTGTTACATGAAAATGTAAATTTGACTAAGCAACGTTCACCGAAATGGCGAAATCCCCCCAAAAATATTTGTTTTGTGTTATTAAACAATGTATTAACTTTCTAGACCTGTCTCGTATATACACTACGTTAAAGTGTAATTCATTTTACATGGAGTTGTGAAATAATTTTAGAGTTTGATAATATAATTATTGCCTTAACATACTGTGATGTGATTAATGTATACACCATTAGAAAATAAAAAATTAATGTTCATTTTAACATTATCACTCTTTTAATTAAAACATTTAAAAATTAACCTAACAATCACATCCTATACCATGTTGACATTTTTTACATAAATATAAGAAATGTGCACATTCTTCATGAAATTAAGAGCTGTATAGCAGGGAAATTGTAAGTAAAACTATGTCATATCTTTTTATATTTTTTTATGGTGTACTTTTTAAGTTCAGTATTTCAAACTTACATTTAGATAGCGTAATTTTTTAAAACTTATTTTATCTGAGGCTGAAAACATAAATTGAAAGAAAAATGACATTTTGTATTTGAGCTCGAGGCGGAATTTTAAATTATTACCCTAAATCCTGAAAGACGTTTAATTTCAATGCAAATCCCAGCGTCAAATTTTCTGCTTCATCAGTTTTCATTTGTCATCTCTGCGGAGCATGTATGGAAATTTCTTTCAATCGAAATAAAATACGAATCTGCAAGAGAATATTTTTCTGCATCTACCTCCTAGTCTTTTTTAGAGCGTAACTTAATTTACATAGAAATTCAACTTTGTTTCGCAGATTTTGGTTGCCTTTTATCAACATGTTTCACGTGTTTGAAATGAGTGCTTTTTTTTCAATAGGAGAAAAGGCAGCGCTCATAGTAAAATTCGGCAAAATTTGAATTGCATGAGAAGATGTACGTAGTCTTTCTGTTATGCATTGCTGAGATTGTGGATCCTCGTACATATGCTATGATATTCTAGTCTTCGATTTCTATTTCCAGAGCATAATTCTACGTAGCATTATATTATGGATATTCGGTAACTATTCACAGAACATTTTTAACACGATTTAAATATTCTTCTGAAGGAAAATCATATAAAAGTAATATAAAATTTAGAGTATGACTTTAAATTTAAAATACGACTGACGGTAGGCATAAAAATTAATTATTCCCACAACAAAGAAGTTTAACCATGTTCTTTTAGTAATAAATATAGTATGTGCTGAGAACACAATCGAGTGTATCTGAAGGGCTATTTCCGGGTTTAAAATTTCTAGAAGTAATTATTTGACTAAGAATTTTTTATTTAGAGTACGGTGGCTTTCACTTTTTTACTCCCCTTTAAATTATAGAAATTCCAAACTATTTTGCCTGTTTCACTTTTAAGGTTATCTAAAAATATTTCAATAAATTACATTATCACTGCTTTCCTCTTCATGATTACTGAGGTATTTAATTGAATCCTTGTGACAGTTAACTTGACCACATTAGCCATACTAAAAAGACTTTTAAATTTCTGTCAAAAGAGGAAAAATATTATTTAAAAAATTTAAACAAGATTTTCTATTTCTTAGTTGCTACTCACTTAAGGAACTGAAACATAAGTTTAAGTTTACGCTGATAGATGTTGTTTCAATTTCAAAAGTGGAATATTTTAAAGGTTCTGTATTTCCTGTCACGCACACAATTTGAAAAAGAAGGTATGAATTTTTACAATTTTTATAAATTGAATTCCGGTTATGTTACTAGTAAAACGTTCCTATAAAAACTACAAAATTTTATATCATCCATTAAAAATATTTTCAGAAGTTAACATTTTACCATTTTAAGACATTATACTATTGTCATATTTACAAACGTTCTCGAGCAACGGCGTGGCCGAACGGCTAAAGCACTGGGCTCCAATTCAGAAGGTCGTCGGTTCGAACCTCGAGACGGACTGTCGAAAGTATTTTCTGTTCTTTTTAGTTAATTTATGTTCGTTTTCCCGAAGCTTCGGGAAAGTACCAAATATGTTAATTCTTTTAATTTAAATAATTCTAGAAAGTTCTTTAGTGTATAAAAAGGCTTCCCTCAAGTTGATGGGAAGTCAGTTAGGTTCCAGCTGGGTGCATGTTAACTCGCTTGCTGTGAATAAAAGTCTTGTTTATCTAAATTGTGCTCTCTGTGTTAATCCCTCGATCCGTCTACGTGACATCCTCGTGGAGGTGCCGGGTAATCCATTCAACCTGGAAACAGAAGAAATTCGACAAAGTCGTAGACTTCAAAATCTCCCTCCTGAATACGGATTTTAAGTAGAAGACTCAGGAAAACGACCAAGAAAAATGCCTGAAGACACAGAATCCAAACCACCAACTATCCTGCTTACCTCAGCCCTAATAAAGGAGCCTAGAAAACCAACAATCTTTAAAGGCGTCCCGGACAAGATCCAACTAAAGGGTTAAAAGAATATCTGAGAGTGTCAAAGTTTAACCAATGGAATAATAGTCTATCTCTTGCCAACGTCTACTTTTTCCTAGATGGGACTGTCAAGATATGGTTTGAAAATAATGAGGACATTTTTATCTCGTGGAATGTCTTTGAGGCAGAGCTGAAAAAAACTTTTGGTGATACTCAGCTGTACATACGACGAGCAAAGGTCCAGTTAAAATGTAGAGCTCAGAGGTCTGGCGAACCAACCCAATCTTATATTCAAGATGTGTTGGGACTCTGTAATCAAGTAGACCCGAACATGACAGAGGAAGACAAAGTGTCCCACCTGCTGAAAGGAATAGCTGAAGATATGTACCAGTCATTACTAACAAAAGAAATAAAAACAACAGTTGATTTCATTAAACTTCGACTGCGTAGGATTTTACGAGCAAGAAAGGAAAAAGTGGAAGGAATCAGACACAACAACATTCCATCACTCAACTCCGAGGCAGTTTCATATATAGACCTTATTTGATTGGCAGAAGTGTAATTTGTCGGAACCCCCAATAATTTCTCACTTGACAAAGGATAATTTGAGAAATTTGATTTCCAGTGGAGAGTCTGTGGCTCAACACCTGGGAAGCCTAAAATTTCCTTTCCGCATCCGAAATGTTGAACGTTTCGTGAAACTAGTAACGTAGGTTTCTGCGGCTGTGTGTGGAGAAAATGAGTATGATGTTTTAGTTAGAACCCGAAAAGCTATACCATCATTTGAAACCAAATGTAATTACCGAGTGAAATCGGAATAACTGCAAGGGCAAAGGGGTTGAGTGCCCATATGGTTGGGTGGATGAGTGGGCATGCGTAGAACTCGCAATGCAGCCACAACCCGTGTTGAGTTCTCAGTTTTTTTCAGAATTTTATTTCAGAAAAAAGCGAAGAGCTGCATACAAAACAATGGAAATACACATTTTTAACTTTCTAGTAAAAATCTGCTAAAAATCACGGACGAAATGGAAATGGAAGATAAATTTTTATTTTCCAAAAATTCTGCATACGTGACCTACCAACCAATGCCCAACTTTTCCACACTAGGGCAAAAACAAATTGGAAAACTTTTTTTTTTGCACTCCGCCCTAACGGATACGTCCATCATAATGCTGTACGCAGATCTGGAACTCGGCTGAAAACACGAGGTGGTGCCAATCCTGTATCCCGTTTTGTCCCTGGACGCACTACTGTTGCCACGCGTCTCTATGTTGCAGTGCCAAGAAAAGCCGCAATAATATTCGCCGTGCAGACAGTTCGTGCTGCTCCAAACGTCGTCGTACTGACTGTGCGGATACTTGTGCTGCAAGCAAGTCTTGCATTGGCCTGGATACTTGTGCTGCACGCCCTGAATACTTGTGCTGCAAGCATTTCCTGACTCTTGGTCCGTGATGTGACTGTACGATCCTGCAAGGCCGACCTAACAACATGTCTTTCCTATCGAGAGTTAGTGGCGGGAGGCCATTGAGATTATGCATGGCGTTCAGTATGACCCTCCTGAACCCAGCGATTCCATATTCGCATGACAGTCGTTGAATTCCGACCAATGCGAGTAGCAATATCGCGGAACGATAAACCGTACTGACGAGAGGCTACGATCCCCCTGCGTTGTTCGATGGCACTTTATTGCTAATCATTTACATATCCCAGCATCTTCTTTTCATGCGATTCTGACGTTTGTATCATTATCTTCATGGTGTTGCGGTTTTAATGGCCAGCAGTGTATATAATTTATTATAAAAGTTTAACGTGATCTTAATTTAAGCAGGAGCATAAAATAACAAATAAAACTCCTTTGGAGGGTTCATTCAGTTTACCATTTTACGTGGTGAATTAGCAGTTCTTAATCATGCGAAAACAGCAGACTGAATACCCATATCAAGATCTGAAACTTCAGCATCTATAATTAATTGCATTGATACCTCCCACTTCTAGAAGACTTTTGCCAAATCTACTTCTGACATTCAGAACAACTTTCAAACATACTTGTATCATTGCAATCACAAAAATTAAATCTAAAAGCAAATCTTGTAAAAATACTTTGTACACGTATTTTTTGCTTACTATACTCGCCCCGTTTCGAATATCCTTGACGCCTCTCAGGGTTCAGAACCAGGTTGAGCTTTTAGAAAAAAATCATTTAGAAAGTCATTTTTATTCAAAATATACCAACAACTGTTTCTCTGCATGTATAAATTTTCATTCAAATCACATTTTTCTTACAATAAAATTTGCTAACAACTTTTTGAATTTATATAATACATGGCATAAAATATCAGGTTTAAATGAGTTTGGATTTTTAGAATTGCACTTGGAACATCCTAAACATATATATAACCGGGAATATGCATTTTAAAATCAAAGTATACAATTTACGACGACAAATCGTTACACAAAAAAATAATCGTTATATACATGTGCTTATACATAAATGTCTTATAAGTAATTCAGAATATAATACTTAGTATTATGGTGGAAAACTTACCCATGCGTTTTTAACTTAAATAGCTTAATGCTATTTACTATACACGCAAACACGCACACACACACACACTGATATATATATATATATATAGGGTGGTATTTTTTAACTGATACTACTCAGTCCCTTCTGTAGCGCCATCTATCAGCCGGACTATATAGTCATTCACGACTATATAGTTGACAGCAGCGTCAGTATTTCGGGCTCTAAAGTGCGGATTCCGTTGCGCCTTCGCTTTACAGAAGAAAGGATCATCAGTCGCTTTTTCCATTTACATGGTCACCTCGCTCCCAGGACCTAACCCATGTGACATTTTTTCTGTGGGGTTATTTAAAGTCTAAGGTGTATCTTGGTGGAGTCTCGAACTTGGCGGACCTATAGGACAACATATCCCGGATTTGATGAACATTCCTGGTGACATGTTACTCTCGGCCGTTAAGAACGTAGTGTTCAGGATGCAATGTGTCGTCTACCAGGACTTTGGTCACATTGAAGAAGGGAGAAGTGAATTTGCTGCATAAAGTGGTGTTGCAGTGTAATTTCTTTGTTATTCATTTAACTTCTTACAACTTTTTTGGTATTCATCTCTCTTTATAGTCCGAAATACTTTCACTGCTGTCGACTATATAGTCGTGAATATGTATTTTGATGCTTTACTTGCAATTTATGCAAATTCTCGGGTGCGCCGACAACAAGAGCGACAAATCTTCCTGTATCGGCGATTTTTGGAACTAATATTTTAAATTTTTTTTTCACGGAAGACTCTTTCCCATGTCATACTTAGTCCCTCTATCAAATTTTGTGGAATTCCAGGTTTTAGACCGCGCTCCAGATGTCTCCGAGTACTGTCAGTTTAAAAAAAAATCACCCCGTTTATACCCACACACACACACACACACACACACACACACATATATATATATATATATAAATTATTCTGTTTTTCGGTGGTTTTCAGGAAATTTTTTTTTTCTTTACTCCTGTGTTTACCAATTTATTTTATTTTCTACGACCTGATAATTTCCAATAAAACTCTTTATTCATAATGTAAACGATGCGGTCAAAACCTTGATTACTGCTTCTTCACGTAAACTTCAGATTCTGTTTTATAGCAGAAACTTCTCCTTCCATATTTTTGAGCTCGTTTTAAGATGATACTGATTCACTTTACAGTGGCGATTCAGCGGAATCTGAAGTACATTATCCTTTATCCACTCCCCAAGAAATAAGCATCCATAAGCATCCAATCAAGCACAAAGAAAATTCCAGATACAAAGGGTAATTTAGTCTAGTAGAAACATGGGTGAAAGAGAATTCGGGGAAGATCAGCTAATCAAGTAGCTAAAACAAAATAAAGGGGTACCTTGTTATGCGGGCATTGCTATTTTTATCTTTGTCAGCCAAGCATGCGGAACAAAGACATGGAATCTTGTACGGTTTCTACAGTAATCAAGCATTGAGCTTCTGGATATTCGGATCTCGTTATTTTTTATTTACTCATGGTGAAATATACTGTATTTATAAAATAGAGATACAATCACATAGTAGTACTTTGTTTTCATTGTGTGCATAATACTGAAGTTCGTCATTAATTGTACTAGCCATTATTAAATAGTACCTTCTTTATTTGCAATCATCATCTGGTTTATTATATAATTTTCAATGATTTGCAACTAGAGTATTTATAACACGCTAATAAAATTTAGCAGTTCATTTCTTACATTCCATTGCTGAGCTCTGCGGAAACTATAGCTGTTTTGTAAGAAAATACTTTTTGAAATAAAATTATCGTTAATATTTAATTCAATCAAAAATACCTCATAAAATAATAAAATTTTGAACATAGTAACACGAAGAGAAAATTTATGCAGTATATAGACTGGGAACTTCATATTAAATATCTATATAAAAAATCAACTGGACATAAATTCTTATATTTTTAACATGACCACTTTTTAAACACTTGCATACATTTTAGTTCTCTGTTACTAGAAGGATTTCGTTTCGCATTATACATTCCTGTATAACAATAAAATAGTGTAGGATAGGGGTAGCACGTCGACTTTTGGTTCTGAGGGTGCTTGGATCGAATCCCGACAAGATCCGTTAAATGCCTGAGTGACTAGGCCAGATATGGGCACGTTAAACCCGTTGACCGGAAAGTCCCTATATGATGTCAGAGAGGGTCGTAGAGAGTACGATCCCCCATGTGTCACCCCTGCAGTTGCTCTTTCAGAATTGAGGTGGCACCTGGCTCAATCGGACTCCGACCCTTGTGGTGCCATTCTAAACCGGAGCTGAACCTTTAGGCCTGCTTGCCTATATGGACCACATCTGGAATACTTCCGGCCAGGGGCATTAGAAACTAGAACAATAACAGCTAAAAAATAGTGATACTTTACAAAAATGGTTAGAATTAAGTTTGGGTAAAAAAGGAGTGTTACAAGTTAGAACCTTTATATTAAAGGAAACCATTTTTTCGCGAAATTAAGTATAATCTTATACTTGTCTATTGCTACCTGAATAACGATTCCTTTTTTTTTCAAGGGTACCAATCCATAACGCTATTCATATTCTAGATCTAATATAACGAATACATACCGTGTTATTATATCCATATCCATGTCACGACCGCGTGCCAGCGGCGCATATAGCACAGATATAGCTTTGAATCTGACTAGGAACAAGGAGAAACTTTTGTTTTTTACGACCAAAGACATCGCATGTTAGTTTGGATACATTTTTATTATTTTTTTGCGATAGCTCTGCTCTTTATTTTCAATGTTAAATGTTTGTTATACATTAGGTAACAGTGCATAATCATACATTGCAACAGTCCGACAGTTAAAAAACGACCGCTTGAAAGGAGAAAGGATTTAAGTTGCATGCCTAAACTTTGAAGCAGGTATTTAACTAACTGCAGTATCATTGCATTTTGAATAATATTTCCTTTAATCAGTTTCCCTTTTATCAATAGCAATCTTCATTAGGAATTTCTACTTGCAATCCAACTATATTTAAAATTGTTTATCAACTGATGTGCTTAAATTACCCCACACAAGTTCCTCAGAGGTTGATCTTCTAACAGTCGTACTTATTTGCCCTGTCTTATTCATATCTTCCTAAAGCTATCATTTATTTTGATAGTCTTAAATTCTGACACGGTACTTTAAAACGAATGCCGTTGAAATATAAACAGCATGAGAGGTTAGTTTATCCTTCGTATTGCGAGGGAAGTTGATGAGCATAAACATCAAATAACATTATTTTTCTCAGTTTACTTATGCAGCATGCGACCTTTCGTGTAGCTTATTTTCCAACGTTAATTTTAATACTAGGGGCTTCGCCCCTAGGCTCGCTACGCTCGCTCGTCTGGTGAATCAAGTGAATGAATGACTCAATAGTTGTTTACAGCGATTGAGTCATTCATTTGTTTACAGTTGAAGCTTCCCCCCCTCCCGGCGAAATGGATGAAGCCCGCCTATGGGTGAAAAATTGGATCTTCTTTCATGTCCTTCTGCAAAGGAAGCGAATGAGAAGATTTTTTTGAAGTATTTCTTTAAAATTCAGTTAAAAATCGAAATTTTAAGATAGAGACTTGAAATGAAGTTTATATGAATGAGAAAGCTTTCATCTTCCAGTTGATATAAATATTTTCTTTGTAACATAATAAGTCTGAGAGAATCGAATTTATATATCTCGAAACGCATAAATTTTTCCAAAAAGTGGGTTTTCAATTTTAATAAAAATATCAGTCTGCTTTAAATTATTTTTAAACAAATGATGTCTTGTTTGAAGGAGAAATGTGTGTAGTCTTAGATTGCAAAAAAAAAAATAATTCTACGATCCTTTTTTGGCGAGTTATCGTAATCTGAACATGAAAAAGTAAATATTTTCCTACAAAACATAAAATAAAAAAAACATAAAGGCCGACGAATATGAGATATGTCTTACTTTCTTTCCCACATTGTTCTGCATCGATTGGTATCGGTCTCGACCCCATACCCCCAGCGGTTTCGGAGGAGATAGCGTGACAAGCTTTTGACAGCGGCGTTGCCGGCAGCGGCAGCGCCAGTTACTTTTTTTTAGAATAGAGAGATACGTGTTATTACGTGATTAAGTAATTAAAAAAATTAAATTTTTCTCAGCTTTCCTAAAAAAGACCCTTTTTAAGTTAAAAGGATGAATCCGATGGAGTATTATCTGTCAAATATGAGGTTAACTTTTTCTTTTCATTGTTATCAATAGGCCAACTGATTATTTAAACTATTCACAATCTTTAATCGTAAGATGGGGAATTGTTTCCAGTAATAGTTAGAAAATCAGTTGAATAATATTACCAGTATGGCGGTCTCTTTCTATCTCCTTTGAAACCTGTGACAGAAACGCTGAACAGATATATTTTGATTCTTTTCACAGCACAAAATGCCAACTCAACGAGAAATAGATTAAAAACTATAATTGAATTTCAAAATATTTCCTATAAAACTACCGGAAAGTTGTTTTTAAATGTTTAAGCTATATCATGTTTTGCTTGACGTAAATAATGAATAGTTCTGTTATCATTCTGTCTTTCAGTTATGCAATGTTATAATGTTTTTCAGGGGCAAAATTACGTTATTTACACAAATTTGCTACAAACAGCTTCAGGTGAAATAAAAAAACTAAACATAGACTTATTTTCCAAATGTTATCGAAAATAAGTGTATGCATAAAAACTTTAAATTATGCATGAAAACTTTAAATTATTATTCATTAATAATGTTTTAAATTATAATGCATATTATGGATTTAAACTTTAACTAAAAAACTTTAAATTAAAAATTTTTAAGTTTTTATGTATGATCTTCAGTTTATCTAATTCCATGATATATACCCTAAATCACATTTAAAATATAGTTATCTTATTATAACCATGAATATACAATGAATCTTAACATAAGCAATGTTTTTTAATTATTATCGTATCAAAAATCTACTACTTCGAAAACATTTTGGTAGTAAATAATTAAAAGTTATTCTCTCAGTTCTAGCATATTAGCTCACTATATAATACAAATAGAGTTCATAAAGCACTACTCCAAAATTAATCCTGGGTAGCTTTATATGAACACATTATCAACCTATAATTTCACTGTTCCGGCGATAGATTTTGTTAAAAGTTACTTAAAGAATATCCTTGAGTATTTCTAACGCAATAAACCTATTACATACCTAAACGCCGGTTCTTCCATCCTTGATACCTGTGAAATTAATTCCTCTGTACAAACTTTAAATTCGCAGTTCCGTAGAGAAATAGTTTTCCTTCGAGACTTCGAAGAATTATAAGCATTAGAAGATTTTCAGATAAAAGGAATCCAATAAGCTTATAATTTGAAGTAAGGGTTTATTTTTAATTTTCATTATACTAGATCGGGATTTTGCTATTGCTTGCACTGCAGCTCCGGCTAAAGGTTTTCCGTAACTTTGCAGTGCCGTTCATTATTATCGATGAGTAATAACGGGAGAAGAACTCTTTAATGAAATAATCAAGGGATGTAGGGATTTGAATTAATTTGAAAAATTTATGAGCGCTGCTCAGAATAATTTCCATGAAAACTATTGATAATCATTTATTTCTCGAAACATGCTTGTATTATGAATAACTTACGCCCTACTGATCAGGATCCTGTGGAGCAAGAATTCAAACTTAATAGTATTATTTAGGAATATATGCACTCGCTTTTGCGCAAGGAAGCACACAAACAAACACACAAACACACACAAACACACACACACACACGCACACACACACACACACATATATATATATATATATATATATATATATACATACAGGGTGTTTCATATTGAATGGTTCAAAAAGAAAGCACACCTATGAACACTATAATTACTTTACAATCAAATTTACAGTGAAATTATAGTTATCCAAGTTTCTATAGATGTTCTATGTGTGCCCCTCCGGTGACACGACAAATATCTATGCTGTATTCTAGTTCCTGCCACACTCGTGATAGAATATGTTTTGTTAATTATTCGACCACTTCAGTTATTCGTTTTTTCAGTTGCTGTAAGTCCTTGGGAAATGGAGCCACGAACACTTTGTCTTTAACGAAAGCCTATAGCAAAAAATAACAAGGGGTTAGATCTAGGGATCTGTGTGGCCAACAAAGCAATGGCATACCGTTTGACCCAGCACGGCCAGTCTATCAGTCAAGTAGACTATCGATCAGGTACTGACATAAGTTTTTAGACCAATGTGGTGGAGCACCATCTTGCTACAGAATGAAGCCGGGAACCGCTTCCTCCAATTGAGGGACCGATAAACGAAGATGTTTTGGCGTATTCACAAACACAGTAACAAACACAGTACGCTTCCTCCTGCAGGGATGGCGCCATTTCGATTAATAGTGCCTATAGCAGTGATTTGGTAACCGGAAGATTTTTCGCTGCTGCCAGATAAAACTTGTATCATTGTAGTTTCAGAATTAATTTGTTTCGGCTAAATAAATCAATTACAGAATTTGTACTATGGTATTATTTTTGTCCCATTCAATATGAAACACCCTGTATATATATATATATATATATATATATATATATATATATATATATATATATATATATATATATATATATATATATATATATATACATACAGTGGAATATCGATCTATCGTCCTTTAAGGGACCGACTAGACTGAACTACAAATGCAGGAAAACGGTAGATGCGGGAACATAACAAAGCAATATAACCCTCGGGACTGGGTGAAATAAACTACACATACGGGAAAACGATGTTTCGGGGAACGATGGATCGAGATTTCACTCTGTATATACAGAGTCCCAAAACGACCGCATAACTAGATTCCTCGTTGGGAGTACATAAAAACTACCCAAAGAAGCGTTCCTGTACGATCCATAGTTTACGAGAAAAATACGAAAAACAAAGTATGACGTCACTACCGGTGCAAGAAAAAAACACTTTATTGGACATATCAACAACAATATTTGCATATCTTTCCAGACGATAATGTTTAAAACGTTCGTCGCGCATATCGCGTCATGCATACGCGCTCGCCATTTAATGACGTTAAGCCGCCGTTGAACTGGTATTTAAAAGGCCGCATCTTGCAGCTACCGGTAGTCTTCGTATGGTGGCCATGTACTCCGTTCGTATCTACTGCGACATGTACTTGATGTACGGCCGATGTAATGGAAATGCCTTACGAACTGCTAGGGAGTATGCCCGTCGATATCCGTCCCGCCGTGCTCCCGATGTCAACGTCATCCGTAGGCTGGACGACAGACTGCGAAATACGGGAAGCGTCTTGCCAACAGCCAATCTTCACGATACTGGAAGACCGCGGAGCGGCCTGGCGGTAGCACAGGCGGATGCAATACTGCAGCGGGTAGAAGAGACGCGACGTTGGCGTATGATTCGGTGCACTGTCACATCCCTGCGTTGTCGGGGCACTTGTATTCAGCCGTTGGATGATGACCATAGTAACCACATAGAGTCAGAGAATGAGTAATCGAATGTCGCAGATAACTTTCATTTGTCTCGAACCTGATGAAACATTGGCCGTAGCGGCCGCCGGAGTTGGTCGGGAAAGGATATGATATCGTTTACACGTTCTCTATGCTACGAAGTCACGCAAAAAAGTCGCTCTTCAAGCGTGTTCGGACTTAAATAACTTCGTGAGGTCGCTGTCACATGACCCTTGCACTCTGCACCCGTTGGCAGCCCAGCCATCTTGGCGCAGAAGTTCCGTGGCTTGTTCTATAAGTTTGACGCTCACGAGACTAGGGATCAAAGGATGATATATTAATTGCCTACATATGTTTATGATACTCTAAGTTCCTTTGTTCTTAAAAGAAAAATATTTTGCGTACGCCAAGTATTTTTAAAGGAAATTAAAATTAATTTGCAATTTAGAAAAGTTTTTGGTTTTGTATGTTATATATATATATATATGTACACACACACACACACACCGACTATGACAAAAAAAAAAATCCACGCACCAGGAAGTAGCTATCGGATTGTGTCAAAAATTGATGGACGTAAAAAACATACTTAGAAAAACACGATTGAAATTTCAGATCAACTGAATGATTTGTTCCACATTTTGACCGTTACAAAGAAGTTAATACGGCGTTGGTCCACCTCTGGCCTGAATGCAAGCTGTCATCCGGCGTGGCATAGACTGATAAATTTCTCGGATTTCTTGCGAAATTGGCTGCATTGGTAACATTCTGGGATAGAAAATGTGTTGTATGGGGGAGTGACCTATGTGGCCAATAAAGTTATAGGAAATATATATATATATATATATATATATATATATATATATATATATATATATATACAGGGTGTTCATAAAGAAACTTTGCCGATATATGGACGTCTAGCGGCTGTTCCGTTCAACCAATCGAGATGAGATTTCAGATAAAGAGATTGAGAGATATGAGGTAGGGATTCTATGAACAGCAAGCAAATAGCGCTCACGGTTACAGTTATAGGTACAGAAGCTCGAAATTTTCAAATAGCAACGTCCACTTTTTCTCTTCGCAAAATGATCAGCGCATGCGAAAACCTTACAAAGCGTTGGAACGGTACGTGTATAACAAAAAACGGAAGCGTTATGCACGAACTAAAAAACAGCTCTGCGAATGGCTAACAAACACACGATCAGAGAGCTTTTTATAGGTTTTCTACGCTAAATATGTGGCGAACGGCGTTCTGTGATTGGTTTCTAGCCTCTGTCATATGCAAAATACCACCGTACGCTCCCCGATCGTGTCTTTGCTGGCCTTTCGCAGAGGTGTTTTCTGTGCCTGCATAACGCGTCCGTTTTTTGTGATAAAAGTACCGTTCCAATGCTTTTCTGGGTTTTCGCATGCTATGAGCATTTTGCGATGGGAAAAGTGGGCGTTGCTAATTGAAAATTTCGAGTTTCTATACGTATAACCGTAACTGTGAGCCTCACTGTGTTGCCGTTCTCAGAATCCCTTGCTTGCTGTACGCCAATATGGTGCCCCCATAATAAAATGGGCAGTAAAATTGCGACGTAGTATAGGCGAATGATTGACGACAAGCGCCTCCGCATTGGAAAAAAAAAAGAATCCCTAGCTCATAACTAACTATATCTGAAATCGCATCTCGATAGGTTGAACAGAACGGCCGATAAACGTCCATATATCGGCAAAGTTTCTTTATGACCACCCGGTATATACCGGGTGGTTATAATTAAACAACCCCTATAAAAGGCATCCTACAGCGCAAACGGGTGAACGGAATGCAACGAAATTTTGTATATGGGCTATACACGAGATGAGCTCACGGAATTTCGAAAAAATAAATAGTTCCAAAATGTCCAACAGAGGGCGCCTTTTCGGGAAAAACACAGATACCAATAAGGTAAACAGAATAGTACTAATTTAGTACTATTCCGTTTGCCTTAATGATATCTGTGTTTATAGTATTATATGGTCGCATCAGTCCCCATTTTTTGTTAATTTTCTACTATCTAATACCGGGTGTCCCAAAAATGACCGACAATTTGAAAAATCAATTAAAGAAAAACGGAAGACGATAGAAATGTACGGTTTGCTGCATTCTGCTTAGGTAACCAGGGAATTTATTCTCACCAATTTTCAAAATTAGTTGCAAAGTTCGTCAACAGATGGCGCTGCTGTCTGGGAAAATCTATAAAACAATGTTTTCAAAATAACCACCGTTTGCAGCAACTACGTGACGTAGTCTGAGGTCGAAATTCGCAGACGCCCGTGCAGTCATTTCAATTTGAATGTTCTGACAAACAGAAGAAATGTATTGTTCCAGTTCATCTACAGTAGCTAGTTTGAGCTAGTTGATGATTTGTAGCTAGTTTTACAGCAATAATTAATAATTTGTCATACACATATTCTGCTATTGATATTTATGAGTACACCCATCCAAAAGAGAAAACGTTTGAGGTTTTCATCTTGTTATGAAAAGCCGTCACAGAGACAGGAATTGCACTATCAAAGGGTGCTGCTGCAAGATAAATGAATTTTAGCCGCTGTGTCAGAGGCATTTAGTCATTGTCCACAAATTTGGAATGTGTCCAAATTGAAGAAACAAGAACATTGAGAACAGTGAAAACTTACGCTTATATTTCTAAAGTCGCGATAGTTTAGTTTCTGAATCTTAGATAGAAGACGAAATAGAAGTATCATCGCGAGAAACTTTCGAGAAAAGGAAATTATTCTCTTAATGTATATTCATGTTATTGCTGGAAGTAAATGATTTTCTGCCTCTATATCCTTATGTGAACTCGTTAATACATTTCTTGATCATCAAAATGTATTTTTAATATGAGACAGAAAACTGTTATGCATAAATGTGTTTGTCGATATTTGGACTTGAGACTAAGTTAATGAATAAAATATATTTATGCCTTACACATGCTTATACATATATATATATATATATATATATATATATATATATATATATAACTAAAATATTTAAAGCATGTGTTGCACCAAAACCAATACATTATAAATATAGGCATTAATATGTATATTGTCAATATGCGCTAAGCTGCAATTATTAGACAATACTATATAAGATATAATTAAAACAATAATGATACACCAAGATAAGCTAAAAAGGATAGTGAAGTTTTGAAGCAAAAAGGAAATTTTTGAAACAAAAACGGAAATTGATGTATTTAAAAAGACGTGAGGGGGATTAAGACCCCTCTATCCTGGTTAAAAGATCTTTTTACATAGCTAAAACTTTCCCAGCATTCGTCATACATCAATTAGAAAATTTAAAACTTTTCAAAAGGGTTTAAGACAATAAATAGAAAAGTTAGACATAAATGTAGAAGTTATATACTATAATAAAATAAAGTGACATAATGTCATAAGATGATCTCTAAAAACTACCTTACTAAAAACAGTAATTAAAAATATAAGAAAAAGCACTGAAAAAGCACTGAAAATGCCACAATACATTGATAAATTACACTACCATTATAAAACACCACATTTTATAAAACCATTAAAACTTTAAAATTCAAAACAGCAGACAAAAACTCTATACCTCCAAGTCCAAGTGCCCAAGGACATCCACGCGCCCAAAACAACGCCTCAGTATATCCACCAGAAAGCCAGCCGGATACCCCGCCTGTACAGCCAGTTCAATGAATTTTTTAACTCTTTTATTCATCTCAATCCTAGAATCACACAGTCTATCACAACGAATTATGTAGTTGTTGACTATATTACGTTTAACATTTTGATGTAAAGCTGTATTCCAATTAGATAGACGGTTTATGTTAAAGTCGTATAAATCTTTTTTATCGAATATGCGGAAAGATAGTGTTCCATTTGACAAAGTGATGGTTACATCCAAAAAGTTGATTTCGTTTTTGGAGTTTTGTACGGTCTTAGTTAGTTTTATATTAGCTGGATAAAAAGTAGGAACAAAGTTACAGTTAACCTCGTGAGCAATGAAAATGTCGTCTACGTATCTAAAGAAAGCTATATTTTGTAAAAGTGATGATTTAGATTCAAAATAATATAAATATATATCTGCCAAATAGGACGATGATCCACCCCCCATTGGCAGTCCAAATGTCTGAATATAATATGTTGTACCATTAAATAAATAATTTTCAAACAATATGATACGAAGTGTATTTTTAAAAAGAGTAAAAGTAATATATTCTTGTAAATCAAACCTGTGAAAAAACTCAATTAGAATTGAAAAAAGAAAAGTAGTGTCTATATTATTGAATAGGTCTACTACGTCATAAGATTCTATTAGTTCTATATCGTTTAAATTTTTGATTTTTGATATTAATTGTAAGCTATTAGTGATTATATTGGATCCAAATTTTTTTATTTTAATGAAAAGATTTTTTAAAACTGGTATTATCAATTTATTAGCATAAGTTATGTAGGTACCGAAACCTACAGTTACTGGCCGAAAGGTAATAGGTTTTTTGTGGAATTTGGGAATTGCAACAAGGTAGGGAAAGGAGAAGGAATAAAGATTTATATTTATTTTTTTATGCAGTTTAACTAAACGTCGTTTCAGAGACAACTCATCAAATGCATATGGTTCGTAAAGTCTATTATTTGAATAAAAATTTTTTACAATTTGAATATAATAATATTTGCAAATAAATGAATAGTTAGATGCCACCTTGTCTACATAACTAATTACCAGTTTATTTTGTAGTCCCTTTATAGAGGTCATACTTGGACTATTGAAATATGTTCTAGAACCCTTTAAGGCCAATTGTAAAAAATTTTTATTCAAATAATAGACTTTACGAACCATATGCATTTGATGAGTTGTCTCTGAAACGACGTTTAGTTAAACTGCATAAAAAAATAAATATAAATCTTTATTCCTTCTCCTTTCCCTACCTTGTTGCAATTCCCAAATTCCACAAAAAACCTATTACCTTTCGACCAGTAACTGTAGGTTTAGGTACCTACATAACTTATGCTAATAAATTGATAATACCAGTTTTAAAAAATCTTTTCATTAAAATAAAAAAATTTGGATCCAATATAATCACTAATAGCTTACAATTAATATCAAAAATCAAAAATTTAAACGATATAGAACTAATAGAATCTTATGACGTAGTAGACCTATTCAATAATATAGACACTACTTTTCTTTTTTCAATTCTAATTGAGTTTTTTCACAGGTTTGATTTACAAGAATATATTACTTTTACTCTTTTTAAAAATACACTTCGTATCATATTGTTTGAAAATTATTTATTTAATGGTACAACATATTATATTCAGACATTTGGACTGCCAATGGGGGGTGGATCATCGTCCTATTTGGCAGATATATATTTATATTATTTTGAATCTAAATCATCACTTTTACAAAATATAGCTTTCTTTAGATACGTAGACGACATTTTCATTGCTCACGAGGTTAACTGTAACTTTGTTCCTACTTTTTATCCAGCTAATATAAAACTAACTAAGACCGTACAAAACTCCAAAAACGAAATCAACTTTTTGGATGTAACCATCACTTTGTCAAATGGAACACTATCTTTCCGCATATTCGATAAAAAAGATTTATACGACTTTAACATAAACCGTCTATCTAATTGGAATACAGCTTTACATCAAAATGTTAAACGTAATATAGTCAACAACTACATAATTCGTTGTGATAGACTGTGTGATTCTAGGATTGAGATGAATAAAAGAGTTAAAAAATTCATTGAACTGGCTGTACAGGCGGGGTATCCGGCTGGCTTTCTGGTGGATATACTGAGGCGTTGTTTTGGGCGCGTGGATGTCCTTGGGCACTTGGACTTGGAGGTATAGAGTATTTGTCTGCTGTTTTGAATTTTAAAGTTTTAATGGTTTTATAAAATGTGGTGTTTTATAATGGTAGTGTAATTTATCAATGTATTGTGGCATTTTCAGTGCTTTTTCAGTGCTTTTTCTTATATTTTTAATTACTGTTTTTAGTAAGGTAGTTTTTAGAGATCATCTTATGACATTATGTCACTTTATTTTATTATAGTATATAACTTCTACATTTATGTCTAACTTTTCTATTTATTGTCTTAAACCCTTTTGAAAAGTTTTAAATTTTCTAATTGATGTATGACGAATGCTGGGAAAGTTTTAGCTATGTAAAAAGATCTTTTAACCAGGATAGAGGGGTCTTAATCCCCCTCACGTCTTTTTAAATACATCAATTTCCGTTTTTGTTTCAAAAATTTCCTTTTTGCTTCAAAACTTCACTATCCTTTTTAGCTTATCTTGGTGTATCATTATTGTTTTAATTATATCTTATATAGTATTGTCTAATAATTGCAGCTTAGCGCATATTGACAATATACATATTAATGCCTATATTTATAATGTATTGGTTTTGGTGCAACACATGCTTTAAATATTTTAGTTATATATATATATATATATATATATATATATATATATATATGTATAAGCATGTGTAAGGCATATATATATTTTATTCATTAACTTAGTCTCAAGTCCAAATATCGACAAACACATTTATGCATAACAGTTTTCTGTCTCATATTAAAAATACATTTTGATGATCAAGAAATGTATTAACGAGTTCACATAAGGATATAGAGGCAGAAAATCATTTACTTCCAGCAATAACATGAATATACATTAAGAGAATAATTTCCTTTTCTCGAAAGTTTCTCGCGATGATACTTCTATTTCGTCTTCTATCTAAGATTCAGAAACTAAACTATCGCGACTTTAGAAATATAAGCGTAAGTTTTCACTGTTCTCAATGTTCTTGTTTCTTCAATTTGGACACATTCCAAATTTGTGGACAATGACTAAATGCCTCTGACACAGCGGCTAAAATTCATTTATCTTGCAGCAGCACCCTTTGATAGTGCAATTCCTGTCTCTGTGACGGCTTTTCATAACAAGATGAAAACCTCAAACGTTTTCTCTTTTGGATGGGTGTACTCATAAATATCAATAGCAGAATATGTGTATGACAAATTATTAATTATTGCTGTAAAACTAGCTACAAATCACCAATATTTCTGCATAAAAGTCCTACATGTTAATACGTATAAGTTACAGTTATCTATTCTATGTTTTTTTCCAATATATCGAAATTAATTTCCTAAACTTTTATTATTAATTCCGTAATCTATGGCTTATTCTTAAGTCTATAAGTTACTTACACACACACACACACACACACATATATATATATATATATGTGTGATAATATTACT
>OU015497.1:188812394-188960237 GCA_907164885.2 Dolomedes plantarius
ACCGATTGTCACATTTAGAGACCTAGGCTAAGTTCATTGCTCCAGGTGCGTAAATCCATATCTACCCTAAATTAAAAATTAATGTTGAGTGTTTTGGTTCACTGAGAATTTTATCACAACTTCTAAGAGAATTATTTTTAAAATCTTATTTTCCTAATTATTTAAAATGTTACTGCCATATTTAACTTGGTTAAGAGCTTTGTCATCTTGAGTTAAAATTTAAAGACTATTTTTGGAAGTATTATTTTAAAATCTGCTTATTCAAAATTAATTAAAAAGTGTATTGCCAAATTACCTTTATTCAATTTGTTCACTGAGTTGAACTGAATTTTTACAATTTTTCTTATTAATTTGTTTCCATGTTGCATTTTAAAAAATTATAGTAGAAAAACCTTTGAAGCTAATTACCAAGAATTTTAAATAATTGAATTTAATAACCACAATGAAGCCTAAACCTGAATGACCAACCTCATAAACCAGAGATCCTTTTTCCTTTTTGATTTTTTTTTTTGGGGGGGTGCCTAACACCTCTTGACTCCATTTTTGATATTTAAACTTTGTGTGTTGTCTACATAAATTTAATAAATTGAAAAAAAAAATCTATCTTTAAACTTCCTCTTAGAAAAGCTATTATGTGTAAGATTTCTGGATCTCATGATAAAAACCCAAATAAGACAATTTTAATTCCTTTTTGCCTTTTTGAAACTTTAAGTGCTTATATATTTTTTAAACAATTGTTATAAAGTAGTGTAGTCCCTGATAACCATATTTTTTTCATTCCATTTTTAAGTGTCCACTGAAGTTTTTTTGTGATTTAAAAAGTTTTTTTTTTTCTCATTAAGTGTATATCAATTTTGTTGTGAGTTTGAGATACTACCATATTCATCTTAATATGTAATTTAAATGTAGTGATATTTTTAATTTTGTTTAATGCTATTTTGTATATTTCATGACCTGGGCAAACACACAAAGATGAAAGTAATAAAAAATTTTAAATTTCAACACCTGAGTCAAAATTACTAGTAAAAATTTTTGTCAAAACTACTCTTTTGTCTACACGGTTCTCGCCTGATGGAGAGCCTTGCTGAGGGAGCCGGCCCCTCACGCAAGTCTTTTCCGGAGGGGGGAAAATTGAAACAAATTTTAATTCTTTTAAATATTCCTAGCACGCTTTTTCCAAATTCGTTTATCTTATTGCAACAGAATAACGTCCCTTAACCTTTGAATTGCGACCTCTATCCAACCAATATAAATCTATTTTTCCCCTAATGCTACGTGCGAGCGGAGAGTCTTATTTAAGCATTATATAACAGACATAGTGCGATCATCATCCGATATGACGCACCGGGGTCATGTATTCGCTTCTGGCCAATGAAAAGGTCAGTGAGCCTCTACCTGGGAGCCTGATGTCCTTTACTGGGGGCTTTTGAGTGTTTAACACGGTACTGTCAAGATGTAATTTTTGGGGGTGCTGCGTCCCTTTGTCTTCTGTGTGATGACTCCGGCGATTTCCGGAGAACTTCGACTAGTAAACTATGCAAACCTATGGCAAAGTGTTAAGCATAATCAACTTTGTACGTTGTCTAGCGATGGTGTCAAATAATAAATCACCGTATATTCTGAGCAGATTGCCTCTTCCTTGCTGGCGTAGAACTTAACTTATTCTCTCCGGCGTGCCTGCCTCCACGACCATTCCCATTTGCCTAAAACTTTGTCCGACTACAAACTCCGAAGTATATCTGAGTATATGAAGTTCACTGGCCTGAAGTGCATCGCCACCGTAATCATTACATATATATATATATATATATATATATATATATATATATATATATATATATATATATATATATATATATATATATATATATATATATATATATATATATATATATATATATTTATAAAACAGTTCCGTAACTGATTCATTCATTCACTGACTGACTGACTGACTGACATACAACGCACAGACCAAACCGCTGGACCTAAAGGGCTGAAATTTTGCATGGCGATTCTTCTAATAGTGTAGGGGTGCACTAAGAAAGATTTTTCAAAAATTCTTCTTAGATTTTTTAAAATTAAATTTTTAAGCTGTTTTTTTAACTTTTTTTACGTTTGCATTTAAAATAATACATTGAGGGTTATAAAATTTATATCACGAGAAAGATCATAAAAATTCCTTCAAAATGAATTTTTCGAATTTTTACCTCCATTTCCTGATTTTTGGTGAATTTTTAAACATTAATTTTTAGAATTTAATTTATTAAATGCTGATCACGTGATTTCTTTTTCTGGTACTTTCAATAAATTTTTCGTCACGTGCGTAACAACTAAATAAACAAAAAAAAACATTTTTTCTTTCTAATGCAGCAGACGATTGGATATTATCCAAAAAAAAAATAAATATTCCTTATGATTTTTTTATAAATATATATATATATAGAAATATTTTTTTACATCAATTGTATATATTGATCGTCTCATTTATTATAAATATATATATTTATTTTTTTTGGCATTAATTGCATACATTTACCTTTGTATTTAATTTGAATGTACTCCGTAGCGAAGCGCGGGTTTTCAGCTAGTATACCTGGTGGCCATAATTAAACTGACAGTGCTCACAGTGTTCTGTAGCGCGATCTATTTGCGAGAATGACGCCACATTTTGTAGGAAGATTAAACAAGACGGGAGACGAAGGATTCCGCGAAAAAATAAATTAGTTCCAAAAGTCATCGCTAGGGGAATACTTGACGCTGTGTTATAGAAAATAGAGTGTTAACAAATGCAAATCAATACGGAAATTACCTTTTATTTTGCATTCAAATGAGGTTCAATGTGGCTGCCGTTGTTGTGGACCACATATTGCATTCTGTGCACAGTATGCACAACAGCAGAAAGTAACATGTCTGCAGGAATCTCCCGTACAGTCTGTGATATGTTATCCTTCAACGTAGCCAGGTCCTGGACCACTCCTTGATAGACCTTGGACTTAAGGTAACCCCATAGCCAGAAGTCGCATGGGGTAAGATCAGGCGACCGAGGTGGCCATGCAGTTGGAAAGTTGCGGCTAATGACTATTCATGTTGTGAATTTTTGTCGTAGCAGCTGTTGCACCCGTACAGCAACGTGTGGAGGGGCTCCATCTTGCATGAAAATGATTTCCCCCAGGCATTGTCTTTGCTGAAGTGCCGGAATGACAAAACTGTTCAACATGTGGAGATATTTCTCTCCGATAACAGAACAGGTTTCCGGTCCTGTCGGGGTAATGTTCTCATAGAAGAATGAACCTACGATAAATTCCGCTGTGAACCCACACCAAACAGTTACCTTTGGTGAATGTAAGGGAATTTCTGTGACTGCATGTGGTGATTTGTCATCCCAAATTCGGCAGTTCTGGGTATTCACAGTTCCATGCAGGTAAAAGTGGGCCTCGTTTCCCCATAAGATTTTCCACGGCCAAGCATCATCCACCTCCATTCTGGCAAGAAAGGTGAGAGCAAAAGTCAATCGCTTATCATGGTCGGGGTACAGTAACTCCTGTACACGGCTGATCTTGTACGGATAGAAGTTGATAATCTTTCGTAAGATTTTCCACACTATACTGTAAGGCATATCCATATTCCGAGCTAATCCACGAGCGCTAGAGGTGGCAGCAATATTGTCTGGTCCTCTGTCGACAATCGCCGTGGCAACTGCTTCGATTGTATCCAGTGGTACAGGTTTTCGTCCTCTGCCTGACTGAACCTTCAGAGAACCTGTTTTCTCAAACGTCGCAACCATTGCTTTTAGCCAATTAACTGACACAGGACCGTTACCTTTACGCATTTTTTTTGTGCGTTCTAAAAGCACGAAGAGCGGCTGACGCGTTGCACTGGTTGAGGTAAAAGAATTTGACCAGTAACGCACGCTCGACTAAAGAAGGAGACATTGCACATAAACTTTCAATCCGATTGATTCGAAACGTAACACATTGCCTTTTAAAACCCAAGCAGCTGGCACTGTGCCAATGGATGTAACGTGAAATTTGAATAAAGAACTTCTTCTGCTCAGCGTACGTGATATTGCAGATCACGAGACTTTATCGGTGTTTATGTAGATTTTACGCTTTTTTAAAAGTGTTGCCATATTGCACTTGAACTAAATAAGAAAATGTGCATAAAAAAAGGTGATTTTATTCCGTATTAATTTGCATTTGTTAACACTCTATTTTCTAATACACAGCGCCAAATATTCCCCTAGCGGTGACTTTTGGAACTAATTTATTTTTTAGCGGAATCTTTCGTCCCCCGTCTTGTTTATTCTTCCTACAAAATGTGGCGTCATTCTCGCAAATAGATCGCGCTACAGAACACTGTGAGCACTGTCAGTTTAATTATGGCCATCCGGTATATATATATATATATATACAGAAACCTCTATGTGACAGCCAGTATTGATTCCGAAAAGAAGTAGCCGGTTTGAGGGGTGATCGTCGAAAAGAGGTCTGTTACATAACATTGGCTTCATGAAGT
The DNA here is from genome assembly GCA_907164885.2 of Dolomedes plantarius. NCBI lineage: Eukaryota > Metazoa > Arthropoda > Arachnida > Araneae > Dolomedidae > Dolomedes > Dolomedes plantarius. The sequence goes on from OU015497.1 coordinate 188,816,910, forward strand.
CTTTATTCGGTTCTACACAAAATATTTTCGTTTATAGGGTTGACCATCGAATAACGTTGATTATTTGATGGCCAAGAAGTTTAACTGTGCGTGTGTGTATGTGTACACACACAGTGAAATAATTGGACAGTACATTAGATGACATTTCATTTATTTAGATTCTGCTTTAGCTGTGTGGAATTTCTCTCTCAGTATTCTTCTAATCCAGATCTATGCAAAGCGAAGGTTTTGATTCTTTTTTTTTTTCATTTAAGTAAATGTATAAATAAAGTTCATGTATTTTTTAAATTATGTTTTTTCCCGTAATTTATATACTATAGAACCTAACCCGTAATTAATATATTACAAACTGCTCTGTAAGATATTGTTTTTTACATATTTATTTGAAAGTCATAGAAACCGATCAGAATGTCCTTGTCAGCAAGCTTGGTAAACAATGCATTTTAATTTTACCTGGCTGTACTTCCTTTTCTCAATAAATGTAGAAAATAGTTTCACGTTTGAATTTGTATTAACATTAACGAAGTAAGTACAATATAAGAATAAATATGTCCAAAATCACGGGGAAATAACTGCACCTTGTTGTAGAAACGGCAGAGAAGGTAGAAAGAAGATAATCAATCCGAAAAATATCCTTTCTTTTAAAAAAATAGAAAGAAAGAAAGAAAGAACAAAGAAGAAGACAGAGGGAAGCGATACTGTAACTGACGAATTAAATAGCAGAACGATTGGTTGGTTGGTTGGTTGGTTGGTTGGTTGGTTGGTTGGGGTTTAATGGCGCAAGGTCCAGAGAGGAGAAGCTGCGCCAAATAGCAGAATGAAATTAAATAATACGCAGTGGACAAAAAGTAATATTTTTACCATCGTACACCAAGAAGTGATATTTATGCCAGTTCGGTTAAAGAATCATTCATATCAGTTAGCAGTAGGAGTTATACGTAACATAATTATATCATTTAAGTTACAGATTAACAGGTATCAAGAAAAGTAATTAAAAGACCTACCGAATATAATGGTCTCATTCAGAAATCTAGAGAAAATTAAGTCATTATAAAAACGTTAATTAAGTATCCAATTAAATTACTTGAAACCCGGGTAGAAAATTCTTTAAGGCTGCTGTGTACTAACCCTATAGGATTCGTTCATCTCCATGTTAACCTATGGACAAAATGTGTCCAAGGATTGCCGACTTGGATTGAAAAATTTAAAAAAATTACTTTGCAATAGAGAAAGAAATTTTACACCTTGGGGCATTTTTCATTTTGTAAATTCAATTAATTCACTGTCCCACCTTTCGGCATACAGAACATCTGAGAATCAATCGATAATGCTTATTTTTTTCGCATTATGCAAACATATCCACTTTTCATATATATCTACAATCATTTACAATATTACAATACATAAACAAATATTACAAAAGTACAAGTATTCAGTTACAATGAAGATTATTATAATTAACATTAACTAATTTCTTTCAATAGATATGTAATATGCACGCACAAACAAGATCAAACAGGGAAATGCATTTGCATAAGAACATCCATAATGCAATTAATCACTTTTTTACTATAAAAGTCCGAAAATAATATGTGCTTTTCCCAATTTTTAAAGTTAGAAGGTATATTCTTTCTGAACTGAAGAAATAACGGGCAATCCATAATGCAATGATAAACAGATTGTTCAGCACCACAAGGGCAGCAACTACTTTTATTATAAAATCTATTCTGATATAGACCGAAACAACCATATCCGGTGATAGCTTGGTTCAATTTAAAGTCAGCGCTTAACCGTTTTAAGTTAACCATGGGATATATTTCATATACTGGCCTTCCTACTTTTCATTTTGTAAATATTTTTAAATTTAAATTATCTGGGAAGAAAATCTGGTCTATTGTGTTTTAAATGCTCATCCATTTTCTTTGGCGAACGAAAATTATAAAGTCAATCTCCTGTTGCGAGGTGTAGAAAAGTTCAGGCTATCTGAAAATGCCATTTTTATTTGATATCAGCATTTATGTGGCTGTCAGTAGTAGGCAAATTTTCTCCATAGGATAACATTGAAGTGAACGAATCTAATAGGGTTAGTACACAGCAGACTTAACCTAGGAAGAAATACGTATAAAATTAAAAAACCAATGTATGAATATTTGCCGCATACTTCATTAAATGTTGTAAAGAACCAAATTTTTTACACCTAATTAGGGTACTCCTTTCAATAAGCATCTAACATTGCTATGGTCTTCACCAATTTTATCGATAGTTAATTTTTAATTTAAATATAATTAAGAAAAAGAAGTTTTAAGGGATTTAATATAAGAAAAAAGATAAAAATCAAAGTTTAAAACTAAGTTGATTAAGGACATAGAATAGATTTGCCAAATCCGTCAGCAAAACGCTATCAAAGGAAACTGCATCGACAGATAAGTTTCAGAGACTTGGAAAAATTAGATTTCCATATTTTAAAAAAGGACTTTCTTACTGGAACAGATTTAAAACCACGCGACGTAAGAAGAGTATATCTGAAATGGTAAATCGTATTATAAGGAAAGAAGGGTACTTTTAAAACAATATAAAAGAAATGAATGGACATAAATGTTCAAAATATTCATGCTGAAATAATCAAAATTAAAGTAAGGGATTGGCTTTCATCTTAAAGAAAGATAATTTCACAATGTATATACTTAAATAGGAAGATTTAAACTAACTATTACTAACCTATAGAAACGTTTTAAAGTTGCACATAAAATATTATTTTAATAGTACCATATGATAAATTATTGTTTTATTCTTAAAATAATGCACGAATATAATGAGATCAAATAGGTCTTCAAATAATATAAAATTTAATTCATGTGGGAAAAAGGCAAATTCAGATTCTAAAAAAAAAGGATTAAAAAAACTAAGATTTTTTTTTCAAAAGTAATTTTTGCTGATGTCCGGTATACAGACAAAAAACTAGCTCAAACGGGAATAGTTATACTACATTTTATAAAAACAAAATTGAAATGTGCATTTTTAAACTTTGAGCACTTTTTGAATAACATGAATTGAACTATTGTTATCAAATCGTATTAATCAATGGTATGTGTTTTTTTTTCATCAGTTGCTTCTTTATACTGCTTTTATTATTACATAGATTTTTTTACTGTAAGTTTAGATTATATATGGCTTTTATAGCCATCTACATTGTTTTGTTCCTTTCGAAAATATGTACCTTTCTCTTGATGGTCTACTTCAGTGCGATAAGACGAGCGCTTCTGGGATGCCGCAACCAGATTCTGCAAACAGACTTGAATATTCATGTAGAAAGATACTCTCTCGCAAATCGGTCAATACATGTGGGAAATTCCTCGAAAATGTCTTAAAACTGGGAAAATCTTCAATAAATTTTTCGAAACGCCAAGTAATCTACCGTTGTTTTATAAAGAAAAGGCCGTCTCTCTCCATATGATTAAAGGAAAAAAAAACTCTCTGGCTTGCCGCTTTGGGGATTTTGGATACGAGAATTCTTGCCAGATCTAGAAAAGATTAAAAGTGTTGAGTGACAGTTTAGACACCTGAACAAACTACGTAATGAGCTAGCTCAGTTTGCAAATGCTTGTGAAACGCATGGTAAGACATGGAAAAGTTAAAAAAAAATTCCATACCTTTTTTGCTGCTTATTAATGCTGAAACTATACATAAATGTACCTCTCTTCCATAATTAGCGTCATCTTTTCATTGATGCTGATTGTTAAAAAACGATTTATAACCTAGCTTTTCGTTTACATTAAAATCGCTTCAAAACACTCGCTATCGTAGACTCAAATATTTATTGATCATGTATTCTTATAATTGTAATGACACTTTTTAAAACATCCTTGCACTCTGAAATATTTATATCACTGACACTGTAATTTTGGAGATTTTGTACATTAGTACATAAAATTACACACTGTTGACAAGGTATTTATATATTACAGATCATTTATTGAGAAAACATACATATTCCTTTCAATCTTTCATTAAAGCACAGTCCCTATTTCGAATTGCGACCTCGAAGTACATTTATTAACTAACTAGTTTGTCCCTTAAGGCACGTGTGAACAGTAAGATTACTTATTAACCGCTGAATCAGAACCACGTGCTTTTGCATCGCATGTACCGAATCACCAGAGTATTCGTCATCGATGAGTTATGCCTCACATGGTAAAGTCAGATGATCGGTCCTAACCAATTAAAAGAATTCTAAGCCTAACGGGAAAATCATTAACACCTGGCATAAAAATGTTGAGCACAGAGTTTCACGCCCTAAAATGCCCTTGATTTTGCTTCCTCTTGGCCTTAATGGCTCTCCTATCTCTTCCGTCTTTACTCTAGTGCCCGCATCCTGCTTCCGACCACTCTACGATGTAAAGTCTGTACTCACAAGCCCCGGCAGATCAGATGGCCGCTAGTTTATTTGTGCCTTTTTATCAAGTTTTCTGTATTCAATAATTACTGAAATTCCATATCTCTGTAGTATTTCCGTAAACAAATCAGTTCTATGGATAATGGGTATATATTCGCTGCTTTGGTCTCGACTACATTATTTTTTGTGTGTATCATCTTTGTCTCTTGTTATTGCTTGCTTGCACACACACACACACACACACACACACACACATATATATATATATATATATATATATATATATATATATATATATATATATATATATATATATATTAGGAGCAGTTAGGGCGAAACCTTTAACACACTTTAAACTTGAAGTAACCTTTAGCCGCATGTTTGCTGGTTATAGGAACTGTTTGAACTCTTAAGTAATTTACACTATATATTTTCTCTTTCTTAATGAGCAGCATTGCTTATTGTGTAGCTTTATGGAGTGTTAAATTTGGAGCCTGTAATCGATTTCAGTTCTATTTAATGATGCAATTTAAACCGTTTGATGTCAACTGAAAAAAATATGTTGTAAGAATAAGTAAAATACTTAAATTTAACGATACTAGTATTTGATACTCTATGTATTACATATGATTTCCACTCTTTTTTTTGTGGGTACGCTTTGCAATGTAATGACATCGAATAAACTTTTCCACTATCTTTGTCCGTTTAATGGTCTGGATTACTCAATTCTGGAAAACATCCAAAGCAAATGATAAAAAGAATATCTCAATTATCACGATGTATACAATAATGACTTTTTTGTTGCGTGATTTAATACAGATAATTCACTGCCTAATGCCAGCTATTTGTGCACCGAAGTGTAAATTTCTTCTAGAGGGAATACAAATCGTAAACTCGATACCAAGTTAGGTAATAATATACATTACTCAGCCATATTTGCTCTCAATAAAAAAATAATTTAAAGTAAATTAAAGTGAGTGCATCTGAGGATCAAACTAGAAAAAAAATGAAAAATGGTGTTTGTTTTCGGTAGTACTAACTTGTTAGTTGTTATATTAAATTATCTTTCAGGTGTTAGATTCAGTGAAGGGGATAATTTTATGTAACACTAAGATGTGTTCGAGTTAAGGTAATTTAATTTACGTAGGATTAGGATGTTACATCAGCCTAAAGATTTAAATTTATTGTCGAATATATTTTTAAAATAAAAAAAAATGTCAAATTTTCCAGAATTGAAATAAAAGTTGATAAAAAAAGTGTCAAATTCATATACTAACAAGGCGTTATGAATTTGATTAAATGTTAAAATTTCACGTAGCGATGAGGAAAGTTGGAGCTAATGTTTCTTTGACTAAATCTTTTATTCTGGGGTACCCAAACACAAATTTTTTTTCGCTCGAAGGTGTTATGAATTTGACTAACTGTTAAAATTTCACGTAGCTATCAGAAGAGTTGGAGCTAATGTTTCTTTCACTAAATCTTTTATTCCAGGGCACTCAAACTCAACATTGTTTTCGCTCGAAGGCGTTATGAATTTGACTAAAAGTTAAAATTTCACGTAGCGATCAGAAAAGTTCGAACTAAAGTTTCTTTGACTAAATCTTTTATACTACGGCAGCCATACTCAACATATTTTTCTCTCGTGGCCGCGTGCATATGTTTGCTACATTAAGCAGGCCGCAACATTGTACACTATACCTCATGATGTAATTATGTAAAAAATGAAACCTAAATGTATTCAACGTTTATTTTAAAAATCAGTGTGATTTTTTTAAGAGGATGGTGGACTTTAAAACTACCAAAAATCGAACAAGAATTAGAATTGTTTTTTTTTTTGGTGTGTTAATATTTTGAAAATATGTAAATATTGCAATAAAATACATTTTAAATATGTAGTGAAAAGCAAAATGAAAAGTCGGTGGCTTTAGAGAAGTAAATATTAAAGGTAAGTAAAAAATCATTTTTTAAATGGCTTATTTCTGAAAATGTGTAATTTCCAGAGCATTGCAAGTCTTTGAAATGCTCCTTGCGTCATACTTTTTGGCGATATTTTACTAAATTTAGAATAAAGAGTTCTCTAACACATTAAAATAAAATCATGTATCCATTTCAGGTTTCGACATCATTCAGATTATTAAAGTTTAACTTAAGTATAGAAAACTACAAAAAAATTTCGAAAATTCAGAGTACCAGCATAAAAATATTTCCTAAATATTAACTATTCAACGAAATTAATACATGAAAGTAATACAAACATCGAAGAACAAAGCAATACATGACTAAGTTCAAAATGTTTTTATAAGCAGTATAAATTCAAAATTAAGGAAGAAAGTTCAAAATTGAATCGTAAGGAGCTCTTAAAAATTAATAATAATAATTTCAATTTTTAAAATATAAAAAAAAAATAAATATTTATAAAAAATATTTAAGGTGTTTGATATAGTTATTCTTTAATGAATATATATGCGAAATTTCATGTCTCTGAGGAAAACAAATTCAAAAATCGTTTTGTAATCGTTTTGTTTTGTATCATCCCCTGTTGAAACAAATTTTTCACAATTTCAGGAACATCCCGTATATAGTTGCTACATGCTAGTCTCAATACGCCATCAAGGTAAAAATAAGCAAGTCGATTTCTATATACATTCTTCGCTTAATTTATTTTGGAAATGAATGATTTACAAGGTACGTTGAACCAAATAACGTGAGAAGAAGGGGACACATTTTTGTATAGTTTTGTATTTTTCCGGTATTCGTCTCAAAATTTCTGTTTACAAAAGCACCTGCCCGATAATGAGTGCAATTGTTTCGGACCGCACATAAAAGTTTGATAGGCAGCAGCTTGAGTACGAAGTTCTACGGGAAACTTGTGTGATAACTTTGATGGAGAGACATAAATGTTCACCGGTTATAGATAAAAATTTTGACCGTATTGAAGACAGAAATATATACTTATAAGAAAGGTATCCATACATGGAAACTGTGGCAGTCACAAGTTCTAGATTCTAGACAAACGATTATCCATTTGTTAATATGTGAAAATAAGGTATCTCGGACAGATTAATAAGCAAATTCATCTCTAATTTGTTCCGAGGGACTGTGATATATATATATATATATATATATATATATATATATATATATATATATATATATATATATATATATATTTAAAATTAAGATAATTAAAAGGGCAGATGTGACCATTTAATACTCCTCTAACCTGAAATAAGATAGACATATATAAATAAGCAAAAAACGGAATTGGAGGTGGTATAGTTGATGACTGGGGGGGGGGGGGCTGTGACCCCCCCAACCCCGGTTAAACATGTTTTAAGCCAGGCAACACTCCCGGAGGTCGGCTATAACACCAAGACAGTAATAAAAAATTATGAAGAGGAAAAATATTTTAGGTGAAATAGATAAGTTAAACCAGATAGTTTACTAATGTAGTCAACTAAAACATAATTACAAGATGAGTAGAATGAAAAAAATCTTAATACTAAGTTACAGAAATAGAATAATTCTAATTAACTAAATAATTATTCACTAACATATACACTATATATATACAAAATACTTAGCTCCCACCAAGCAAAGAGACACGAAACCCATGCACACTCACATTTTATAGACATAGTAGGGATAAATATCGCCGTATTAGGGAAATTTTTTTAGTGTTGCCAACTTATTTTAAAACGATTCATACAATCTTTATTGTCTAAATTAAAAAACTGGGTTAGAATAGATACGAGGAAATTGACTGGAAAACCTTGGTCAATAGCTATAGTTATGAATGTAATTATACTGACGTCCATAGTTTTTTTGTTTGAATGTAAACGTTGACAACGTATTAACTGGTTAGTAACTATATTGCGTTTAATATTTAAATGTAGAGCATTATTCCAGTTCATAATCCTAACATTTTTAAAGTTGTAAAACTCGCGTTTATCATATAGACAGTATGATATTAGATTTTGATTAACATTTAAACTCAAGTCTAAAAATACCAAATTTCCATAGTTATCTTTATCAGTATCCACTAGTTTAAGATTTTTAGGGTAAAAATTAATATCTATTTCATTTAAGTTTTCATTAAAACATATGAGTATATCATCTACATATCGGAAAAACATAAGTTCATTTAGAATCATTACGCCTCTTTCCAGGGCCCGACTTTGACACAATGGGGCCCTGGGCAAAGCAGACTTTGGGGGCCCCCTTCAAGGACAGATCCAGAGGGGGGCATGTCCCCCCTCCTCGGAACCAGATTTCCACATGAACATGTGGGACACTCACCCAGGCCTCCCTTAAATCGGGACCAGAAATTCAAAAAAAATTTCGACCGACAAGTCAAAAATTTGAAGAAAATAATGAATATTAATAAGAAGTGTTAATTAATTAATTTACTTTTTAATGTTAATAAATAAATTCATGAAATTTTCTTTTGAAATTCAAAATAAATCACAGTCTGGAGTTATTACAACTTCCCCCTCCCCCCCCCCCCAAAAAAAAAAAAAAATTAAACCAGAAACGCTTATGGACGTAAGCATGCTTTCACTATAGTGGGTGCACTGTGCTCCACACAGGAATTTTTTCTGTATCCGCCACTGCACCCCTTTACTATATTAACCAAAAAACAAATTCTCAAAACTATGTACAACTTTATACTAAATTAGGGGGCCCCATAATTTTGGGGGCCCTGGGCAAGTGCCCCACTTGCCCATGCGGAAATCTGGGCCTGCCTCTTTCATAAAAGTGAAGGTATATATCTGCTAAAGCAGATGAGCATCCTCCACCCATTGGTATTCCATGTATTTGTTTAAAGAAGTTACTACCATTATATAAAACTGTTTCATAAAGTACAAGATCTAATAACGCACGATATTTATTTTCAGTTATATACGTCTTTAAATCATATTGATCGTATAATCCATGAATAATACTATAGAGATCTTTTAGGTCGATAGAGTTGAAAAGATCCGTAAAATCGTAGCTTTTAACGTTTGTTATATCACCTTTAGCTTTATATATATATATATATATATATATATATATATATATATATATATATATATATATATATATATATATATATATATATATATATCACGCTCCGTAAACTCCGTCTAAATTCTTCTTACTGCTTGTGCAGTCATCGTCGTAGGCCGAGAATAAAGGCACGTTGTTCGAATCAGTTGCATGATTAAACTGAAATACACCCAGTGGCGCACCCAGGATTTTTCTTGGGGGGCGAGATGAACGGAAAAAATATTTGTAATGCAAAATCGGTATTCATAATGCAATTTCTATTTCTTTTGGGGGGAGAGCCCCTTGCCCACCCCCACCCTGGGTGCACCACTGACTACACCCCAACTCAAACCGTCCCTAACTTAAGATGGCGTTGCGCCATATTTTTTCCTTACTCCTCAGCAACACACGTCCGTCGTTTTTGATGCTAATCCCCGATCTGCCTATATACTATGAAAACATATATATATATAAATATATATATATATGTATATATATATATATATATATATATATATATATATATATATATATATATATATATATATATATATATATATATATATATATATATATATATATATTGGAGAAGTACTTTTCGAAGACAGTGTCTGTGATATGAATGGAGATGAACAGTTTGAATCAACTGAAAGGAAACAAATTTATTATTTAGTTCTAAGCTGGATTCATCTGCTGTTGTCTTAGCCCTCTCCCTTACCATTACATAGCCTAAATATCTAATCCTATCCATCAAGAATGAAAAGTTTTCCAACTACAAAGAATTTTTTTCAGGAAATATCAGTGGTGTCCATTTAGAAATAAAATACGACGGCAAAATTCCTTCACTATAGCTGTTGAAGTCACTTATATTCCTAACCACACACATCATATACGGAGAAATCTACGATAGCTGTATGTCAAGCGTACATATGTGCCCTTTTGAGAACTGGGTACAGCAACAGCCTGACGACTTGCCCTAAAGTACTAGAAAATACGCAAGGGTTTACAGTAGCTATTGATTTAAAAAGATATTTTATATTTTTAGACTTTTATCTGTTAGCTGGTTGGCTGAGGACTTATTACTAAGGAGTAAAGACGAATGTACGATAAAAAAGAAAATATTGAAATATCGTTTAGCATTTCACAGTTTAGTAAGATACCACTTTAAAAAAAACTTATTTTTTATCTATTTTAGGTCTTGTTTTAAACATTTAGATATTTTGCATAAAACTTTGGACATACACAATGACTGAAAAATTCTCTTTGTCGGAAACATAATTAATATTTTTTACCCTCAATTTAAGTTTCTTTTGAATAAAACTTTTACATACTGCGAAACAAAAAAATTAGTTTTACCTGGAATTGTATAATTAATCCTATATACTGTTAAATTATGCTGTAGTGAGATGTTCTGCGTTTTGTATCATAGACTTTAGGACCAACATATGAAATTCAAATGAAATCCTTCGCAGCGTGAATCTTGTCAGACTCTGAAATGGTTATATTAGAAAATGTAAACTAAAATCTACTTCTTCTTAAAGCGTTTTCGGTTTATTGCAGTTCAGCTTTAGATTTTTCTTTCGATCTCAGATTATGCATTTTTTTAAAAGTTTTTGTAACACAAAATCTATATAATAATACTGTATAATCTTCTTACTATATTTTTATAAAAGTCACACGTGAGTTTAGGGATTTTAAAGGCCTCAGGGAATCACCTTTTTTATTTCATATGTATCAAAATGAAAAAGAAAATAATCTTTTTACAGATCAGTTTTATACCGAGTATTGTGAGCCATTTCATAAGCCTCTTTTATTTTACATCTCATGCTTTCAATAATTCATGACAAAAGACCAACTGACGTTAAAATATTTTTCATAAATTGTTTTCATATTATATATTTTTCATTTAGGTAGCGTCCCAAGACATTTTAAATTTTTTTCTGATCAATTTAATTAGAACGAAAAAATAATATTTAAATTAATATTGTACTTCTAAACTACACTATGGAATCATATATTAATACATTCTAGTTTTCCATTACTTCAAAAGACCTCCGCCCAGACATCCAAAAATTTAGCGTTCCCACAGATTCCGTATTAACTATGAAATCTGTGATGCCAGATTACCGAAATTACCAATTTTCCCGCTATAGATCGAAGAAACACGGAGCCTGAGGGTCGATCCCAAGAACCCATCAAGCGCCGGGTGACACAGAGCCGGCGATGTTACCGTATGACGTTATACCGCTGAAGACTTGAAAATCCTTAGAAGAGAAATGAATGTCCTTCTCAAACCTTTTTTGGTAGTAGAGGACTATGCGCTGCCAAGTACACTCCAAAGACGATCACGGGGTCTCAGTTTTTCAGTATACCCGAAACTTCACAGTTCGAGCCGATTCCGAGTGACGTCGTATCGGCGTGTGATGCCATAACCGTTGAACACTTTACGGAAGGGCTTCCTTCAGATTTTTTTTATTCATAGACAGTTATGCTGGGCCACGCGTGCCTTCAGAAACCCGAAATTTCACCGTTCGATCCGATTAAGTACGGCGCCATCTCGGCGCGTGACGTCAAAACCGTAGAACACTTGATAGAAGTGCTTCCTTAAGTATTTTTTATTCATACACAGTTAAGCTCGGCCCCTGTGGAATTTTCAGAATCCCAAAAATTCCACATTCAAGCTGTTTGCGAATGGCACCCTATCGGCGTGGGACATCATGATAGCTGAACACCGTGTGAAAGTGCTGTCTTCAGTTTTTTTTAAATTCATAGACATTCATACTCGGCCACGTATTCCTTCATAAACATGAAAACTTACAATTCGAACCGTTTTCGAATGACGTCGTATGAACGTGTAACGTCATAACAACCGAACACTTTATGGAAGTGCTTCCTTTAGCTTTATTTATTTATAGACAGTAAGGGCCTGTTCACATAGGAGTCCGTTGCGGAGCGTTAAAGTATTGAAATATATTTAACCAATGACAAACCTCCAAACGATTAGCAATGAAATTTTTATTGCCTATGATTGGTTTATTTTCGTCTCAACGTCATCTTTCCTTTAACGCTACACAACGGACTCCTATGAGAACAGGACCTTATCCTCTGCCACGTGTGCCAAAAGCGCGAAAATTCACAATTCGAGCCGATTCCGAATGACATTGTATCGGTCCGTGGCGTCATCACAATTGAACAATGTAAGGCTTCCATCAGCTGTTTTTATTCATACACAGTTATGTTCGGCCACTTGTGTCTGCAGATAGCCGAATGTTCGCAGTTCGAGCCGATTCCGAATGTCGTCGTATCGGCGTGGGACATCATCACCGCCGAACACTTTATGAAAGTGCTTCCTTCAGCTTGTTTTTTATTTATTCATAAACAATTATGCTCGGCCACGCGTGCCTTCAGTTACCCGAAAATACCCGTTCTAGCCGATTCTGAATAACGCTGTATCGGAGTGTGACGTTATAACCGCTGAACATTGTAGGGAAGTTCTTCCTTGGATTTTTTTTATTCATAGACAGTTATGCTCGTCTAAATGCGCCTTCAGAGCTACGTGCACCCCAAAAACCATCACTGGGGCACAGGTTTCGGGTTACTCGTAGAAAGTGATGACGCCATCGAAACCGCCTAACGAGTATATGTTTTTTCCATAGCTAATTGTCAAAACGTAGCATTTGATACCCTAATTAACCATCCTAATGGTATATTATTTCAAAAGTATCTCCCTCGAAACCCGGAAATAAAGCGTCGGCGCCGATTCCGAATCAATCGTGAAAACCGTGACTTTAGATTTATCGAAATCACCGATTTTCCCGCCATTCGTTGAAGAAACACGGAGCTTTCAGGACAATCCCACGAGTCCATCACCCGCCGGGTGATACAAAGCCGCAATTAAACTGGACTTTGTGATATTTTAACGTAGGATAACGTTCCTCCATAACGGTCCTCCGGAAAGCAAAATTTCAGACGTCCTGCATCGCGAGTAATACACTCTGTCTCAAAAAAATATATGCCAGAAGAAATCGAGCTACTATCACGAAACTTGGTATGAATGTAGTCTGGTAAGAGATATCCAAACGATTAAAATTTCGACGTCAATGAGACATGGGTAATCGCACTATGCGCATATTCAATGCGCATCTGGGAGAGTTTTAAAGCATGATTGCTTGTGCCATAGGGTTATTCAAACAAATCTGTCGACTTGGATGCACGGTATTGTGATTAGAGATGCCTCTGAGACGTAACCGGCGACAGTACGAACAATTTTCAGACTTCAGATTTATCGACGAGAGGGAACGTATAGTAGGCCTCAGAGAAGCAGGTTGGTTGAACAGGAGTATTGGCCGACATATCTGTCGGAGCAATATGGTAGTTGCTCGATATTGGCAACAATGAATCAAGGAAGGGATAATCTACCGTCGCGGAGGGTCAGGGTGTCCCAGGAACAGAAATGCGCGAGAGGATCGCGCAATCGTAAGAGCGGCCAAGTCGCCACCAACAACGTAACTAGAATCGGTTGGACGCCATTTACCACCTTCTAAACATCCGCTTGTATTAAGGGAAACCATTCGGAGACGACTGGTAGACGCAGGAATAAGGAGCCGACGTCCATTAATACGCCTACCACTGATCCCACTTCATAGGCATTGTCGATTGGATTTTTGCCGCCTCGGGCAAGCTGGATTGTTACCGACTGGAGGCGTGTGATCTTCACAAATAAATCCCAATTCAGTCTCAATGCTGATGACCAGCGCATACGCGTGTGGAGGCGGCCAGGCAACCGATCCGATCTGGCAGTTGTTGTCGAGAGGCATACGGCAATTACACAAGGTGTGACAGTATTGAGAGCGATTTTTTGGGACACACGATCACATCTAGTCGTCCTTCAACGCACTTTGACGGCACGCAGTTACGTGAACGAGATTTTAACGCCAGTTGTACTGCCTATGCTATCAAGTCGCCCAGGTGCCATTTATCAGCAAGACAATGCTCGTCACACATACTGCGCGAATCTCCCAACAATGTCTTCAAGGATATGACGTACTCCCATGGCCTACCAGGTCACCAGACCTCTCGCCAATGCAACACGTCTGGGACGTATTTGGAAGACAACTGCAGCCGTCCCGGAATACTGGTGAATTAACTACCCACTTGCAAATATTATGGCATGATCTTCCGCACGTGGTCATAGGTGACATACTGGCTCAATACTGGAGAACTATGCTTTGCCCAATGCACTCATAAAACGATCAAGGGAGTGCAGGTATCGAGTTACTCGTAAAAGCGATGACTTATCGAAACCGCTTTACGAGTTTAGGGCACCATAGTGGAAAATAGTAGCATCAGAGTAGTCATTAAAAGTTTCGCAGACGTTGAAGAAACTCATGCTTAGTTTATGTGTTACTGAAGTCTTCAGGATTATACGTCGAAGTTGATGATTTACATGTTTTTGGTGAATTTGCCTGATGCATTATCTAAGCTATACATATGACACGTAATTATTTCCCTATATTGCCTTGTTACTGATGTAGGAACAGTTCTCTGTTAAGGTACTCTTCAAGATCGTGTGCCGAGGATGATGATTTACATGTGTTTGATGAATTTACGACATGTATTATCTAAGATACAGATATGACAAGTAAATGTTCCCTTATGTAAAATGATTGCTTGATTACAAACTAAATAACTATATTACACAAAAAATATTAAATTATTGAATAATGATTTTTGTCCCTTTTGTTGTCCTATTCTATAAAGTCGCGAAAATTAAATGTAATATGTGACACTAATAGATATAGATTTTGCTCAAAATATAATTTAAATTTTTTTATATGTGTTCTTCGTTTCATTTTTGCAATTTTACACATGCTTGTTTCCTGTTCAGTAAATGATCTTATTCTGAACTTTCAAAATATATGAAGAGTTTTATGAATGTTCTTCCTTTTTGTATTTGAAACCAAATAAATACACCTGAATCATGGCATGCTCAATTTACTATGAAAAATATTAAAATATGTTCTGTATTCTAAAAATGCTGTTCAGACAATATTTACTTTCCTGAAACGAAAAAATAGTATGCAGTCGATTGCATTGCTATAAATTAATAATGCGCCAATAAACAGTGGCCTGTTGTTTATATAAGAGACACAAATTAGCCCATTGAAATATAACTTTCAAGTTTATTCCTCAGGATTTCAGATAAACAAACAGCATAAGTTCTCTTCATTGAATAGAGAGTACTGTGTAAAGTATTTTTGTACAGTTAAAGAGCTTTAAATGTGCCTTTCCTTCATTAAAGTATCGCTGGATATTTTTATGTGAGATAAAATTATTCTCATGGAAATATATGTTTATTTCAAGTTTATTTCAGTAGGACTTACAATTAACAATCTGCATAAGTTCTCTTCATTCAATATAGTACTGTGTAAAGTACTTTTGTATTGTCAGAATGATTAATACATTTCCATCATTAAAGAGGTACTGGATGTTTTTATGCGAGATAAAATTAAGCACGCGGAAAAATATTTTTCTTTCAAGTTTACTTCACTAGGATTTACGATTTAAAAAACTGCATAAGTTCTCTTCATTGAATAGAGTCCTGTGTAAAATATTTTTGTATAGTTAGGATGTTTGAAAAATACCTTTGCATAATTAAAGAGTACATGGTTTTTTTATGTGCAATAAAAATCAGTGCATTGAAAAATATTTTTTAAGTGTATTTCAGTATTATTTACGATTACAGAACTGATACTCGAAGTTCTCTTCATTGAATAGAGTAAAGTATTTTTGTATAGTTAGAAAGTTTGAAAAATACCTTTCCATCATTAAAGAGTAGATGGTTTTTTTTATGTGCATTAAAAATCGGTGCATGAAAAATATTTTAATTCCAATTTTCTTTCAGTAGGATATACAATTAAAATTTTGCATAAGTTATCTTCATTCAATACCGTGAGTACTGTGTAATTTTTTTGTATTGTTAGAAAGCTTTAATAATACATTTCCCTCACTGAAGAGTTACTATTTTTTGGGAGATAAAAATTAGCTGAAAAATATGTTTCTTTCAAGTTTCTTTCAGTAGTATTTACGATTAAAAACTGCACAAGTTTTCTTCATAGAATATAGTACTGTGTAAAGTATTTTTGTATAGTTAGGAAGCTTGAAAAATACCTTTTCATCAGTAACGAGTATATGGATTTTTTATGTGTAATAAAAATTAGTGCATTGAAAAATATTTTTTTTCTAAGTTTATTTCAAGATTATTTACGATTAAAAAAACTGCATAAATTCTCTTCACTGAATAGAGTACTGTGTAAAGTATTTTTGTATAGTTAGAAAGCTTTAAAAATAATTTCCTTCATCATAGAGTAGCTGGATTTTTTTATGTGAGGCACAAATTAGCATATTGAAAAAACATTCTTTGGAGTTTTTTTTCTAGGATTTAAAATTAACAATCTGCATAAGTTCTCTTCATTCAATAGAGTATTGTGTAAAATATTTTTGTATGGTTAGAAGATGCTTAAATAGCATTCAATCGATAAACGGTAGCAGGTTATTTTTATGAGCGAAAAAAAATTAGCGCATGGGTAGAGGAATTTTTTAAAGTTTATTTCAATGAAATGTATAATTAACAAACTTCATCGTTTCTATTTAACTAGCCGCTGCGCGACCAGCATGGTTGCTTTTGGTTTTATATTTTCTTTTGCAAAACAACTGAACTGAAAGTAACGTATGTAAGGAATGGTACAAATTTCCTGTCATCATAAATATACGTTGTTAAGGGGTAGTGGGAGCTCAGTCAAAAAATTTATAATCATTGCTAAATTCACTATTACTATAACTCTGATTCTAAAACATCGTTATTAAAAAATGTGAGTTTCCATTTCTTCAGAACAGAGTTAAAGATAAGACTTAGAAACGCAACACCAATGATTTTAAAAATTACACCCCTCTCTGTAAGTACAATTTTTCAAAATTAAAATAACTACACTTTACCATTAGATCAAATAAGAAATTGTTGGGGAAAATGTTTTTCCACTTAGACAAATGGAGTAAAAATTCAGCAAGTGCTAAAATATAGTGTGTATTACATCACTATCTGTATGTACTATTGTTCACAATTGAGATATCTCCACTTAATCATTTCAAATAATAAATATTTGGGAAAATATCTTCACTATCCATAAAACTTCTTTATATACTCAGTTGAGTATTTCAGAAGTAGGAGACACTACAATGACAGAATCAAAAGACGGACTCTAGATAAACTTACTTACAATTGCCCATGACTAAACACTGGATTTGATAGGTCTGAGCATATTTTGTTAAAAGATCAGCGGTTGTAACAAATATCGCCACTATACACACGCGGTTTTAAATTGCGGACGGCCTCTAATGGTTACATCCGGTAGTTGCAGACGTGGCCATTCGGAGTGTAGAAATATCGTTGAATTTTGTGCCGCATACCTACGCGTTTTATGTATATAGATGCGTGGAATGCGGATTAAAATATATTTATAGTTAGATAGCTAAAAATATACCATTGCATCATTAAACAGTAGTCAGTTATTTTTAAGACAAAAATTAGCGTATGGTAGATTATATGTCTATCACGTTTATTTCAATAGAATTTACGAGTATCAATGCGGAGAATAAATACTGTGTAAAGTATTTTTATATAGAGAGAATTCTATGAGAATACCATTGTATTTACAGAAAAATAATTAAAAGACTCCCAAAAATAAATAATGTAATATTTTTGTGATAAGTATTTATTCTGAGAATATGGGATTCCCAATCAGAATGAAAAAAATAATAATAAATCCATTTTATATGTTATTTTTGTCGACTGAAGTACGCAAACATTCAAGAAAATAACATTGCAAATAAAAGATGAGTAAAGTAAATCTGTCCTTTATTGTTATATTAATATTTCTTTTTTATAAATATTATAAGTTATTAAATGAGATTACCCTTTTTAAATGCATTTTTGACAAGTTACTATCCTTTTAGCTACAGTTTAGTGGACCGTAATGCATGTTTAACGCCACACTGTCACAGAGGAAGTACTGCGTGAATAAACTTTTACAAATCTTTCAAAAATCCACGGCGCGAAGGATCTTAAATAGATTATTTCAGTTCCAGGCACGATTTTCGGTGAAGAGCATTTTAACAATCTTTATTTACTTTGAATTAAAACTTCTCGCCCATTTTCATAATTCGATACCTTTTAGAAGGGAGAAAATATAAATTTAGAAGGGAGAGCCTTAGAGAAGCAGTTCTTGAAAATTTAGGTTTAAAATTTTTGACCGGATATGAACTTAATTCTGTCAACTTTAATTGAATTAGAATTATCTTTTGAAACTGTATTCATAAAGTATCCTGAATTTTCTGTCTTTCGCTGTCATTGATTTTACTTGTATCTTTAAAATATGTTTAGTGGGAAAAATAAAACTGTAAAAAAATTATTTAATCCTATTTTATACCTTTTTAAAGAATTCATCGATTTTCTATGTCATTCGATTTTCTATGTTTCTATTTCTAAGTGTCAGATTTTAACCAGATTTTTAGAGATTTCTACTGGAGGTCTTTTGTTATTTCATCTTACATGTTAATTCCCAAGCATCTTAGGCTATTCCCTGTCATCTCTCCATCTAAGTATGATATTTTTTGTCCTTCTTAAAGAAGATAAATAATAGAAAATACACTTTTTAATTCGTCTTTTGTTGGCTTATATTTCATATTAATCCCATAAGGGTCATACGCTGTACATTTCGTATCTAGGTTTTTATTTTTTTTATTTGGGATATTACCATAATGTTGTAATGTAAAAGCTAGAATTTAATTAATTTTAAATTCGCTTTTTAGGGCTCTAATCGATGTTTTTCTCAATAGAAATAATGTGTTTCAAAATATATATACGAAAGTCCTCAAACATCAGTTCCTTTTAAAGCAAAACGTTTTGTTTCGGAACATGTCGCATTTATTTATACCCAATAGTCCAAAATTTCGAACAATATTTTTATGTGAATAGAATAGTAGAACTTAATAAATTCGCAGAAAATTTTCAATATTCTTGGTTAAGTACAGAAAAGTTAAGAACCAGACCAGCGGCTTCCATTTCGACGATACAGGTGTTGAAAGCCACTCAAAATCGGTTTTAATCAGTAGTTAAACTTCAATGAAAGCCTCTCGCGACAAACTATATGTACTGCGGCTGAAAAACACACCTACAAGACACAATATTTCTTCTAGTTTTGTTTCTGATACAGAGCCAACATTTGTCGAACTGTTTTATATTTTTTTTCATTATACATCTTAATCGAATTTCATTTTTAACTATTTTTCCGCTTGAAGAAATTAATATTTTAAAATTTCTTGGAGTCAGTCCATTTCAATCCTTTAACTCTCTGTATACTCTGATAACAAATGTTATTTTTCCCCTCTCCTCTTTTTTTTAACCTTCTCACTTACTTTATCTTCACATCACATAAATGAAATTTTAATGATTAGCTGATTAAAACCCTTAAATTTTCGAAGGTACATTAGCAAGGGGATTTGTAACTGACAATACAAAAAAATACAAAAAAAATTGGTGTCAATCACATTATTTAATGAAACACACACACACGTTAGATTTAGAATGCGTTAACCATTTCTGAAACGAAACAAGCAAAGACGGAAAAATTAAACATTATCCCTACCAAATGCATGGACGTTTTTCACTACAGTAGCTATATACAGGGTGGTCATAAAAAACGCTCATACCTCTGAATCTCTATATCTGAAAACTCATCTTGATCTGTTGAATGGAACATCGGCCAGAGGTCATTATAACGGCAAAGTGTTTTTTATGACCACCCTGTATATTTAAATGCCGATGTATTTTTAATATAAATTTCCATTTGCACTAACAGGACTTAAACTGCTTTAATCATTTCCTAAACGTGACAAATCAACGGGAAAAATTAAACACTGTCCGTGCAAGACGCATGGACATTTTTGACTACATTGGCTATCTGTATTTAGGCATGCATGTATTTATAATATAAATTGCCAGTACCAAAAAACCGGATTAATACTGTTTAAATCATTTCCTAACTGAAACAAATAAAATGGAAAAATTAAACATTATCTTTCCCAGGCGTATCGATGCTTCTGGCTGCAGTATATACAATATAAATTTTAGAAACCAGAAAATTAAGTTGTACGAAAAAAATGACATCTCAACGTTTTTCAACCTATAGTAGGTACATGTATGTTTAAATGAATATATTTGAGTGTTTATAAATTCACATCTGTAACAGCCAAATTAACCAGGTTACATTTTTAATTATACGTATACAAATATGTATTTTCTTTCTACTATAGTTACGTCCGACGTTTTAGTAAAATGTCTGAATTAAAAACGGTTTGGGGACTAAGGATTTTTTAGGAAGTTTTTTTATAATGGCCAACTATTTGTGTGTATTTGCCAAAAGAATCCTGAATTGTAGACTTCGAAGGTAAAATATGGATTTATATTATTGGAATTGATAGGTTTATTAGACAGACAGGTATCAGCGTAGAACTATAAAGTTGAGTTTGGAGTAGCAGTTTGTTTTATGATATTCTGATATTCCCCCTTTTTTCCAACATTTATCACAATAAATGCACTGAAAAGAGTTAATGATTTGATAATCCACCACAGACAGTTAAAATGATGAAAAAGTAAGTTTTCTAGTTGCACTTACTTAATGCATTTGAAATTTTTCTATGAGACATTCCAATTTACAGTGTCCAATAACAAACGATTTTTTTTCTAAAACTTATGTTAAAGTTAATAAATAATCTGTTGTGGTTAGTAAAATCAAAATATATCCTTTTCCAGTACACTCATTTTTGACGAGGATTTATGGGTTCGGTATGTACTAAAATTGAGTTCTTTCGTTTCATTAATTTAATGCGTTTGAATATTTTCTGGTGGATATTGTAATTTACAGTATCTAAGAGTAAATGACACTTTTTACTAAAACTTATGCTTAGGTTAATAAAGAGTTTGTTGGCAATTAATCAAGGAAAAATGTATAATTTTCAATACGACTATTTTTTTAATTAATGTGATAGGTACATACATAGTGTTTTTATTTTAATTATAGCAAATCATAATGGAACATTTTAATTTCATTTTATTTCAAGCGATGCATCAGTTAACGGTTACTTGTCTCTTGTCGCCAGAGATGTAAGGATTAACAATCCACGTATCTGAAGTTTCTATCAACATACTTAACTAACTACGTAACTGGTCTTTTTGGATATTCGATGTTTTTGTTTAACACCTTTTCGTTCTAAACTAATATTTATTGATTCATATCTTTAAGAAGAATCAATGAACCTAATAATAATAATAATAATAATAATAATATAGCTTCATATTTAATATAGTTATACAAGATGTAAAGGAAAAAATTTACTTGGTATATAAATTAGTAAGTAACTAACGTCACCAAGACCGAACCTACACACTCAAAGCCAGTATACTAAGCGCTACCCAGTGAAAACATATATATATATATATATATATATATATATATATATATATATATATATAACATGAATGTCATTCCTCACATACGTACATAAGATATGAAATGTAGAGGCGACTTTAATATCAGTTTCTAACATGATTGATAGAATGGCATTTATTCTATGCAATGTTTTTGTTCTTTAAAGTCTATTCAACCAAAACAATTGACAGAAATATTTATTTCTATGACACACCTGAATAAATGTGTGACTGGTAGTAGCATTTCAAATGCACATTTATATAAATTTATAGTTAACGTAGTATATTTGTAGCAGGTGAAATAACAATTACTTAAGGAATGAACATTGCCGAATTTATTCTTGCAATGAATATTAAAATATTAAAATAACCTGTTAATAAAATAAAGGGAAATAGTAATAACTTAGGGACTTGTTATAAACACGCCTCTCGAATTAAAAACTACTGTGAAACAAAACTCTTCATTTATTTGAACATTTTATCACGATTTCGTTCGCTAATTTTACTTATGCAGCTACTCCAAAAATAACTTCCTTCCCTTTAAAGATATTTTTCAGTTATGACCCATTTAGCAAACAAACTAATATGTCGAGCCATCAGGAACAGTTATTGGAAATCTATGCTCAAACACGTGCAGTCCAAATTGTTGTACCCCATTAGTCGCCGCTGCACTGCGTTACTTTGCCCTTGAGTATTCCGCAGAAATATCTGCCACATTTTTAACTGCTAAAAAATTGATGTTAACAATTGAGTTTGAAAACAAGGATCAATAGGAGGAGAGCAAATTTACAACGGGGAATGGAGAAATTTTAAAAAGAAAGATTTTTCATTGTTCTTAGATTCTTTTCTTTTCAAAACAATGATGTTTTAATTTCTTGTGAAATAGGTATACGACACAAAATGATTTACCTACAGTAGAAATTGTAACTTATATCTTCCCTCTTCAGGAGTTAAGTACAGTAAATTTTGTAAAGAATTTTTAGACTTCTATTGATTTCATAAAATGTTCATGTTTATTAATAAAATTTAAATCCTTTACGAAATATGAGTTTCGGAAACTGGAATTCGGACTTACATTGTCCTATTTTAAATAATTAAATGCTTCGTTTGTATACCTTCTTTTCACATGAGATGATATATCAAGATTCAAAATATTAAAATGATAGTACACAATTTAAGAAGTAAAATAGAAGTATTGATTTATTGTGCTTATCAAACCTGAGGCATGAACTATCAGTGTTTTCTTTATAATAATGGTTAGGAAAATATTATCGAAGATATTTTGAGGTCAGACCCAATGCACATCAAAAATAACAAATCATTAATTGAAAAATATCCTTAACTCCTAAAAGGAAGATTTTTGTATATTTACAGTAATTATTCTTGTTTATACCATGTTTATTTGTACATACCATTAGGATTGTAATTATTCAAAGAAAAGGGTTCTGAATATTCTATTGAGCATATTTTAGGGGTGAAACTTTGCTCTTTCGGATTCAGATTATTCCTGGCCCATTTTCACAAGAATCATGCTCTTGACTAAGAATTCCTTGAGTGTCTGCATTGACCCGCAGCGAGTGGTCGATAATAGACTACCGATCATTCCCCACTGGAAGTCGTTAAACTAATGAACATAGTTAGTTTGTATGTTTGCACTTGCAGCCGAACTCTTTGCCTAGCGTTAGTATTTACACTGGATACCGGGGCAAGATGCATGCATAAATCCTATTTTCCATATGACGGGGTAGCGCCACAGTATTGGAAAAATATAAATAATTAAATAAATAAATATATATATATATATATATATATATATATATATATATATATATATCTTGCTTTGTAATATAAATTACTGATTTTACTAACCCCTCTTAAATTCCAACGTTTCTTTTATATCTATCATTAAGCGAGCTCTGATCTAAAAATGACAGTTGGGAAATTAGACAGCATAGCCGCTATAGACTTCAGAGAGTACGATATAAAGCAATGCGTAATTTAAATAACTGCTGACCTAATCACAATTTTTGACCACAGGGAGGGTCCATTTCGAGGCTTTAGGGCTTGAGGGGATTTTTAATTGCATTTTTAAATGTACTCTGTTCAAGGAGACACTTTGGGACTAATGTGTCGCCGGCACCTACCTTCGTCTCTCTGTTAGTAATGCCGTAATTAATGTGTTTTTTATACATGAAATTGTGTAATTTTATTGAAGTTGGACAACTTCGGCCCTACAACTATAACTTTTCGATGTGTAACAAGTTACAATATTTAAATCGTAACATATACAAGTATATAGATAGATAGATAGATAGATGCCTGAGTTTGTCTTTCCAGTTTTTTTAGATTTAGGACCACACTCTTCTGAGTGAATTAGAACTATTTACCTATTCATTAAAACATCAATTAAAATCAAATGCTAGAAGCAAGATGAAAGACAAATTTTACAAGATATATCTGATGTTCTACAAGATAACATATGCATCTGGAATTTTTATGAAACTAATCCAGCATTCATTCTACAGCTTAGAATGATGAATTCTGCCAGCCGAATTCTGTACGATCTTCGCAAAATATTTGACAATCTGAGGCTGTGTTTGATTTTGTGCGTCATCTCGGATGTCAAACATTTCGGAATTGCGGAGGCGTGAGAACACTTCTCGCCTCAGAATATTTCCAAGGTCTTCGCTGAGCAAAGCAATTTCATAATGTCACTTTTCTATTTCATCTCTGTTAAACGTTAAAAAATGTGGTCATCCGCATTCTTTAATGATACCTTAAATGTAGAATAGTCAGAAGAGACTTCTGGAGTCAATACCACGCACGCGCTTGTGTGTGAGGGTTTCTATTTCACTAGTAATCACAATTTAGTTTTCTCTCATGTGTAAAATACCTAATTTTCAGGTTTGCAGTTTCAACTTAGCTAAAACTGTCAGATGAATTGTTAAACCTATTAACAAAAAGGAGTGGAAAACCAAAAGGGATGTAGAGTTTAAAAAACCGTTTTTAATTTGCCCCAAAATATGGAAAAACTTCCACACGTTGCCAAAGCTTCCACACGTTGCCAAAGTTGATTTGCTGTGCCAGCTGGGGATGGAATCTGGGTCAATCTTAGAGCAACCATGAACCACATGTTTTCTATCGGCGAAAGATCCGGAGAGCGAGGCGGCCAGGGAAGCAATTCAATCTGGCGATTGACGAAGAACCGTTGGACAAAGCGTGCCACGTGTGGTAGCGCATTATCCTGTT
Source organism: Dolomedes plantarius (assembly GCA_907164885.2). Lineage (NCBI taxonomy): Eukaryota > Metazoa > Arthropoda > Arachnida > Araneae > Dolomedidae > Dolomedes > Dolomedes plantarius. The sequence goes on from OU015497.1 coordinate 188,842,127, forward strand.
GAAATATGGCTGTGGGCAAGCCCTGAAGGTAAGGAAGGACAACTGGCTCCAACACCTCGGAGATGTAGCGCTGGCTGTTTACAGTACCGGAAATGCGTACTAGAGGTGTGCGAGAGTGATATCCAATACCGCCCCATACCATAATACCCGGTGCAGGACCAGTGTGGAGGTGCATAACGCAGCTGTTCAGCATCCTCTCTTCACGTTGTTTCCAGACTCGAATGCGACCATCGTGGTGTTGCAGACAGAAGCGTGACTCGTCAGTAAAGACAATTTCATTCCATTCTGCCGTCCACATCCTTCTGTCATCGCACCATTGGCGGCGGAGACGTCTGTGGTTCTGCGTCAAGGGTAGACAAAGCAATGGACGTCTTGCGGACAGACCACTCTGCTGTAAACGGCGTCGAATGGTACGCGCAGACACTGGATGATGCGTTACAGACTGCATGTGCTGTGCTATGGTTCGTGATGTGACTGAGCGATCCGTCATTGCCATGCGCACAATTTGCCTGTCATCACGTGAAGTGGTGCGCTGAGGTGGATGCGATCGAACACGCCGGTCCGTCAAGAAAAACACAATTGCCGAACTTGAAATCGTCGAAATCTCCAAGCCTTAAATAGCGCTTTGAAGTGGCGCCACAGGCGCGCGTGATGTGCTTCTGCGCTGAAATTCTAATAATTTGCATATCTCACCTCCGCTAATGCATGTTGCACATTTCATGTTATTTGCATGTTTCCTTCGGGGTGTTGCATTTACAGTGGCCAGCAGTGTACATGCACGTAATTTTAACAGTTATAAACTCTCTCAAAGACATTTACTAAGAAAAATTATTTATAAAAATATTTCAATTGCATTGCGCTGGATTTCATATAATTAAGTGAATAAGATGTAGACTTCAAACCTTCTTAACTTTTCCTGCAAATAGTTCTCCACTTATTTACCTCTTCCATTAATTCCCCCTCTTGCAACACAAATTCCAGAAGAAAATCCTCTTAACATAATCTTTTGACTTATATTCCCTGTAGGCAATGGTACAGAAATTAAATATTGCATTTTATAAATAGTTATGCAGAAATGGTCAGTGTTTCCGTTAGTTTATAAACACTGTATATTCATTCCCAAACCGATTGTAGCCTCAAGTTTAATAGATATGATTTTCATTTAAATTTTTGCATAATTTATGTTATATATTCATATGATTATATATATCATTATGTTATATATTTATTAGATATTATTATTCATTCTACACACATTTTTATATTAAATTTTTTTCCCTCGAATATGTATCGATTTTTATTTATAAATCCACGAATGTGCATGACTACAAAAACAGGCTTCAAAAACTTTTCACAGAAAATTTCTTTCCCTTAGTCAGCAAGATATGTTATCAGGATAAAATAAATTGAAGCTGTTTAATTACTCTGCAAAAAGTCTTTAATTAATGAAATGTTGCAGTATCATAAAATTAATTGATTAAAAAAAACTCACTTTTCAGGAATATCGTACTTTGTAAGTTTGAAGGTTTCATATACATAATAAACTTGGAGTGAAATTTTTTTTCAGAAGTACTTATTACTTGAAAAACGTATGTAAGCATGAAAATAAATTTAGTTCGTTTATTGCATGAAGGATTGGCTTACGTATAGCATTTTACACAAACCTGGAGAAGAAAGTTCTTGTTCAGATATTGATTACGTATCACAACATGAAAATATAATAGGGCATTCAGCAGGTAATAATCTTAATGAACACAAGTGAATATATATATGGGAATTGTACTCTTGTGGCAACACGGATAAGGCGCCGCTGGAGCAAACGAGTTGCACCTCAACCGCTGATGCTTAGAGGGCGGAGACGAATTGAATGAACGCTATTTTTACCTTCGCTGAGTGCAAACTGCACTCTGTTTTATCTTCTCACGCTAGACGAGCGTTAATGTCATGCCAGTCGGGCACTAATATTCTGTGTTTTTCTTATTGTGATAATCTGTGTGAACATAAGTTGTAAATGGCTTGTGTTTAATTAAATGTTAGTCAAGAATACGTGTATTGCATTTTGATAATTCAACCGTGGGAATAAATTCCCCATATATATATATATATATATATATATATATATATATATATATATATATATATATATATATATATATATATATATATTTAAGTAATGGAAAGAGTAAAATAAAAAGTTTCGAACGTTATCTCTCGTACATGTTTAAGGTTTTTGCTGCTAACATTCCAATTTCAGTTATTTTTATTTTCTTATTACGTTGTGTAATTGTGATATCTTATTTTTCTGCTACGACCTAAGAAAAATAATATATATTTTCTTGAATGAGATATATCATTAATTGTGCATTAACTCAGAAGTGAAAACTATGAAAAAATGAAAAAAAAATTACCTAACGTATAACTGTTACTAAAAATAATTTTTTTTTCAAATAAAGAAACGAAATTCGTGTAGACCCGACATCCGTTGAAAAAATAATATTTTGATAAAAGCAAGCGAGGAATGCTAAAATAATAAAATTCCTCTTGCAAACGTATGAGTTCTAGTATGTACTGGATGTTGCTGATGGCAACCACTAGTGGGTAAAAAACTGTTTAGTTTACAGAATCTGACACAAGTTCTCTATGACAACAGGAAATATACTATAAAAAGAAAAAGTGAATATGAATACACCATCGTAGATATATTTCTTTTAAAAAAATGAAAATTAAGTTGGTTTATTATCTTAAAGCAAGACAGATATTTAAGAAACGAAAGATAAGTATAAGAAACGAAATTCTGTAAAGTTACGGCACATATTAACCTGCAGGCGTTACATATATACTCCAAGTTCCATTTTTTAACCTGATATATTTAAAAAATCTACTACATTTTAATTTTAAACATTAGTTTATATTAAAAAATATAAATATATATTGACAATGAATTACTCTTTTCGAATTCAAATTAACAATATACAGTTAATCTGACTTTTATTATATCAAGCGATCGTCCTAAATAGTTAATTATTCAATATATTTTTGAGAGGCTAACCATGTTTATGCACATGGTAAAAAAAAACTTTGATTTTTTTTTAAAATTGTAGTATACTAACAAAAAAATTTTCAAGTGCATATTAATTTAGAAATATAAATTATATGCTGAAACCTTATCTTAAGAGCAGGACCGTTTTAACAAAGCTCTACTTTACTTTAGTGACTTTCTCTTTCTTCGAAACCTTCAACTGAACTTTTCCGGTTGAACCATTTTATCGTAAAATTTTCAATTCTCGCAGAGAAATATTTAGAGTCGCTTCAAAACTCGTGCGTTCCAACATCTTTTAATGACTCTAGTTAGCATCGGGAAGCCGTTGATTAGATTTTAAATATCCAAGAGGTATATTTGAAAATATTTTATTAAATAATGCTATATGCGGGAACACTAGACGTTAAATGTGATGCGTAGAAGTGAAGAGATTATTGGACTTTTGAATCTCAGCCAGATTTTTTTATCTTATTGTTGAAGCACTTTTTAAGTACGGCAGATAAATGTACCAGGATAGGACCTTTTTCTTTACGTGAACTTTTCTTTAGAAACATCAAATTCGTTGATTTTTTAAGGCGTTGATTTTGCTAAGTATAAGCTAATATGACACTACTGAGATTTTTGTCAAAATTCGATTCCAGATAAGCAAAGTCAGACAATCTTTATAAATAAACAGTCACTGAAATTGTAAGAATCTGTGCTAAAGAAAGAGGCTAGAGCAGTGGTTTCCAACCATTGGGGCGATCGCCCCCAAGTGGGCGATTTGGGTTATCAGGGGGACAATAAATAAGTGGGGGGCGATGAGTATTCAAAGGGGGGAAAATTAAAATAGTACTGTATAGTAGAAGTTGCCGGGTAGCACGAGTCACTGGCTATTCTCAGCCGGCGAGTTCACTGCACTCACCCCTCTCCACAGTCCCCAGCTGTTGTTGCTCAGCGCGGCCGAATGGTGACTCAACCCCCTCCCCCTCCTACCATCACAACACACTTGCCATTGACCTACATTCGTCTTCAGTCTTCAGTAGCCTTTGTGTGCCTCACCATCAGTTTTTGTGCGTGTCTTTTCTGTTTTTGTGCGTTTGTTTTGAAGTTTAGAAGTTCATGCACAATGGATTCAAAAAAGAAGTGTCGTCAATACTGAGCTGAGTATTTAAAATTCGGTTTTATCGTGTCACTGCAAAATGTGCAGTTTCCGCATTGTCTTTTGTGCGATAAAACATTTACTAGTAATCAAGCCATGAAGCCTTCGAGAATGAAAGATCATTTATCAAGAGTACACAGTGATAAAGTGAGTAAAGAACTTAGTTATTTTCAACACCTCAAAGCTAAAGCTGATAAACGGCCTAATGTGAGTGAATTATTTAAAAAACGAGCAACCGATCTTGGCAAAGATCTTGCTTCTTACGAGGTGTCTTTATTGATCGCTAAATGTGGTAAACCTCATACAATTGGCGAAACTCTTGTTTAACCGGCTACCAAAATAATTGATGAAATCATGCTAGGCGAGGGCCCTAGTAATAAGATAAGTCAATCGGTTCTTCTGAGCAACAATACTGTTTCCAGGCGAATTGACGAAATGGCCACGGACGTTGAATCCAAACTCACCAATTTGTTGAAAAAAGGTAAATTTGCATTGCGGATTGATGAATCAACTGTGATTGATAACAAAGCAATTTTATTAGCTTATGTGAGGTTTATCAATGAACAAAAGGAAATTACCGAGGAAATGTTGTTTGCTAGAACTTTAATCATTGATACGAAGGGATCGTTAATTTTTAAAGTGGTGCAAAATTATTTTGAGGAAAAAGAGATTCCCCTAACAAACGTGAGCGCTTGCGCAGCAGACGGTGCTACTGCCATGTCAGGTCGTCATGCTGGGTTTCTAGCCCACCTTAAGAAAGAAGTGCCAGAGGTCATCACTATTCACTGTGTCATTCGTCATCAACACTTAGCTGCGAAAAAATTGAGTGGTGTCCTGCATGAAACCCTACAACTGGTTATTACTGGTATCAACAAGATCAAAGCTAATTTCCTCAGTGACTGTCTCTTCCGACAACTTTGCCATGAAAATGATGAGGAATTCGAACGCTTGCTTCTACATACGGCCGTGAGGTGGCTTTCCAAAGGAAACTGTTTGCCCCGTTTCTTCGAATTATTTGACACGGTTACTGAGTTTCTCGACACGTCTGCTCCTGTTTTAAGTGAGAATTTGAAGCAACGCAAGTTGGAACTTGCGTACCTTACATATATTTTTGAAAAAATGAACGAAGTCAATATAAGGCTTCAAGGAAACAAGATGAACCTTATCAAGGCCAAAGGAATTATTTCATCATTCATCGCCAAGTTTGATATTCACAAGATAAATATTGGCCGTAAAGAGCTGATTCAGTTTCCGACCCTTAAAAAGTGTTCAGTGCCAGATAACGAGACTCCTGAACTCCCAGAAGACAAAATCCTAATTTTTACTGATCGCCTTAACCAGTTAAAAACTGACAAGGAATCAAGATTTGAAGATTTGACGAAGTTACAAATTTCGGATTGAATTCTAGATCCATTCTCGTTTGAAGCTGTGGATAAGCTTGATAACTCTTTGCAGACATAGTTTCTAGATCTGAAGTATGACTGTGAGGCGAAAATCATTTTCAAGCAGAGCGGTTACGAGTTAGCCTGGGTGAAGCTTATGGACACTTATCCACAACTGCGGGGAAAAACTGAACCACTTCTCATCTCGTTCCCGTCAACATATTTAGTTGAAAAAGGATTTAGTTCTGTTGTCCAGCTCCTCACAAAACAAAGAAATAAGTTGGACATTTGCCTCAAAGGAGACTTGCGCCTGAACTTTACGAACATAAAGCCGGATATTCAAGCTTTAACTGAAATCCACCAAGCACAAGGCAGCCATTGAAAAGGTAAAATAAAACAATAACAAAGTTTTCAAACTTTCATTTATTTTTTCAAATTTTAACTGTCAACTTTCTTAATTTTTCCAGATTCCAATTTAAAAATGCAAACATGTACTCCTGTTTTTTAAATGTGCGTCAATGATCTTAGTTAATTATTTCCCTTCTTTGTTCTTAAAAAAATCTGTAAAAAATGTACATTTTAAATTTTTTTCTATTTTATTTAAGAGTGACCGGATAAAACTGCTTTGGTTATTTTTATATACGGTAATAAAAATGTTTAAAATAATAAAACTGCTTTATTATTTACACTTTACTTCAAATTAAAATTAGGTATACAATGAAAAAGAAAAGGGGGCGATAGGTGTTAGTCAACCTTCAGAAAGGGGAGAGGGGCCACAAAAGGTTGGGAACCACTGGGCTAGAGTAATACATGCAGTAATGAGTGAGTATTGTTCTAAGGCTGGGGTTCCCAAACTTATTCGGCCTGCCAACCCCTTTTCAGAAAAAAAAAATTACCTAGCAGCCCACTGGAAAATTTCCTTCTTAAGCGGACAACTTTAAAGATCCTGTGGGTGCGAGTCCTATTGTTGGTATGGATATTTGTAGTCGTTCAGAATAGACTTTAAACTGTAGGACCCGGTGTAATTACCATTTGTGTAGCAAACGTTGACCGTAGCGCTCTAAACCAAACCAAACCAACCTTTTATGTATCTATATTTCTACCTATGCCCTTCAACATAGTAAAGAACGGTGTTGCAAATAAGACATGTTGAAGCTTAAAACTATGTACAAAATTCTTTATTAAAATAAACAATAGTAACATTCGCATAAAACGCAGAAAATTAAAATTTTAAAGTAAAAATTACGGAATAGCATTGAAATTAATCCTACTTTTATACTAAAACCTATAATTCAAGATAAAATATCGGTATCTGTAACGAGGAATTCGTTACAGGTTCCTTTATTTTGATTAATTTAATTTAATTTGTGTAGTTCTCTTAAACTTTAAATTATAACTTTAATTTTAATCTTAAATCTGCTAGTTATGTTTCCTTTCCTTATCTGATAGTAATTTATTTTTTTTCCCAGGCTCTTAGTCATGGGAGGTCTCTGTAACTTTTAAGTCCGTTCGGTCGGTAATTGAGAATAGCCTATCTTCTAACATCTGGCAGTGCAATTTGCCGTCCTATATTCTTTAAGTCTTTGTCAGCTAGGTCCCCTAATTGCTAGCCTCGTGTCCACGAAATAAGATGTCTTTTCTTCCCTGTTTCCGTGTTTTTGTTAACAGCATTGATGGGTCTTTTTAAGCCATTAAACTCCGTTTACGCTAAAGGCTCCTGTTTCCCTTTTCCGCGCCTGCGGCGAACGTAATTTATTACGATTCTCTTGCATGGGAAACAGTTTTTCTCTGAACAGGCGTTTGGGCTTCGCGCTGCTTGACCAGCTCCTCTGATTGGTTAAGCTCAGGCAGTCTCGGCCAATGAAACTCCGTAAAAGGGTTCTTCTGGCATTTTCTTCTGGCAAGAGGAATGTGGTACTTAAGGTTTCCAGTTTTGGCGATGTTTCGCGTATTTTATTTTCTGGACACAAGGTGTTGGCAATGTGTTGGGGCGCTGTTAAGGTTGTCTTTCTCCTCTCCCTTCTGCACGCCTTGGCGAGATTGGTTGTACGGCAACCTTTCTCTCCTTGCGTTGTCCAGGGCTGAAAAAAAAGAGATGCGATGCAGAGATTCAGAATTTTTTGGTAGATAAAAACTTGCTCTAAGAGACCCTGAGCCGAACTTTCGGTCCTTTTTGTTTGGCCGTGGCTTGGTGAGGGGGATGTTTTTTTTTATTGTCGAATAGTGAGTACCAGTGTATTCTATTGATCTGATATTTGTGTATATATACTTTAAAAAAAAATTCCTTCAATACTATTATTTTATTTTTGATGCTCTCCTAAGTGGTCGTGTAGACCTGAAGCTCTTTTCTATTATGTAGCAGACTTTTATTTGTTCCTGTTATAATTCAGTAGTCAAGATATATTTCTTATTTTTATCAAGAAAAATAAACATTGTTATTTCTACCAACAAGTCGTTTTTGAAGAAGTTTTCTTCCTCAGTATTTATTTTTATAAAAAGTAGTTGTGAGCAGTATCAAAACCTGTAATAATTCAATCCTGCGGCACAATGATCTTCAACGTTTATTTTCTCAGCAAATCTTGTACTTCCACTAAGCAAAATCTTCCGGTTCTCTACATGTAATGTACCATCGCTAATATTTTTCTTGAAGAACCATTTACGGCTACAGTTGTCGGAAGATCCTTTCTCCGTAAGAGACGGACTTGCGTCTTAAATTTTCCGGCCTGCCTTGACGAACTGTCATTTCTACATCTTAAACGATAGACAAATCTTCATTTTTTTTGATAGAACGTTCGTGCTGTGAACATTTCTGGTGTACTTCATCTTTCACTCTACAGAACAAAGGTCCTTCGTCCATCTAGCTAAAAACATTTGACTCTACAAATAAGTTTTCTTGTACAAAAGAAAAGCATTTATTTAAGTATATTGCTTGTACAAGTAGATACATCTTGTACAGTATCTGTCTTTGCAGCCAGAAATGCTAGTATCTGAGTTTTAATTTAAAATTACCGTACCCCCTGGATCGTTCCTGCGCCACCCGGGGGACGGTATTTTTAGGAAAACATTAGTTTATATGCCTGCTGTCAGGGGATAAAAATTTTGGAAGAAATTTGGAAAAAATTGAAAATCATGCACTCGATTATAATCCCTTCTAACATAACTTATAAGTTTATATTTTTCTCATTTGTATGAGTTATATGAATAACTAGCTGAAAACCCGCGCTTCGCTACGGAGTACATTCAAAGTAAAAACATCGGTCAATGTATGCAATTAATGCCATCTGTAGCTTCATGATGCCAATATATATATAATAAATACGACGATCAATGTATATATACTTGATGTAAAATATATATATATTTATTTATAAAAAAATCGTAAGCGATATTTTTATAGACAAAATAATGTAGAAGAAGATATTCAAATTAAATCTAATATAAAGAATACTAAAGAATATAGTACAGTTAATATAGTACAGTTTCTAGAACATTTCTTTTACTGTATTTTAATATTTTTTTGGATAATGTCCAATCGTCTGCCGCATTAGCAAGAAAATAAAATTATTTTTTGTCTATTTAGTTTTTATGCACGTGACGATAAATTTATTTAAAGTACCAGAAAAAGAAGTCACGTGATCAGCATTTAATAAATTAAATTCTAAAAATTAATCTTTAAAAATTCACCAAAAATCAGGTAATGGAGGTAAAGATTCGAAAAAGATTTCATTTTAAAGGAATTTTTATGATCTTTCTTGTGATATAAATTTTATAACCCTCAAATTATTATTTTAAATGCAAACTTAAAAAAAGTAAAAAAAACAGCTTAAAAATTTAATTTAAAAAAATCTAAGAAGAATTTTTGAAAAATCTTTCTTAGTGCACCCCTACACTATTAGAAGAATCGCCATGCAAAATTTCAGCCCTTTAGGTCCAGCGGTTTGGTCTGTGCGTTGTATGTCAGTCAGTCAGTGAATGAATGAATGAATGAATGAGTCAGTTACGGAACTGTTTTATATATATAGATAATGATAACTTATACATTATAAATAATTCAACAAAAAATAAGAAATTAAATTAATATATATATATATATATATATATTATATATAAAGAATTCATAGACAGCCGAACGAAATTAACAGAAAAACTGCACTACCGTTAATTTTTTTTAAAAATTTTAAATAAAAGATTGCTCAGTTGCAACAAATCCTCATACTGAAAACACAGACAATTATAACTAGTAAATGTAAATAATTCAACAGAGAAAGATAATAAATAATAGGAACTATGCAACGACAGTCTAACGTAATAAACAGAAATTCTGCTCTAGTCTCGTTATTTGGTTTAGTTCTTATACTGCTACAGAATCTTGCATTTATGGTGCGTTTAGCTATAACTGCAGGATTTCTGTTTATTTCGTTGGACTGTCATGGCATTCTTCCTGTTATTTAATGTATTTCTCTCATTAATTATTTACATTGTTGTTTTCTGATGTCGGAGACATGAAATCCAGTCCTTAGATCTTGATTAACTATATTTATTAAGACATAAAAAACAGTTAAAAGATGAAATGCACACAGCTCAAGATATGCGCGCACACAGCGACACATTCCCTACGCAGCTCTGGAGAAGAAAACGGAGGCGAGGCGGACAGCGTCACTATACGTAGCTGTATTCTTCCGCACAGAAAAATAGTGCCACTCGCTCAAACTCAACACACCCCTCCTGCGAGGGACACATTTTTTCATCAAGTTTAAGAAATTACTACACACTACAAAATTATGACACAAAATACACACATTTACAAAAATACAACACAAAATACATACATATACATAGTTAAGAAATTAATGAAATACTTTTCAGAGAGTAAATTAGCTTGTTTTCATTGACAGCTTTTGTCAGAAAATCTGCTGTAATATATTCAGTCTGTATATAACCCAGTTTAATAATATTGTCCATTAACAAATCTTTCACGAAATGAAGGCGTAAGTTCATGTGTCTTGATTTAGTCGATGATCTGGTACATTTAATCCACTGGATTGCTGCATGACTGTCTGAATTTAAGGTTACAACATCATTTATAAATTGTTTACATTTCAACTCAGATAATAAATTTACAGTCCAAATAATATCTTTACAAATTTCAGAAATAGAAAATAACTCTGCTTCACATGTAGAAAGACTAACACTTTTTTGCTTATTACATTTCCATGACACAAGTGAATTACCTAATAAGATTACACCACCTGAAAATGATTTACCATTTTCAGCATTTCCCCAACTTGCATCTGAACTAGCTTTCAAAAAACCAAAATCGTTGCTATAAAACAATACTTTGTCTTTAGTACCTTTTAAATACCTTAATACTCTTTTAGCGATAAGATAATGTCTCTTTTCAGGTTTATGATTAAACTGAGATAAATATGTTGTTACAAATGATATATCAGGACGCGTTCTATTAGCTAAATACAATAATTCACCAATTAGATCTTGATACATAGTTACATCAATTAAATCATTTGTAAGTGGAAAACTTTTATCTTCTCCTTTAACAATTGGAGATTTTACCGATTTACAATTTTCTAACTTATGTTTAAGCAAAAGTGACTCAATATATTCAATTTGTGATAAACTTACACCATTGTCATGTTTATTAATTTCCATACCTAAGAATTTAGAATTCTTATTCTCTTGAAATTCAAATACACTTTTAATTTTAGAAACAATCTCGTGATACATTTCATTATTATTACAAAAAATAGCAATATCATCAACATACATACTTAATATAAAAAGATTTGTACCATCATGTTTAGTAAATACACAATTATCAGAAGCCAACTGTACCAAACCTATTTTTTCCAATTCAGATTTTATTTTCATGTACCAATTCCTGCCCGATTGTGGTAAACCGTAAATACTCTTTTTTAATCTACAAACTTTTCCATCCCCAATTAATTTTTCAAAACCAGGTGGAGGTGACATGTATACTGTTTCCTCTAAATCACTATACAATTACGCAGTTTTTACGTCAAAAAATTTAACTATCAAATTTAATTTCGCTGAAAGCGCAAGTAATAATCGAAAAGATTATATGTTTACAACAGGTGAATAAGACTCTAAATAATCCTTATTTTTTATTTGATTGTATCCAGCAGCTACAAGTCGCGCTTTATATTTTATTTTATTGGAATCGCTCTCCTTCAAAGTGTAGACCCATTTACTTTTTATTATTTTTTCCTTTAGAGGTTTTTCTACTATTTCCCATACTTTATGCTGATTCAACGAATCTAGTTCATTTTTCATTGCTGACTCCCAATCGCGCCAATTTACACTATTTTTCGCCTCCATAAAAGTGTTTGGTATATCATCAGTTAGATTTGCTGACATTTGTTTATATTTTAGCCGTTCAGACCGTCGGAGTTGCGGTTCGTGTTGACAGTTTTCACTGTTTATTTCCTCATCGGAGGGTTGCTTTGCCTCCTGCATTGAGACTGGCTGTCTCTTATCTAGATCGCTGCTATCGACAAAAATCTCAAACTCCGCCATTTTGTTTTTTGAACTAGTATACTCTAAATAAGTGCTACCTTTTAAATTTTCATTGAATCGAACTGATCGTTCTTCAATAATTTTATTACTTTTTAAGTCATAAATACGGTATCCTCGGCGTTCTATAGCATAACCTAACATTATTCCCTGTTTTCCTGGAACATCAAATTTATTATTACGCATTATTTTCGGAATGTGAAAATAAGCCACACAGCCAAACTTTCTAAGATAATTTAGTTTGGGTTTTTTGCCTGTCCAGATTTCGAGAGGAATTTATTCTTTTCCTTTACGTGGCGTCAAATTGGAAATTCTTGTACTACAATTAATAGCCTCAGCCCAGAATTTTAAAGGAAGTTGACTTTCATATAATAAAGCTCTAGCTCTATCTAATAAAACTCGATTAGCTCTCTCAGCTTTACCATTGCTTTCACTGTTGTATGGTACAGTTTTTTCCCGAAATATGCCTGAATTAGCAAGAAAATTATCAAATTGCTCATTTACAAACTCTAGGCCATTATCGGTCCTTAACTTTTTAATTTTCTTACCCGCAAGATTTTAATATTTTGCTTTAAATTTCAAAAATACATTATATACTTCACTTTTAGTTTTTAAGAAATATGTAAAATACATCCCAGAAAAATCATCCACTAATATCATAAAATATTTCGAACCGCCAATTGATTCCGTTTGAACCGGACCGCAAAGATCTGCATGAATTAATTCAAGAATTGCAGAACTTTGCTCAATATCAATATTTGGATGATTTTTCCGTGTAATTTTACTTATATCACAAGTTTCACAGACAAAATTGTTTACATCATTAATATCAATATATTCCTTCATTTTAATCATATATTTAGGATTTAAATGACACAACCTATTATGCCAAAGCTCATAATTTTTAGTAGAATTGTCATTAACAATACAACATTCCGAATTATAAAAAGGTTCTAAATACACTTCAAGTCTGTTATCATTTTTAAACGCTTTGGTAAGTAACTTATTATATTTATCAAAAATCAAAACACAATTATGATTTGAAACAATTTTACATCCCTTATTCATTAACGAGGTTACTGATAACAGATTATATCTTAAATCAGGAACATAATTTACATTACTGATAGTTAAAGTTATAGGCTTAGAATTCTTATTTATAGTATTAGCTTTAACAGTACCTGTTCCTTGAGAATAAATCACTCAGTTTTTACCTGCTTGGTGGATGTCCTTAATTTCTGGTATTATTTCCTCAAACCAGAAAGAATTTTTGGCCATATGACAAGAAGCCCCTCTATCTAGTAGCCAAACTTGATCATGCTCATCATCTTGAGCAGAAACCGTAAGAGCAGACCTAGAATGTTGATCACCCGATGAATAATGCGCATTTGGTGAACTCCTCTTTTTTTCTTTATTATTTCTTGTGTTGAAGTAGCAATTTTTAGCTAAGTGACCAGGGCGTCTGCATATGTAGCAGTTTCTATTATTAAAATTCTTATTCTTCTTCGAAATGAATGCCTCTGCGTTTCCTTCACTGCGTCTTCCGTTTTGGGAATTCGTCGCTTCTTCTTCACGTAGAATTTCTAATACTTCATCCATTGATTTGTCCCTTTGGGTCTTCAAAATGTCACGTACACGGATAAATTTGCCTTTCAGGCCTCGAACAGTGTAAAATACTAATTCCCGTGGTGTAACTTCTAATCCGAGAGAAAGACACTTAGTCAATATCCCTCTTGCTCTGGCAATATAGTCGTTCGCAGATTCATTCGAAGTCATTTCCAGATTTTTTAATTCGTTTCCTGCATCTATTTTTCGATCTTCAGCTTGCCCCATGAATGTTGACTTTATTTTCTCCCACAGAGTTTTTGCATTTACTTCCGTGGCGAACTGCAGCGCCTGCTCGTCTGACATAGCGAGCTGCATGTAAGCTACTGCGTCAGCATTCTTCTGATCCCATTTTTCAGATTCCTTTTGATCCAAATTTTCTGGTTTCACACTGAAAATAACAGTATCTAGACGTTTTAATGACAGAGCAGCTTTCATTTTTAAACACCAGATGAAATAATTTTCTCCAGTCAGTTCTGGAACGTTAAGTTTCTCCATTTTCGATTTGTGCTTCGGCAGTTTCGATTTCAGCAGCCTCTTTAAATATAATTAATCATAACCATTCTCTTCTGCCAATTTGTTGTTTTCTGATGTCGGAGACATGAAATCCAGTCCTTAGATCTTGATTAACTATATTTATTAAGACATAAAAAACAGTTAAAAGATAAAATGCACACAGCTCAAGATATGCGCGCACACAGAGACACATTCCCTAAGCAGCTCTGGAGAAGAAAACGGAGGCGAGGCGGACAGCGCCACTATACGTAGCTGTATTCTTCCGCACAGAAAAATAGTGCCACTCGCTCAAACTCAACATACATTTTACTAGTTACAATTGAAAAATAATGAGCAATACGGTTCTCATTTCAACTATTTGATGTGAAATAACGACATAACTCTTAATCCAATTAAACAACTTTTTTTTGTCTATTAATACCAGAATATCAAATGGTTTGACTCTAGACTTTTTCTTTAAAATAAATTCTTAAAATTTCAATAACTTTTTAGTGTATAGTTTCTAAAAGTTTGTTTATCTGTAACTAAATTGGGGCAAAAAATTCCAATAATATTGAATTTGTAAGAGTATACTGCCTCTGCAATGAATAAAAACAGATGAAAAGAGACTCACCAAAATTACTAAAATTTAAATTTGCGCAACTATATATTTCATCATGTTCCTAATGCGTTAAGCCAAAATGTATTGTTACATTTCAAGCTTCAATCATGCCATATGGTTATGAGTGAAAAACCGATATTTCACGGAAAAAATATTTTAATTTTAGAGCATGGTAATGTGTCTCTATATGACTCAAAGCGAAGGGAAATTAAGGAAAATGCTCAAGCGTTGTCGAAACATGGGCTCATCAACCCAAGAAGCATGTATTAAATATATCCTTTGTTGCGTACAAAGAAGGTACTTTTCAAGAGAAGAGGAGCTTGATTAATTACAATTCTTTATTTTTGAGGAAAAGTTGTGGATTGAGACACTTCATGAAATTATCACCAGGCAAACCTTCATTCCGATACCAGTTATATCCCTTTTCGAATTCAAAGTTTTGTGATGAATTCTTTAAAATTGAGAAGTTAAGCTAACAGATTTGAAGAAAGGAGAAAGAAAATCAGAAAACTCTTCTTAGAAGTTCATTTTCTAAAATTTTCAACTGCTATGCCATGGGTGAACTCCTTTATCATAAAAGATTAATATGTGCTTGAATTTTTTTTCTTATTATGATAAATTTTGAAATGAATTCACGTTTGTTTTCTCCTTTCATAGACAACGAGTAAAGTTTTGTTTGAACAAAACTCGTGAACTGATATATCTTTTAACTTATGAAAATCGATGAAATTGCATTCTCGTCATGTGAATTAGATAAATGTAATTCATTTATATTATATCTAATCATTTCATAAAATATATTGATTTTTCTTAAGTTTCATTGTAAAATAATGTGTGCACAATTGGCAAGAAATTCGTTTTACGCATGTAAATGATATTTAGTTGAATAGCGTATTCAATAATACATGAATAGATGATAAATAAACAGTTGGAAGATGGTCTTGTTTAAAAAATATCATTTTCATGCTAATTGAATTGAGTCTCTCACTCTCTGCATATATATATATATGTATATATATATATATATATATATATATATATATATATATATATATATATATAAATTTTATTAATATAGGCAGTTAATGATCCGATGATTAAGTTATCTTGACTTAACAAGTTTGTATAACTACATTGAGGAAAATCTTTATGAACATCTAAGTCATGTATATTTAATGAAATTTACATTCATTCACTCTCAGCGCATTGAAGATATTATTGATAAGCTCACAGTTAGTGGGGAATGCAATTAATCGTAAATATAGATAACAAAGAAGCCTGAGTTTTCGATACTATGTTAATAATATATATCACCAGTTGTATAGGAGCTGTTTTATGTTGTTTATTTAATCTTATTATTGCTTCACTCTGAAGAGGCATCTTCTTCCTTCATTTTATATTCTTCTTTTCAGTTGATTTTTTTTTTGTGTGTGTCTGCAACCAAGCTTATTTACGGATGATTTCTTCTAGATCTTTCCAATTTCACACTTCGATTGATGAGCCGATTTATTCCGTAGCGATCAGTAACGTTAGACAACAAAATCGAATGTTCGTTGTATGACGAGGGGACATACATACCTCTTAGTCCGAAACTAAATACCACACTAAAAATTGTTTTTTTTCAGAATTCTTTTATCTTCAACATACTCGAATATCCTTGTCACTATTATTGGCCGTCTTTATTGTAGGGTATAACAGGTTGAACAACGGTGATTACCCTCAGTTAACTTTTTATTATATATAAATATATATATATATATATATATATATGTGTGTGTGTGTGTGTGTGTGTGTGTGTATGTAGCACCTGTATTATTTCACTTCCATATGTTAATCTAAGGTGTAATCATGATATTTCGCAGCAGGTATACACTATGATCAGATTCGTAGTTCGCTCATGCAATTTATATTTAATATAGTGCACTGGAAAAAAGGAGTAATGTCCAGTGCTCAACAGTGAAGACAGTTGTGCTTTCGCTTTTAGTATCTGCTCAGTGACTCATGCTACAATGGTTCCAAGTATATCGGCACGGTTGCATAACAAACACTGTTATATCACGTTGTTGTCTGGTCATTTGACCCTTGGCCCTGGGCACTATGGAGGGAAATCGAATCTCAAACATATCTAATACAGTGCAGCTTTAGAGGAAGATAACAGCCTTCGTAATTAATTAATATATATATATATATATATATATATATATATATATATATATATATAATGTTATTTGTGCTTTGAACCAAAATTTCGTTATGCTTTTAAGGATCGGATGAAGCAGTATAAAATAAGAATCTCTGAATCAGGCGGAATGAAATTGGTCTATGGGTTGTGGAGGTATGAGTACTTTCATTTGTATTTTAGAGGATATATATATTTATCATTCATCTTCTCCGAAATATTTAATTTTTTTGCTACCTTCTATCGGCTAACAACGGTATCCTTTATTTATAATAACAGATTTTCTTTTCTTTCTAAAATCAAAATTGTACTTGCTTGGTAAAGCCTCTTGATGTTGCTCTCAATCATGAAAAAGGTAGGAAATAGACGACAAAAAAAACGAGAATGATAGATGTGTACATCAAAGCAATTTCCTAAACAGAACACAGACTAGGTACTCTCAAGGTATTAAAAAAATTACCAGTATAAGATGTGAAAAATTTACTAAAGGTATACCTTTGATATATCTCATAATAAAACGTCAATTTCATGCAGTACTGAAATTGTTTGAATTTTTTACAACTTGTGAAGGGTGCGTAGTCAGCATATTTGTAGTTATGATGATGTATTAACAATATTTCAAAATAATGTAGCCAAAAGGAAAATGCATCTTTTTAAAATACCCATTTAAAACAAAGAATTGCACCTAGTTTCGAATTGTTATATATATCTATATATATATATATATATATATCGAACTTATCTTTCATTATACAAGGAAACATTAGTTGTCATTCTGTTTATAGACGTGTCACAAATGCCTGATTTATGAACTATGGCCTATGGCATGGATTTCCCATAGATGTTATCATTCCACCTGTCCCATTGCTTCATGAAAACTAATTCATTCGAATTTAGATCTCATTAGTAATCTTATTGAGGATTTTTTTAAAGATTGTGTTCTCCTTTTGTGTTCCTTATCTTTTGAATATGTATTATTTCTATTTTTTCCGTCTCTTTTTGTATCCATGCTTCTGATAAAGATATTCCTGTATTCATTTTACACAGAGATGTTTTGTACACATATGCAATCTAATTAGCATGGGCACAAAGTGTCACGAATTTATAGTTATGAATTGTGCAAAATCACAAAAGCCGCCCACATCTTGTAGCAGTTAGTGTCTAAGTCTTTCATGTCCATGTATTCGGTGTCGAATGCTAGGACATTCCCGTGTTGTCCCCTCATGGGGAATAGGGCTGGCACCCATCTCGTACACTCATAATAAATTAACCAACGAATTCACAGTGTGGTTTAGTCAATGCCATCAGAAGAAAGTAACTTCCACGCTGGAGAAAAAACAACCACAATACAATTGAATTAAGTGTCATTCCTAATCATGTTCTTTGCAACTGCAGAAGTCCGCTTACAACAGCTTCTTTTGAACGTAAGCAACTCTTTTTCTATTACGCCTGGTATGAATACATAAGCATGCTAATCTATATGAACATCAAGAACTCCTGATTTTCATTAATTAAGCAAGCCAATCTATACGCACATCAAGAGTCACTAATTTGCATTTATAACTTTATGCACAACCGCATTGAAAATCAATATCAAGTTGAAAGTGAAAGTCGTATGCGCCTTGCAGCTGTAGAATTTTCACGTACAGAAACCCCTTTTAGATTAACACATCTCCTTTTTTTCCACATTCTTTCTATAATATTCCTTCCATAGACGCACGATCACTGTAGTATACGGGAACATAAGCAGTTCTTGATTTGTATAAATCATCGATACACAATCAAATTGAAAAGGAATCTCAAGCTGTGTAGGTACATCTTATAAATGTCCTTGCAGTTTCAAAGTGTCAACTTCAAGCGACCTCTCTGAAACTTAAACTATTCCTTTTCCAATACTCCTTTCTTGAGCACCCTTGAGTACAGAATTACAAAGAATTATCGATTTGCATGTACCATTTTAAGTACAAACGCGATAAAAGACAATCTTTGAGTAGAATCCTTATCATAATCCATACAACCACAGAGTTCCACTTACAACAGCCTTTTTTTCCAACTTAATCAATTCCTTCACCACGACTTAAGCACGAAACAATTAAACATTAACAGTCCCTCGTTAAATCTCACTATCTCTTTTTCGGTTAGTCTGGTTGCGTGTCGCCGTTGTGTTATCTAACTCCTGTTTGCGGAAGCTCCCAGTAACGTTGGCGAAGTGCGAGGAGAAAAGCAAGTTTCATGACTTTTAAAGGGGAGACAAATCCGCTGACTGTGCCAATTAGCGGACGAGCTTTATTTCTGCGTTGTATCGAGGATCGACCGAAATCGGAAATCCATGACGCAGTGCAGCGTGTTTCACAAAAGCCCGGAACTTATTGATTGCGGGTTTGCAAAGGTTTTTATTTTGGGATCGATAAATCGCATGTATCTTGGAATTCAATAGCATGTTTATAGATTATATTTCTCCCTGTATCGAGTGTGTGTGTGTGTATGTATGATGACAGTTGAGAAAGAAAGGGGGGGGGATGTCTTACTTCAAAATAGTTTTTCTTACTTCTTGTTTTCGTAATCGGATATATATGAAACTAACTTAGGTGTGAGAAAGAAAAACTTTTTTTTTCAGTGATTTATGGAGTTAAAAATTTCGGAACCATTTGTGAGTTTATTTCTCATACGTACAAACTTAATATTCATAAAATTTTAGATTTTATAAATGGATCTTAATTTTTTTAGAAATGAAACTAAAGACTTTTTAATGTAGCAGATACTTATTTTGATGATATACGCTGGAAAAAAACATAATTTTTTTGAACGCTACATTATTGGAATACCCAGTAGATGAATCAACGTTATTCTCTGATAGAAAAATACTGAAACTGATATGCCTTGGTTTGGATTTCATAACAGGCCGAAGTGGTTTCCGCCACGTAAAACAATTGTGGCAACGAATTTTTGGGGTGGTTTATTTTAAACCTTAATATATTATATTTACTTACCAATTAATTAATTAAAGGTAGGAATGAATCAAACTAATTAAGGGGGGTTTCAGTTAAATTTAAATACAACAATATTTGCCATTTGGCCGTTAGTGGTTAGTACATTTTAAGATAGATGGTAAAGTTGCGTTGTATTATTTTTAAATGCAATAACCCATCATAATTAATATTATAATTAACACTGGTTCTACACTGTCTGCATCACTGTGGTGATTAATGAGCCAAAAGAAAAAATGAAATTAAATCTAATAAATTTACTTAACCTTGGAGAACACCTAGAAATAAAATTATCTCACCTAAAAGAAAAAGCTTCATATCTGCTGAAATAAAAATAAAACCTAAAGCTGAAAATCAGAAAATTTACTAAAAAGGCAAGGACCGACATGACAAAGATATACTTTAACATAACAAATTTATTCCTTCCGATTACATTAACAATATTACCACCAATCTGGTAATCAGTTCTATTCAACATTTTTTCGAAATACCAATATTAAATTATCAAAAATACAATTACTGTAAAAACCAACAACTATATCCTCGCAACACAATAAAATATATACAATGACAATTCAAAATGAAATGGCTGGCGAATATAAAAAAAAACCTGAATTATTCTATATGCAATTGCTCATCTTAAATTTAATTTTACATTTAAATCTAATCTTAATGATTCTGCTGCAGCTTTAATCAAAGGTAGAGACGTTATGGAGAGAATTTACAGAAGTAAAGGAAAGGAAAAGAAATTCACCCGTCTCCATCACATCACTCGTCGGGATCTTAGCGTCGTCCCGAGGCCAGAGCCTCAGCCCTCGCTCCCTCAGTCTTTTTTCGCCTCCCTCTCCATTTTGGCATCCTCCAAAAATCTCCTTGTTTTCAAAATCCCGCGCTCCGAGTCAGCACCTTGTCACCACTTCCATCAGTCCGCAAAACCATCCTCCATTCCAAGTAGTTCCTTGGTGCTCCGTGAATTCTAATGGCCGAAATGAGGGGGGAAGGCTGCAGGTAGCACTCTTGCACTCTGCAATTCTTTATACAATTTATTTTTCCCACCCCTCATCTCGTTC
Source organism: Dolomedes plantarius (assembly GCA_907164885.2). NCBI lineage: Eukaryota > Metazoa > Arthropoda > Arachnida > Araneae > Dolomedidae > Dolomedes > Dolomedes plantarius. Next base: position 188,863,197 of record OU015497.1, read on the forward strand.
TTCTTGATTATTTTAATTTCACGGCGACCTGCTCATCCACCCGGCGATGTATCCCTGCGCGCCTTGCATCTGACCTTCTAAGATTTCTCCCCGTTCGAAAAAGGGCCCGTAGCGGACGTATCGGGTTACCGATAGTGGGGGAGGCTATGAAAGCTGTTGCTAGGCACAGGGTCAATTTTTAAGGAAAGAAGGAAAGCAAAGAATATTTCTAAGACTTTTACCATTTAAATTACAAACCGCCAGCCAAAAAAAACAATAATAAAAAAAATATACCAGCCATTCACAAGGTTCATAAATAAGACTTATTAATTTATCAATATTAACAATGATAAGGTATAACCTGTGATGATCTATTTCAAACTTAATTCTTCTCAATGTCAAAACATTTAGAGAAACTTGCGCACACTTCTCCAAATGCGATGACATTAATCAAATCAATTAATATCTGATCACCACAAGTATAACCCTTACATATATAGCAGAGGCTTAATAACTTTATTAAAACAAAGCACAATCGTTACTAAAATTTACTTACTTATTCACTTACTTTACTAATTTAATTATCTGAATACCCGATATTAATATTAACTTTAATCACTTCCAAAACTATTAATTATCATCACAACACAATAACCTCCACGTTGAAGGGGGGGGAGTATTAGAAGTTTCCTGTACATACACATGAATAAACTGGGTTACCTGTCCAATGCATGATAGGTCCACTTCTAGAACGTAGAAATGCAGAAAAATGACGGCTCTTGGACTCCACGAGATCTCTGAGGAAGTCTGTAGACAATTAGCATTATGCGTCCTGAAAAGGGGTCCACAATTAAGTTATATTCCTAGATAGTGGATGTCTGCTTTGAACGGAACATTGCAGGACATCTAAAATGTGTTGAATAAAGTTGAGATCTGGTGGACAATGGGGCTATTTCATTTTCCAAAACTACGATGAGTGTTCCATTAACCATAATTTTCCGATTGTTAATGTGTGTAGTGGCGCATTATATTGTTGGGAGACCCCAAACCAATCAGAAGGAATGTAGGGTAAACCGGGCCTTGTTGGCTCATTTTTTCTTCAATATTTTATAAAAAAATAATTTATTAATTTTTTTAATATTTTTTAGTTTGTACAATCAGCACATATTAAAGCATAACCACGTATGAGAAAATTTGAAAGCTATTAATTAATAGTTTCTATATGAAGCTCAGAAGGACATTAAGTCACTGTACCAATCTGCCAGATCAAATGGGGCAGTTTGGCCCTCTAAGTTGATTTGATTTTACGATTACTAACGGAAATGAAAAAGCACATAAAATATCAAATGTAGTTTTAATATGGTATATAAAAGACATAAACGATAAAAAAAGATATTTTGTCCAACTTAACTACTGCCTTCATATATCTTTCTCATCATCACATTGAATGCAAACACAAAATATCGTGTCCCCAGTGACACATGATTCATGTGCCCAACGATTGCACGTGGTACATTGAATGTAGGCTTCTCCTGATTTATTGACTTTTATAGGTTTATGAATGTAGAAAACAAACTCTTGGATTGCGGGGCATCTTGGGCCACTGGGCCAACATGCCCCGGATTAAATGGGTCAACTTGCCCCTTATCGCCATTTTGGCTTTTGATCATTGTATCAAATATTTTGTTAATATTTTTTTCAATTCAGTTGGTAGAAAATTATCTCTGAACAACGTTCTTTTAGACTGCTATTCACCTAAGTGAAACTTTAATTTAGAAAGAAATCAGAAACGATTATTTATAAGTGCAAAAAAAAAACTCGCTTCAGTGAAAATTTGAAAATTTGAAGTGTCTTTCGTTTGATTGCTTCTTCGCTGTTGACGCTGTTATAGGGGAAAGAAAACGTGCTAAGACACACGTCGCTTAGCTAGTAACGCAATCTACCGGGTAGTTTGAAAAATATCGCAGATGAGCCAACGTACCACTATGGGCAACATGCCCCGGTCTACACTATGATATGAATGGTTGCCCACATCTGAAAGGATGGTAACGTAGCGTTCACTTGTCAGAGCAGTTGTAGATGGATGAGGGATCCTAATTCGTGTCAGCTGAACACAACGCATACCTTTACTGAGGGAACACCAGAATTTACAGGTATATTCTCTTGTTAACATGCTTGATTCATTGATTTAAGGCGTGTTCTTCACATACGAACACTTCCCTCTATCGGAATCAGTTGCAAAAGAATCTTGGGACACAGGACTACTACGTTTTTAGGCTTCCGGCGACCAGGCGTGTTTTTCCCGAAGCCAAACAGGGGGCATATCTAAGAATACAACTGAATTGTAGACCCTTTCCAGGACACATAATGTTAATTGTCTACATACTTCCCCAGAGATCTAGAGGAGTCCAATCGTGGTCGGCGCCGTCATTTTTTTGCATTTCTACGATCTAGAATTGGGCCTACCATGTATTAGACAGGCATCCCAGTTTTTCTGGCGCCGCAGTGTATATATTCATAGCAGAGTTATGTGTCATGAAGAAACCAATGGAGCTCATGATGGGCATCGGCTATTATAGTGGATATAATGCAGCCAACTTTGTCCAATTCTCATCTGATGTTAGTAGAGGTCCTAGCCTTTAAATGTGATGCTATTTTCGGCAATGTTGCACTCCTTTCGCTTGAAATGATTCTCGATAGATGGCGCCGATCACGATTCTCAAAAATCATTCTACGGCTACATTCTTGGCGTGAGTTCGATGTTTTATCTGAATTCTCCTATTCAAAGTAAACTCTAAATTGTCAATCGTAAAAACCGAAACTTCACCTGTATCTCAGAAATGCTGTGACGCATCTCAACAGCACCTTCTAACGAAACCTTCTGAAATTCGCCTCAGCTGCTAGTGAAAAATCATGGTCCCCTGCCATCCTCAATGTGCAATCAAATATTTAGGCTCCCATAGATGTCAATCGCTTTATATATCCTGTATCAGGAAGAAACCATTAATGAGAAAGTGTCAAATACTACCTATTCAAATGGGACCCCATATTCAAGTTATTCTGGCACTTCAGTGTATGTATATATACGCAGGGTGGTCATAAAGAAACTTTGCCGATATATGGACGTCTAGCGGCTGTTCCTTTAACCGATCGAGATTAGATTTCAGATATAGTTATTCAGAGGCATGAGGTCAGGATTCTGTGAACTACAACAAAGTGGCGCTCACGGTTACGGTTATAGGTACAGAAACTAGAAATTTTCAAATGGCAACACCTATTTTATCCCATCGCAAAATGATCAGCCCATGCGAAAAGCCTAAACAGAGTTGTAACGGTACGTGTATCACGAAAAACGGACGCGTTATGCACGGACAAAAAAAAAAGCACCTCTGCGAATGACTAAAAAAAAAAGAGATCAGACCGCGTTTTATCGGTTTTCTACGCTTAATATCTGGTGAACGGCGTTCTGTTATTGGTTTCTAGACTCTGTCATATGCAAATTTCCTCCGTGCCCCCTGATCGTGTCTTTGTGGCCGTTCGGCGAGCTGTTTTTTGTGCGTGCATAACGCGTCCGTTTTTGATGATACACGTACCATTCCAACACCTTTTAGGCTTTTCGCATGCACTGAGCATTTTGCGACGGGAAAAAGCGGGTGTTGCCGTTTGAAAATTTCGAGTTTCTATAGCTATAACCGTAACTATGAGCGTCACTGTGTTGCTGTTCTCAGAATCCTGAGACCATGCCTCTGAATAACTATATAGCAAATCTCATCTCGATAGGTGGAACGGAACGGCCGCTAGAGGTCCATATATCGGCAAAGTTTCTTTATGCACTCTAGCATTCAGCAAAAAATATAGGTTACCATAAAAGTTTAATTCCTGCACCAATGACTCTTTTGCATCTATAAATTGAATGTTCAGTTCTTCACACTATCGAACCCGCAAGAGAAAACGAAAAATATTATGTATAATTCAGGAACTTGAATTGCCGAAAAAATTGTTTTGTCTCTATAAATTTCAGTGAACCCAATGCAGTTTATTTATATGAGGTTCTAAAAAAAACAGATTTGCAATCTCCATCTAGACTACTTTTCTACTTTTCATTTACGTATCATATTATTAAAATTACATTTTAATGGAATACAGTACATTTAATATAATTATTTTATGCTTGAAAACTAATTGAATTATCTATTTTGTTTTCTTTTATCTGGATATTTATTTTCAATATCCTCCCAAATTAAAAGCAAATTATATTTTCTGCCTTTTAAACTTCCTTTTTCCCCCTAAATTATAATTTTAATGCTAAATATATTTTATATAATTACTATATAAAACCAGAGCTTAAGTATTTTATTGCTTATTCTATATTCTCCATAATCGCTATTATTAGTTTTTCAGTTATTTTATGAACACAGTATGCACCATTATTCCTAAAAATTTTTGTGAAGGATTTATTCATATTTAATTCCTCTTTGTAGATATTTTAGCTGAAAATGAAAGAAGTTATACGATAAAGTTATTTACTTTTGACGTGAAAGCGATTTTCTACATCAAGGCTATTTAACGGATCTGTTTAAGTGAATTTTGAGCGCTCGGTATTATTCAATGAGAAAAAAATAATTTTACTAGTTTGTAATTAAAGGAACAATGTCTCAACAAATCCCTTTGTAGGAAAGCATTCTGCGTATTTAATAGTTTTTTTTTTCAATTTATATATGTAAAAAAAAACTAATGAAAATATATCAAAGATTTTTTTTAAAATATATTTGAAGTGAAAAAAAAAACTTCTTCGCCTCAACAAAGAAAATTTCAAACTATTGTTTCATGCATCCTAATTAATTCTAACATCCTATAATGAGATATTTTAATTCCAAATACTGCTGTATTCAAAGGTCAGTCTAGTAAAGCCTGGAAAAAAAACATGTAGCTATCTTTTTTTTAATTGCTTAAAATAATCTTCTCTTTCTGGAAATTAATTCTAAATTCAATTTAAAAAATGAGTTTCAAATAATTTGCTTTAAAGATCATGTAAAAAAACACCTCAAAACGTGTCGATTTATTTAAAATGTTTATTTGAAATCAACATATACACTTCGTGCAATCAAATTCTTATGTTCATCAGTGAACAGGGAAGTGTTTCCCGAAAATCAATATAGGCATGTGCCTAGGGCCCGCATAGAGGTGATTGTCCTTAATGCTTGAGATAAATAAATATTCAGTTCTATAATACTTAATATAATTCTAGTTGGTACCCGTCAAAGCAGGACGGCTAGATAGTGAATAAATGTAGTAATACACAAATTACACTCAACAAATCATTGCCAAATGTTGAAATTAATAATATTAAGAAGAGAAATAAACTTTAAAAAATTTCTGTTGAACCCAATTAAAAGAAATGGGGTTACTCAACACCTCGAAATAAAAAAATTCATTCTGGTTTAATTCTATATCTCACAATTATAATTAAAAATAAAAATGGCAGGGAGAGAACAACCCAGATTCCTCGGAGTAGACAAAAGTTAACGTGTTTATGCGTTCTCGTGCTCAGTAAGTATCTAAAGCCAGATTTAAACATGTTACGGAGCATGGGCAGAAACAAATTATTGTGTTTATGCTTAGTGAGTGCCTAAAGCCATATTTAAACATGTCACTGAGCATGACCAGAAAGCAAGTTTTCAATGTAAATTATAGCTAATTAATAGAATGCAGTCACAAAAACCAAATTCGACACATGCATAAATTAAAATATTTCGTTTAAGACTAAAATGAAATAAATTGATGCAGTAGTTTTCTCTCACGAACTGCCCAATTAATGGGCTTAGCAACTTAAATATTTAGATAATGCTAACTGCTACTCCAGCGTCATATTTAGACGGTATCATTTGTCGATACTTAGGTGGCAGGAGGAAACAAACATGACAGCTCAGGTATGCACTTTGCATTAGTATACATTGTTTTCCACGAATCTTTATTTCGACGTGAGTGCAGGTACATAGATAAGATATTCAAAACCTAAATATGGAGTCTGTACATATATTCTAAAATCTCCTTGTCATGAGGAATTATTAATAAGTTTTCAGGTTTCAAAATTAGAAAACAAACATTTTATATTTCTTAAAAGAAAATTAATACTGATTTTTTTGTACTGTTTTTATATTATTTTGTAATCTGAAAATAATAATATAAATTATCACTACTTCAAAAATTAGATTTTTTAAAAACCAAATATCAAACTTATTGTCGTATATATCAAACTTATTGTCGTATATATTCAAAAGGTCGTTCGCACTTTATGGAAACGATTTTGATAGTTAAGTTTTATGTATAAATGCGGTATTTTTTCCGGCAATTTTCTTCTATCTGATAGCCATGGTTCTTGACAATAGCTCTAGCTCGAATTTTCCATGAAAGTAAACTTTTTCTTAGTACTGCAATGTGAATTTTACCTTATTCCTCTTGGGCCGTTTTCCAAAGTCCATCCAGAGTTCTTGGATGCGTTTTCCCAAGGCTTATTTTAATAAACCGAAAGCGCAAAAGTCCATTGGAGAAGCGTCAGGTTATTTTACAGGTATTTCATTAAATGGGATACACTTTATTCCTGTTTCTGATTCTTTCTTTGCTAAATAAGCGGCAGTTGATTTAAACGTATGACTAGAGGCTTTGTCCATATGAAGATCGACTTTATCGATATCCTTTCCATACGAGGCTGGAACTTCTTCTTCAAAAATCGGTTCTAAAATATTCTGCTGATAGTAGAGCGAATTAATTTCAGCTTTACTTCAGACTTTTTTGATTTTTAATTTGCCGTTGTAACAAAATCCTGCAACTATCATATATACCTTTGGGAACTTTTCTGTACACTGACGAAGCCATTTCGTACGGTCATTTCCGTCAGTTGAGCAGTAGAAAATTGATCTTTTTTTATTACGGTCACTTAAATACAACCATGCCTCGTAGAGTGTTAGCCCAAATTTCCACTTTTCAGCAGCTAGGTGTTTTTCATGTAATTTTCTACAGTTTGTTTTTCTTTCAACAATATGCTTTGGCAAAAGCCGATGAACTTTAGGCTTAAACGTCTTTTTTTAACTTCAAATCTTTATGAATGAGTTTACTTACAGTGCCAGAAGACATTCGTAATTTCGATGCAATGGATCTTTCAGTCGGCGGATTCTCTTTTAGGATCAGACTTCACTTTCTTGATATTTACCTGTATTCGAACAGCCTTAGGATGAAGTTTCGAGGTCATGTTTTCATTTTTACTTTCAGTTAGACTTTTTTATCTTTCAAATTTCATATATTATAAATATCTGTTTTTGAAATGCCATAACCGCAATTTTTACACTGCTTCATAATATTTTTATACAAATATTTCTCCTCGGAAAGCGTAGTTACGTAACCTTCGAGCCATCTATCAATTTTAGGAGCCATTTTCAAAATAAATCTTTCAATTTACATTCCAATCAAATCAAAAGAGTAAGAGACGATTATTCTGAAGTTGCCAAATTTTTATCCTAAAATGCAAATGCCAAAAATAAATTACAAAATCGATTCCATAAAGGGCGAACGACCTTCTGTATATGAGGAGGGACCCGGCTCTCATGCTTGTATGTTAAGGCCCCGAAAATCTCTTGGATGAACCCTGTTTGTGAAGATTACACCATAGCAGACGCTCTTTGGTAGGGGTCTCCAAACCTTTTAGCCTAAGGACTACACTGACTCCTCTACTAAGTCCCAAATGCCAAGACCTAGCTATCTAGCACATTATACCAAGATACTGTAGTTCTGAATTACCCCCAAATTTTCATTCCGGGAATAGTAAACATTTCCACTAGTAAACGTGATCCACAACTGCAAACAATCAATTGTCAGTGGAAAGTACAGCTACATAAATCTCATTAATGACAATTATAATGTTTAATTTCATTATGTAAATTACCTATAGGGTGCGTTCCATAAGTAATGAGACCATATTCATAAAAAAAATCATTTATTGGACATATTCGTACAATTAGTTAAAAATCTTCAAAATAGCATTCTCCTGCGTCGATACATTTATGGAGGCTGTGTTTCCAGGCCTGGAAGGCATCCTGGAAGGCCTTTTCCGGGAGGTCCTTTACAGCCGATGTAACAGAAGCCTGGATGTTTTCAATCGTGTCCAAATGTTTCCCTTTCAGGACTCCGAGGAAGCAAAAAAGTCTGTGGGAGCTAGGTCAGGATTGTAAGGAAGTCGGGAAACCAGTGGGGTATGGGTCCTGGCCAGGAAATCGTGGACAACGAAGGCGCTGTGGCTTGGCACGTTATCGTGATGAAGTTTCCATGCGTCCATGATGTCACTTCGGCAGCGCGCGACCCTCCTTTTCAGTCTTTTGGGCACTTTCAAGTAAAAAGCTGCATTCACAGTGGTCCCGGTAGGTACGAATTCGTGGTGGACATTGCCTCTGACATAAAAGAAGAAAATGAGCATGGTTTTGATCCTGGATATGCTCATACGTACCTTCTTGGGCCGGGGCGACGATGGGGTGTGCTACTCTGAACTCTGCCTTTTTGTTTACGGGTCGTATTAAAAAATCCATGACTCATCGCCGGTGATAATTGAGTTTAAAAAATGAGGATCATTTTCGAACATTTCCAAAAGTTCTTGGCACCGGAGCACTCGCTTGTCCTTTTGTTCGTCGGTCAATACTTTTGGGACCAGTTTGGCGCACACCTTTTTCATGTTCAAATCTTCGGTTATAATGCAATAAACAGTTGTTTTCGGCATCTGTAAAGTTTCTACTATCCATTGAAGGCTCAACCTTTGGTCAGATTTCAAAGAATCCCGCACACACGTCACATTTTTGTTCATTCGGGAGGTTGATGGACGTTCACTGCTGGGTTCCTCGGCGACATCCTCTCGGCCCTCCTTGAACGACTTGTGCAATCGGTGAACTTGTGATTTGGACAAGCTATCACAGCCAAAGGCCTGCTGAATTAATAGAAACGTTTCGGTGGCGGACTTCCCAAGTTTAACGCAAAATTTGAAAGCGTAACGTTGCTCCATAGAACGATCCATCGCGCCTTGTTACATTAAGCTCAAAACGGGCTTCACAGAACGCACGTCCTGACTTTCAGGCAGCTCGGTGCCGACTGAGAATGGATGTGTTATGTAGTTAACATCCCCTCGACCTAGCCCAGCAGATTAGAGGGCGCTAAGGTGTATAGTCGTGTCTGGAAAAAATTGGTCGCATTGCTTATGGAGCGCACCCTGTATGTATGTCACTTATTGTAAGTTTTTTGGATAAATCTCATATTATTAATTACAGTTCAAATATTCAATTTCAGTATGTACGTCAATTATTGTGTTTATTAATTGGTCGTTAAATAAAAACATCTGATTATTATTTCTATGATTTACTTACACTGTAAATTTTACCATGTAATCAAAATAAACTATGGCAGGCGGGATACCGGTCATGGCTACCACGGGCCAGATTGGTGGTGCTCACGGGCCAGTGTTGGCCCACGGTCCGTAGTTTGGAGACCCCTGTTCTATGGAAAAAGTATGTCTCATAAAGTAGTGAATCCTCAGTTCGTTCCAGGTGCAAGCTATTAAAATTTTGTGGGGACAGATTAATCTTGCTATCTCTAGGTATATAGATAGAAAGCGGCGTGGAACTGCGCGGCAGCGTGAACAGTATTATAGTCCCGTCAAACGAAATGGAAGAATGTTCAACAGGTTATGAAGTGCCCATTGTATTTTCAATGGTAGATATAACATAAGATCCATTAATAAATATTGCCGCAAATCGTACGATAGGAATGCAATACCAGAATGTGGTTGCTTTTCATATTGATCCAGGAACGAGCCCAATGTGTTTTATGCTGATAAGAGAATTGCACATTCTCCAGTTTGAATGTAGCGGGGGGACATAAAATTATTGGCAAATGATATAACATTATAGCTCTGTCCAACGATACGGAAGAAAAATTTGACAAGATGTCAGATTGTTCTTGAACTTTCAAAGGTGGGAGAAATGCGAAGTCTAATGGAAAATATTACTACATATTCTATTGGTATCATATTAACGCAAAATTCCCCTTCGGAAGTACTTGGTAGTTCAGACAGACGCTATAGAACTGTGTATTATGGTGATGGATTGGTCGTGTTTTCTCCAGATGTTATGTATAGGGAAGTATGAATGGTGTATGAACAGTTGTGGATAACAGATTACTCTTATAGTCCTGTGCAACACAACAGATATATGTTAGACTGAATTAGGTGTATCTTCGGCTTTATGAAGTGGGAAGACAGTTAGGTTCATTAGAGGATTACAACTAGTGTAGTGATATGATTGTAAGCGAAATTCACCTCAGAAACTATGTGGTTTCCTTTTTCAACCCGTTGTTTATGGTAGAGAATGCATTATGTTTCCTTCATCTCAATTACATTGATGCAGAAGAATATTGCGTGAAAATCGTGTGTTTCTTTGAACATTATTATAGTATCGTTCATCGAAATTTAAGTAAATTCTCCCCCAAATGAGGTGCCACTTGGTTTTTGAAACAAGTGATTAGCATCATGTAGAAAATATATCGTCATGCCATGAAGGTAAACAGTTCGACGAAATTCATTTCAGATAGTATATGGTCTTGAGTAAGATTCCCATGACCACCTACAGTGTATCCTTGTGAAGGAAGAAATGTAACTCTTATCAGCATTATTTTATGATAAAGAATGTATTGAAACTTCTCGATTTGTATATCATGTATTGGGAAAAGTATTATCAGGGAGAACATTATAAATGTAACTTTCTGAGAAAATACGTCGACCCAACAACAGGGGCATCTTTGATATCGATGGAGGGGAGAACTGATAGTCTATGAGAGATGAATATTTCATGATACGGTGATATAGTAAAGAAGTATACCATAGCAATGTTATTGTGAAGTTTTTTGTACCAAAGTAGTCGATTACTGACAAGTGACAGGAGGTAATAAAAACGGCTAAGTGCAAAGAGTGTGAACACTTCAGTTATAGTGTGAACACTTCAAAAATAATTAAAATTCCGATCTTATACTAATTATTTACCTGATAGGACCCACGTAAAAGATATATTAACACTTGTAAGAATATAATGTTTTAAATACATATTCTATTTTTAGAATGGAGAAATATATTTTCTCTCGCCTCTGAGGAAAATTATTTCAGTCAATATAATTTTGTAGAAAAACAAGAAGCATATTTTTTCTTCTGTGACAAAGTGTGTAAATAACATACGTTAGTTACAAAGAAGAAAACTTTAAATTTTTCTTCGTGAATAAAAATTTCGTGAATAGGATGTACTGAAATAGCTTATTAAAAAAACTCTTAGAAAAATAGTGGTGTAAAATTAAAAATAACATTATAACATTTAGTCATTTTTTGAAAAATGTTTTTTCAAAACGAGTTTAAAATCAGTTTAAAAAAACATTATCCAAACAAGAAGAGATGTCTGTACATACTGTCAAAAGAATAGCAGGATGCATAACTGAAAATCGATATGAATATGTAAGAATCAAAAGTGAAATTTTTAACTACAGCTTACACTTTTTAGTAAAAAGCATTTTAAAAACATTTCAAACGTCAAGCTAGTGTCTGTAAATAATGATTAATGATGCATTTAGTAAACAACAAAATATAATGAAAAAAATACAAGCATCTTACATGTACATATGTCAGACGTAATCATCGTCGACTTAAATTTTAAAAAAATCACCTTGAGGCAAGTGGTTTCTTTAAACCTTGTCTTTTAAAATTAAGATTGTTGTTTACCTGACTGAAAATAAATTATTAGCAATCCTGAAATGTATAACGTTAGTTTCAGAATCTACCATTAACCTGGTTTACAGGACCTCTGTATTTTCTAAGAAGGATTAAATAGCTCAGGCATTTGTTTTAGAAACGTGATAGCCGGTCAGTGATTAGCATTATCATGATATTCATATTAGGATACATATAAAATTATTTTTACCTTCTACACGAATATTTAAGCTCAACTATTAAGCGAGTATAATAATAAAAAGTTATTAAATTAACTACATTATTAACTTCCGATTACCCGCGTTAATGGAGGGAAGAGTAGCACGAATAATCGAAAAACACGGATAATTCGATTTTTATTTAGTTTTATATTATATTTAAAATATAAATATTTTCAAAATATAATACCACACTTGCTTTTCTATTTTGTTATTTGAATTTATGTGTGTATAGAAGAATTTTATATTTTGGGGGTTTTACCGAATATGCGATAAGTTATTTTTTATCACTGTAGATTTTCCTTGGGAAATTAAAGATGCGTTATATTTGTGCATTATCTCATCCTTCATTAAATAAAAATCTTATTAATAGATAGAAAACTTGTTTTTAAAATCTACTTTTATGATACATGTATGTCGGTCTTAGTTTGTTAAAAATTGTATTTCAATTTGTATACAATTTTTAACAAATTAAGTAGGTATTATTTTTAATAAAGATTTAAGATATTTTTCTTCACGAATAATCCGTCAATCGACTGTACACTGTAGTTCTACACACTAAGAAAAAATACGCACAATGATCTTTTAATCACCTCTGATGCTGTTTATTTTTCTTTCATGAAATCTCGCCTAGCAATCCCTTCATTGCGCTTTATCGGATCAACATCCGGGTGTCTGTGTAGTTCTATTATTGCATGTTTTTCGTTTCTAGGGAGAAGAAATATTCAAAGACAGCATTAGCCCTAAATGTGGGCATACCAGTTTCCGTTATTATCCTGTGTCACAATCCTCTTCCATCTGAAGATACATTTGACACGTAGGGGCACAGAAAAGCAATCCCCTAACACCGTGATACATTATTGGTTTATTCAATAAGACGTTGGAGATCAGATTTTTATTATGTTTCTTTATCGATAATGGTCAAGATTATGGGAAAAATAAAAGCATAAATAGGAATATCTGACACGTAAGGTCTAATGGCAAGTCGGTGTTATCTTGAAATTCCGACCGGAAAGTTCAGCAACAAAATGTCACCAAGGGTTGATGTTCTTTTTACCGTCTAAAAATTTCTCAAATAAAGCTGTATCGTTTTAGTACCTTGTTTTCAACTTCAAAAGAAATTTATGGTTTAGTAAGATGTTAAAAGTTTTTATTTTTTCATTTTGGAACTTCTTGCCGAAATTTGATAAAATAAGATAATTAATCTGTCATTTCTAATTGTATTTATTGATTCGAAAACTAAACAAAATTTTAAAATTATTAATTATGGGAATATTTAAAAAAAATTGTAAACATTTCAAATAAACTCCAAATCTGACTCATGCTTTCAGGATATTCAGTGTCTTGATTTCTTTGCTATTTGCGTCTATTGCAGAATGATGTTCATAAAGCAAGCAAGATTCTATGCATTTTGTTGGATTGAACAAGTCTAGAGAAGGCCCAACAATTTTGATAAACATCACTGCTGATGTTGTTTTAGTCAACAATGAAGTTCTTAAAGGGATTACAATAAGGTTCATCTATGAAAAACCCTTTCACATTCTCTTGAAGATATCAGAAACATGTTGAGATGGTGTTTTAATTGAAATTATCCTCCTGGAATTATTTTTTCTTCCAGGTATTCTCGGAAACTTTGCATAATCGCCCTTTCATCCAAAAGAAGTCTTCTTGATAAATTCCTTATTCCTGCCTCCCCAAACGTCAAATGATTTTCAACTTCTTTTGGCCACTGTTTTGGATCTAGCACTCTGGCCCATTTAGGTAAATCAGATTCTTCATCATCTAGTAATCTCTTTTCTATATATATTTTCATAAAATGAAATAGGACATATTGGTGTGTCCTCCTTTCTATCTTTCTTGTATATGGGAACCTCCTGGAAGATGAGACATTTGGCGGCAGTTGTGGTTTCTCATAATATTGTCCACGATAGATTTGTCTCACTTGAAATATTTGAGCAACATGTTTCATCATTTTATTTCCATAATACAAATTTATGTTGTGTTATTGTAATTTTAAACTTAGATCAGAAAGCTCTTGAAGAGCATTTCACATCAACCCTAGATTTAAAATGACCTCAACTGATATAATCTTTCTTGAACAAACTACCATACATACATCTGTATTTTCTGTCTTTGGAAGAATCATCCTGTTCAATTGTAAAATGATGTACCAATGCTTTGTAATCCTACCAAACAGCAGAAACTGAACGAAAATTAGAGTGCTTAGTATTCGTCCAATTTTCAAAAGTTGTATTTCCAATGAGTCAGCACAGGCTTGCAACTCTCGACTACTTTTTGGTGAAGCATGGTAGAGAACATATAACTTGTCAATGAATGTCTTGAACCTGTTAATTTCAGAAATTTTCTTGACAACATCATGGACAGCTAATTACAATCTATGATCGACACAGTACCGTACAATTGTAGATTGAAATCTTTCCTGCAATAATTTCTTAACTCTAGCATGGGATCCAAGTATTACTACTGCCCCATCACAAGCAACATAAACTAGATAAATATCCAGGCATTCTTCCGTCAATCCAATAGACTGTAGATGACAAATAAAAGCGGATAAAATCCATTTTGCCGTTTCAACATCTAACTCAATCAAGTCAATAAATAAATTCACTGGAACAGTCATTTCACAACCAGAAAACATTACACGGAAATACAAGATTAAAGTAGACTTTTGATTAAGGGGTATTGCTTCATCGAAGATGATCGCCATTTTTGATTCGGAAGTTATGATTCTACAGAACAAGTTTGTTCTCATTTCCTTGCTAATGTGATTGATAATGCTGATGCAAGCATTTGTAGAGTGAAGTATTCATCCTATATCAACACCATTAAGTTCTTACAAGTCAATTTCCATTTGAAAATGATTGAATGGTTTATTGCATGTTGAAACTTTGTAGACCGTGTGAAATATTTTGGCAGTTACCTCCTTTTGACATGAAAGGGACATCAGGCAAACTTTCTCTAGCGTTTCCTTCTTCTAATATCTTCATGACAGTTATATGTCCAGCACGTTCTTTTTGTTTCAATATTTTGGCCCCTGAGAGATGTTAACTGTTGTTCTCGATTTGAGCCAAAATGATCAATTTCATTATTGGTCCACTCTTATGATAGCTTCATATCCATTTTGACCTCAATTTCAAGCGTTTGAACTTTATGACGAGCACCACAGGCAAGTTTTGTTGTTTTTGCATATAACCAAACTTTTTTTTTCACAGATATCATTATTTTGTTCTAAAGACCAACAAGAAAGCCACATATTGTCCAAGTGTTCATTTGCCGTAGTAGCAACAGGCGGTGATGAAACTTTAATCGATTCAGACGTATTTTCTGCATCGGCGAAGCTACGTCCTTCCTTTTATAGAGATATGAAGTATCCCAAAAAATTCAAGATTACACATTTCTTCCACTTCTTGATAACTTGTAAGAGTTTGTCATTTTCCTTTGCCATTGGAAAAAAAAAACATTCCTTCCACAGTAATGCTCAACTAACAGCCGAATACGATTTTACCCAACGTTTTACGCTCAATCTGTGACTCCGGGAAGCGAATCTCGAAAGTCTATTCCATCCTTTGCACTTAAAGAAACTTCCCTCGAAAGTCATTGCATCCTTTGCTGTTTGCAAGACAGCTAAAGCATGCACCGCATAGGATATATTGCAACAGTATTTACACACAATCAGAACACAAATGCAAGCACATGATACTCTATCGCTCATTGAATTCGCCGACTTTTCCCGCTACCCCGTTACCCTGCACGTCCTTTTGCAGGGATTCCTAAGGGTCAATACGGTTGCAATCATACTGCCATCTAGGAGACCACAATAACATCTATTCTTATCTGTCATACGCCGTTGCAGCGTTGCCTTGTTTATTTTCGAGAGAAATATTTATCTGTTCATGAAACAGAGATTGAAACGCAGAAAAATAAATATTGATTTACAAAAATACTTCACGGCGGAGCTAAAAACACGAAATTAAAAAAAAAAACTTTTTGCTATATATTGACAATTGATTCATAAGTTTCTTAAATTTTCAGCCAAAATAATACTTTAAAAAAGGAGAGGAAAGCCGTATCCCCGTGAACCCCTAGTAAAAAACCCTTTATAAATAAATAAATAAATAAATAAATATATATATATATATATATATATATATATATATATATATATATATATATATATATATATATATATATATCTGTGTGTGTGTTTGTTTGTGTAGATGGGTGAATGGATGTGTAATTTTTATTAATTCCTTTATTTTCATTTTTCATAATTGCTTCTACTTTTATATTCGAAGTAGAAAGAACAAAACAAAAGCATTAAAGTACCTCAGAATAACTAAAATATCGCTAATAATCCGTTGAAATTATTTATCATTTTAAAAGGAAATTCAATACACAAAGGTTAACAAGAATAGATGACGATTAATGTACGTATTTTACCCTCATTTTGAGATTAAAAAGTTACAAATAGATACATGGAAACCATTCCCAGAAAGGTATGCCTATATGTGACTCGTTATTCATAGAATGTTGTTATGCACTCCCATAATATATATATATATATATATATATATATATATATATATATATAGAGAGAGAGAGAGAGAGAGAGAGAGATATATTTGTATATTAATATAAAAGATACGTTTCTGAATATTTAGTTAAACTAATTGACTTAGGAAGCTTATGTTTTGGAAATAAAAGCTACTTACAATTTAAGAACTGAAATAGAATTTCCTGCATTTCTACTCCAATATCTTATTGATAAATAACGTTTTCGTATTCGAGAAAAATATGGTTAAATTTTTCTTGAAAATAATGAAGGCATTTATAGAATCATCAGTAATTAGGCATTTAGAGATATACTCGTATTTTTCGGTGTGTGTAATTTAACTGAAATCACCGAAACATTATTAAGAGCTGGAATAAATGACTTAATCACAGATATCTGCCTCTACATTTATACATATCATGCAATTACATAAATGCTATTAAATGTTAAGGTTCATCAGTTCAACTCTATCAGAGTATGTTTAATTACCCCGAACTCCCTTAATGAATTCTGCCATGTAATATATTGTGTATAATAAATGGAATAATCTTTACACAAATATTTCAGATATTCGATATGCGATGTATTGATGAGAATTCTAATCATATGAACAATTACTATACGTTCGCAAAGAATACGAACGATTTAGTACATGCAAAAATTTATTTTCATTTCCATACTTGTCTTTATAATTTAACTGTTCTAAACTTTTCATAAATAAAGTAATCTAAAATTAAATAATCCAGATTGATAACGAAAAGTTATAAATTAACAACTCGAGATATACACGAAAAATAAATTATACGCAATGTGCGGATTGAGAAAAAAATTGTTCATAGGGTAAACAAGTGGATATTAAAAAAACAAATGAAGCAATTTTTGAACTGAAGTAAAGTAAGACTGATACATGCAATGACACAAACAAGAACAGTACAACATGTATCTTAAGAAGCTGCTTCAGAGAGATCAAAATGTTTCTTTCAACCAAATTGCAGTTCTTTCATGGCACGCAGCTGCAACAGATTTTGTCTCGAAAATGCTTTATCATCATCCTACGGCATTTAAATATATTTCTTCTGGCTGCCGGGTAGTAACCATGTTAGATTCGTTCAGCTGAATGTTATCGTATGGAGAAAATTTTCCAAGGATTGCCGACAAGATTTTTTAGATTTTTTAACTGTAAAGAGAAAGAATATTTTGTCTCGAGCATCCCTCTTCATTCTTGAAAAGAATGGCAAATAATATTTTTAAAATTGGAGTTATTGGGGTTTTAGACGCACTATGTTTTAGACTCACGAAACTTCTGAAATAAATGAACTAGCTGAGAAAACAATTTCTTCCTCTATTGTGCGCTGCAATCAAGACTCCCAGGTGGAAAAACTGTAATAAGCCCAGATTGAATCTTAAAAAATACCAGGTTGTAATGTAAAATAAAAAAACAGCTTTTAAAAAAATTATATTTTTTATTAAAAATGATTAAAAAAAAGTACAAATAAGATAATTCACACCACATTTTCTAAAATTACTTGAAGTTAAATAAAAAACTAATTGGATTAGTTGTCGTTAAATTCAATCCATTTCATCATCAACTTCCAAATTATTGTTATATTTTTTAATGCCTGTTTCTTATCGTTTACAACATGCTCCATCTGTAACACCTTTTACAAGTTCCGCTTTAGGTATCCAGGTACGATAATTTTGAGGATATCTATCTATTTATTTTGCCATCATACAATCATTTTAAATTTCAGTGTTAAGATAATATGTGTATTCTGTTGTTAGAGGGAGATATATGACGAATCAATTGAAATGATCTTTCTCTTGTAATAGTATTTTACAATCATTAATTTATTTATAAAATGATATAATTAACTTAGCTTAGGGGTCATAAGACTGTAAACAGTAAAAAAAATAGATTTTTTTTTAAAGAAATATATATGAAAGATTAACCTTTTCTGAGTATTTTAAGACAACCCCCTTGAAAAAGTTCCCATAATTACGGAAGTTATGAATAAAAACGTGACAGATGTTTACTGTAAACAGATTGAAAGGGCAATACTTCAAAGTGATTTATCTCAAAATGTGTTTTTTTTTCACATAACACACTTGTTATCTCTAGAACTATTTCATACTTTTGCATGAAATTTTCACAGATGGTACATATTATCATTTGCTTGAAACTGAACCTAAATTTGTTTACAGATCTCTAGAGAATGCACTTTTCATGCATAGATAAAATTTAATTTATTAAGAAAAAAACACTATTTTCAGTTTCATAGTAAAAATAGAAATTTAGGTTCAAATTAAACTTTAGTTTCTGTAGTATGTGCTAAAAGCAGCAATTTTGTCTTAATCTCAATTTGTTTGGTGTATTTATGTGTGTTAGCTTTGATATCACTTTTGTCCAAAGCAAACTGCTTATTATTTATGACTATCTAACACAAATTATTTTTAACTATCAAACAAGAAACAGTCATATATTCATAAATAAAACATTACTCTATTAACACAAAAAAAATTATGGTGTTAAATCTTATACTTTTCAAGATACAGAATGTCGAAAGTGACACAATTTTTATACTTAATCGACTTTTAACAGTCGTATGACCCCTTAAGATGAGAAATAAATATTTTTTTGCTATACTTTTAACTTACAAAGGTGAAAACCAAGATTTTGAGATACTTTTGGAAAAAAAAACTTAAACCCATATGGTCACTAAAAAGTTCAAATCTGGGAGCCCTGAATTATTTTTTTTAAACTTTAAATCTAAATTAGCAATCAGTGGAAAAGTCTCCTCCATTGGTTAACATGAAACCTAGATAATCCAATATGGCTATGCCTTAAGATACGTCTGAAATAGGTATGTAATGCAACTGAAGATGCAGCGTCAATTTGATAAAGGAAAAAAAAACCTCGTTTTCATTTTTGCCTTAACAGCTGTCACTTGAACCTACTCTATTTGGTAAATCTTTTAAACATTTTCTCCCTCCTGTGAATAAAAAAAATTCAATCCCCTGGTAAAACACTTTCCCAAACGCATTTCCGGCATGAAAAATAGCGAAGTTAAGGTAAGGATAAAACTTTCTTAGGTATGGAAAATATCGGAGACGTCTCTTCTATGACGTGTTCAAGTTATTTTAACTTCTTACCATACAGAAATCTTGATGAAAAATTTTACATAACAATGAATTTGTCAGTATTCATTCCGGAATAACCAAAAATACACGTCCTAAGTTTCGCATAGAAACATTCCCAACACAGGAGATATACTTTAAAAAAGCCTGTCTGTTTTCCAGGAGGACTAACTATGTAGCTTAAGAAAAAAAACCGCAGTTTAAACATTCCCGCAGTTGTTTATTTCTTTCTCTATAGAAATCGTGAAAAAGAATTTAATGATTTTCTGGAAGCATAAAAGGTGAAAAACAGGAAAGTTTTGAGTATATTTGAATAAATAAGAATTTTCTTGCGAGAAAGAAATTTCATGCAGCCTCCACGTGCTTTGTATTTTCACTATTTCGAAATGGATATAAAAAGTTCTTGAATATAAATACGGAGTTCGCACCAAAACATTGAGCATAGTTTTCTTTCTGTACTTTGTTAGATAACAGAGAATACGATTTTACGGGAAAACTTTAAATTTAGAAAATTTTGAGGTAGCATTTAACATGTCTACGAGTCTTAATCACTTTAAAGATTTTTTTTTGGCATTATTTATAGGTATCTAACTACCCTTAAATTTTCGTCATAAACTATAGAAATTATTGTCACCCTCCATTAGAACTGTTAATTAGTAAAACAATCTTAGAAGTAATAAAGATAACGGCAGTACATAGTGCTAAAATTCTTCTATTAGACAGTTTAATATTAAAATTCTTCTATTAATAATGAAAATGTCTAGACCTAGTGAACTAAAATTGTAAATCATATTTCGAAAAAGTCCGAAGGATATTAACAGACTAAAGGCATTAATTTACATAGCACAAAGGTAAAAGGTTATGTATGGTTATAATTACTTTTAATTCATCCAACTTAATTACTTAAATTAGTTGAAAGTTTTGTCATATCTTATTTTAATAGTTTTCCTCTTCAGTGCTAAATTGCACGAAAGACAGGTATATCTGCAGTTCAGAATTGTGAATAAATCCCTGACATAAATTTTTCTATAAAGCATAATTTAGGGTCGATATATTTATTTTGTATATTAAACGAATCAAAGAATATAATCTTATCTTTTTTTTCTCTCTCTCTCTCCCTGTATATATATATATATATATATATATATATATATATATATATATATATATATATATATATATATATACTCTAATTATCATTATACCGTCTCCATGCGATTAGATGTATTTAATTATAGAGGATATTGTTTTGAGAGGGAATGGATAAATATATGATAAGAGTATAGGTATAGGAATCGAATGTTTACTAAACGTCCATAACAAATATTTGAGTAAAGCTGAGACAGTAAAATGACAGTTAATAATGTTTAAATGAAAACGTATTTAACCTGTTATATAAGCACTTTCTAAACTTAAACCTCGTTTATAAGGAAAGTGGTCGTTATGGAGATTTCATATTCGTAAATCTATATTGGAAGCGAAAATATTGCTTCAATAGTTTTAAATATACAAACATATAGTTCCTTTAGTTAATACAGTATCAACGTCATAGATCGCTGAAATATATTATTGCATATTTGTCAACATTGATAAATTAAATGCAATAAGGAATTTTAGAAAACATTTTTTCCTAAAATGTGGTTTTAACCTATATTTGGTTTTTGAACATTAATCTTTTATCAATTTTCTTCCCTTGCAGGATTTTTTCCCTGCCTTGACAAAGAGATGGAATGTCGCAAAAGATTTATTTACTGGTTTTATTATCCCTATCTCAATGATATCTAGAATAAGAATGGTTTCAATATTATAAAATATCTTGTGTTCTAAAGCGGCTTGTCCCCGGTGTCTGATATATAGAAGCCGGTATTATACTAAGTGGACACATGCAGTTCGGTAAGGAAATTGCAAACATTTGTTGCCTTATAACAAACTATTTTGACCGTAAAACAATAAGTATTCCTTCCCTTTCAACATTATTATAGTTTTTTAAGTTTTTTTAACATTTTTCCACCTTAAATATTTGCAACTTGCTTCCTAATGCCATAAAAAGGGGTAGCCGAGATAAACTGCTCTGAGATCCATGTAGGAACGTCATCCTTAGAAAAGTCTAAAATAGAAAAAAGGTTATATTCGATAAAAAAGAAATGTTTAGCATTGTTTTTACTTACGTTGTTACTAAATATATAATTCTACATTTGCTGGAATAATTAATATTTCCATATTATCAAATTTAATTTAATAGCTTGAAAGATTATTTTTATTTTAATTGATTAACGAAATTGTTCAAATCTGGAATATTTTGAATTCCTGGAGTTTGTAGCAGTTCGGTTAAATTGTGATTTGTGAACAGTGAATGTTGTATATTTTTTATGAACTTGAATGTAGAATACAAGGGTCTGTAGCTATAAAAAGTAGCAAAAATGGAGGTTAATTCGACAGATCGCTAATAAGTTTGTGCATAACGATTCTGGCACAAGTTTTCAAAATTTTAGTGGAGATCCCCAAAGAAACTATGAACGAGCTGCACGCTGCTCTCGAACCGCAGTTTCTCACCTGTTAAGAGTTATCTCATAGGGCAATTTCTATTTAACTGAAAGTCTGCTTACCTTCATAGCCCGAACACGGACCTGAGTTGATGATTTTCCTTGATGGTTAGAAAAAGCATTCTTACTTCAAATAATGCTACGATTAATACATTTTATGCTTATATTACAAATGCACACATCTATGGCTACTTGCAAGATATTCACACAGCTAACAACTCAAGTGTCGGAAAACACAGTCCAAAATGTTGTAGTCCTGGATCAGTTCCGCACGTGTTCAAGGTGGAGCTGCTCTCAGTTCATCATTGTTGCTGGACAAATCTAACATCATCCGCCCCTGTTGAAATATTGACGATTAATCAGTCTTTTCAGAATATAAGTCCAGCCGTGCAGATCTGTTGATTTGAGTCCATTCTGGTAACCTGACGTTGGATTTGTCCAGCAGCCGTGATGAATTGAGAGAAGCGCCACCTAGAACGAATGCAGAACTGTGCCAGGACTCTAATACCACATCTGCCATACAATCGCCATCCGAAAAGTTCGAAATTACTGAATCCACTTCTTCGCGAATTCAGTTCTTGTCATTCAACTATAGGCTAGTGTTCTATGAATTGAAGTATACCTAAGTGGTATTAGGAAATTAGAGTTTGTGTTTTCATTTTAAATTTTATTAACCTTAACTAATTCAATAAAAATATATTTTTGTCTTAAAAATGTTGAAAAAATAGTATATCTCAGTGGATTTCGCAAAGTAGAGCAAAAATAATTTACACGCGTACAAAGTTAAACGTATGCATCTAACACATCTAAAAAGTTACACATATATAATAAGTTTTACATATGCATTTAAGTTGCATATATACACTTAAAACAAAGTTCATTGCTAAAATTTTCCCTCCAACTCGGTAGAACACTAAAATAAACAAAATACACCAATCTGTATTTATCTACTTTGAACGAAGAGGAAACTGGAATAATCTTCATACATTTTCTATAATACATTTGATTGAAAAAAAAATAAGCGGTACCAGATCTTACGAATTCATGTTCAATATACAACTCCCTAATGCATATTCTAGAGGATTTTGGAATTTCTTTTTCAGCCGCATTCGGCATCTTTATTTATTTCCCCGGTTTTTCTCATTTATATGTGTACCAATATACATATCAAAATATTTAGGATTCGCCGATGAATTCATCGGCGAATTCCAACAAATCCTCGAGTTTAAAATGAGTTGATTTAAATGTTTAGGTTGCGTACATGTGTTGGGATTAAGTGAAAATTTATATAACGTATGTAAATGTGAAAATATAAACGGGTATAATTTCATTTGTGCACTTGAAAAATATTTAAAATCTGCTTGGCAAGTTTCCTGAAAAATATAAATAAAAGAAATGTCATATTTTCACCGACAACACACCGAAGCTTTCCTACTATACTATCTTAATATTTAAAAAGCTTCTTCAAACATTCTTTGTAATTTTTGAAGTTAGTTGCATAAATTTTGAAAATCCCAATTTTACAATTTCGCAATCGCATATTATGCAGATACATGACAAATACATATCGCTGTATGAGCATATTTCATTCCATTTGCATATGAATATTTTTCTAACAATAAAATCCGGCAGATACACACACATACACACACACATTTATATATTCAGAGAAACTCCTCTATGGCTGCCAGTAATGGTTCCGAAAAAAAGTGGCCGTCTAGAATTTGGACTCTACACTGGCCAAGCCATGCATAGATGAAGCTCGCATCATGCAGTTTTGTCAGGTCTCATGAACATATATCTAAGATAGGTCAAAGGAAAATATGAAATGATGTGGAGTTACCTAAGTGTTGTGAATTGGCAATCCCATTTAACGCTGAAAAATGCTAATCGAAAAATAGCACAAGCGCACTCACCACCACCTGGGACCTAGGACGTAATAGGAATTGATGCCTTTTTCTTTTCAAAATATTTATCGAGCCTTTTATTATGTCAGAGAAACCTACGATATTTCCTTGCAGAACTCGAAATTCAACTGATCACGTAAATTGACCCGCCGCGTCATAGCCTGATTCCTGGACATGCGATCCCTGTGTAATGTTGCAGAACAATGGCCGAATGGCTAGGGCGCTTGCATTTGTTACCAGAGTCTGTAGATTCGAGTCCCAAACTTGACATGGACGTTTGTATCTGTTCAGAATTGGCTTTAAGCAGTAGGTCCCAGTCTAATTAGCCCTCGTGTAACAAAAAAATGTACCGTAGCGTTCCAAACCAAACCAAAACCTGTGGTATATTAGCCGCTTCTTCTTTTTTTAGCCCTTTAGCGGGTGCGCCCGTGTACAAAGTGCAACATTTTCTTAATTTTGAATGGTTTGTTTTTACATGCAAGGTTTGAATGTTCTAAACAGTTTCTATTTATAGTTACACCCTTTCTAATGCAGGTCTGATTTTATGATCTTTGTATTCCTTTCCATTCATTGTTAGTTGTGATTTAACCGTGGTAAACCAGCGATTATACTGGATTAGAATACGACGAAAGTAGGAACTGATGTAGTCTATGATGATCAAATGCGCAGCTATTACATGGTATTCCGCAAATCACAAAGATGGACAATCTCATTGTTTTTTAGGTTTTTGGACATAATAGGAATCAATTCGCAAGTTATCCTTATATCCAGTAATCCGAACAGTTTTGAAATAAGGTGATTGTATCTGCACTCTTTGGCCTTTACTTATAAATAATCTTAATATTATCAACATTTTATATCTTGTCATAAAACACGGAATTATTATTTTCAATTAGAATAAAAACAGTTTATTGCAAAAGGAATAATCAAGGTTGAAAGAGACGTTTCACTTTGTGCCACGCGCTCCTGCTGGTGTTCCAAAAATTGGCGCTCCCGCTGAAGGGTTAAATGGTTTCATCGTGTATTTTCTCCTAGTGCTTTATCCTCCGAATTCTATATCACGCTATCTGTTACTTGGTACACTCCGACATTAGCTCATTATTTACCATCTAATTATAGCACTATCCGCAAACGCAGCATTTCCGTATTTTTTGTCAGACGGACGAATGTTTGATTTTTCTGTGCATCAGTCGCTGGCGGTATACCATTATCGCGTCCTGAGTTTATCTGAACCGGTTTCCTTTTTGTGTTAGAGGAATGCTTTGACAGTTTAAAAGCACTTACAGCGTAAAATGTGCTCATTGCTCATCGCTCTTGTTGTTTTAAGAAGTCAGTATTGTGTAACTGCAATCGTGTTTACTAGCCTGCCATTTTGATAACTGGAACAGGGAAGAATCTGCCGTAGATTTTATTTTTCCTTCCTTTTCATACTATCCAAACATAAAAATTCACAAAAACATCGAATTTTGTATTTCCACTCATGTAGAGTCTAGCAAGTGTTAGTAGAAAGTGGTAATGCAGAGCCTAGCAAGTGTTACTGCTCATTTACAGGCCATAAAATTTACAAAATATTGATAAATCTTGAAAGCTAATCTTGAGGCTAATCTTGAGGCTAATCTTGAAAATCCTGTTATATTATTTAATCCAGTTTTTATCGTAAATCTGTCTAAAGATGTGCACAGTGACATCTTTACTAATGAAAGCGTGCACCTTATTCATAACAACTTGCATTACTTTATTTAGATACTTAAGTCAGTAACAACAATGCAAATAGCGAGAGTAACATTTTATTATCAGGTAATGTAACATGCTTGTGTGCATAAAACTATATTAATGTTTCAAAGGAAGTTCGTCAACTTTCAGCAACAACTAGTACATGTTTTCGGCATCTTTTAGAGTTTTTTGTATGCTTTCGTTTAATATTGTGCAACCCTTGACTTTGAATGTACCTGTCATGAATTTTAAAATGTAACGATTGACTTATTCGCTTTTCTAGTTCTACGGTCGTCTTTTCCTACAAGGGGCCTAAACGAACCGCAGAAATGAAACTGAATTAAATGCAAAGCATGGGGTTACATTCATTAAGAGACAAAACGAAAAGGGGGGGGCCTAACAAAAAAATAAACCAAAAGATAAAAGGGACTTACCGTAAGCATTCATTGTAGGACAATTTTCAAATGACTAAAATCCAGCATATTCCAGTAACTTAAAAAAAACAAATAATATAAATTCTACATCTTACGTATTCTTATTCTTATATTGATAAAAAAACTGTTCATTTTTGAGTAAAAATTTAAATTGTTAGCAATATTATTATGTTTAATAATACCCATTTGGTTATATATATATATATATATATATATATATATAAATCTAAAACTAGTTGTTAGCAGGAGTATTTTTAAAAATTTTACTTTTGAATGTGCTTAAAAACAGAATATAATCTATATAAAACGCATTTAAAAACTGAAGAACTCGTGAGTGTAAACTTTGAAGTCCAAACAAATTCTGGGGTAAAACATCCATACACAGTTGTCGTATAAGTATTCCGGTTTTCTCATATCAGATCTTCCGAGGTTGTTTATTTTTAGAAGCATAAAGTCGGTTTCAGACGTCAACAAATATCCTTGTAAGATCTTTTTTATCTGGCGTGGAAATCTTTGAAGTTTCCGCCGAATATTATGTAAATAGTAGACTGATTTTTTTTTCGCATTTTATTTTTCATTTCACGAAAAACATCGGAATAAAAACTCTCAATAGATTCTATTTGAGGTAAGTCAGCAGAACAAAAAAACGGAAACAAAAAATCTCGGTTTGAATTAAAAATGAAGAAAAATTTATAGTTGTATGTAATTTAAAAGGAATTATTCCTTTGTAACATGTCTCAATCTAAAAAAACACGTGTTCTAGGTTCTACTTCGTTTTTATATTTAATGGTCTTTAGTTGAGTTTTTACTTTTGACTATTTTGTGAGATAAAATATAATAGTTCTATGTAATTTAAGTAAAGTCCTTTCTATGAATATTTATGTTAATTTATAAAAAAAAATGAATATGAAAATATGGTTCTTAAAAAGTGCGTAAGACAAATCCTCTTTATAGGACTGACTAAATGCAAGAATAATGTCCCTTCAACACAGAAATCTTCCCCGATGGACATCATTTTCATGAACTATTTGCATTCTACCTCATGATATGGACAACGGTCGACTCGAGCTAGCTTCACAGCCTATAATATACATGCGGTGATATTTTTTCAGCATGCACTCAGTACACTGAAAAAAATGGCAATACACTGTAATATAAAGAAGTGGTTAAACCGTGAATGTTATTATAAGTCTGTAAGACTGTCTCGACTGACTTACTGACTCACTGACGGTGCTGAATTTCTTCTATTGGTAAAATGCATTTAGCATACATGGTTCGACGTGGACTAAACTCATGGGCTATAGCAGTTTACTAGCTTTGAAAAATAAAGGAATAATTTTTAACTTTTTAGAGGTACTAAAATCTAAGAGATGGACAATGTGACATTAGAGGGATTGTTATCCACTTTTTGATATAAATCATTTAGAACAATTCGTCATATAATGCCGTGGATAATAATATGTTCAACACACTCACTAACATCAAAGGATTCACATGCATCGGAATCAGATAAACGCATTTTACAAATGGGTAACCTAGGAAATATATAGATATGAACGTTGAATTTACGATTAGCTAGAAAGAAGTTGCTACAAAAGAGGAGACAATTTAAATGCTTAAAATTATGATAATATTAAGAAGACTGCCAAATCAGCTGGAGGAATCAGCAGAAAGTGAGTAAAAATTTTAAATGACATCTTTGGGAGACTGCCCATGAAGAAACTAAAAAAAGTATGCATTCTTAGAAGCAAAATCAGCTATTTCGTTTTCCTAATATCGGGTTTCCAAATTTAACCGATTCTAATATTATCTATCTTGAATTTTATCTGATCTAGTAATAGAACTAAAAATCACTCTTCTGAACCCGTTGTATGGTTTTCAGAATAAATTAATAGCCATATTAATGCAATCATATCATTTGTATATCATTTATTTCAAGTTAAGAGGGGCATTTTGTCTTGATAAAAGAATAATCTATATCGATTTTTTTTCTTAATACGGCAGACGGTTTCTTGGATAATACTCGTACGGCCATAGTACACTGTAGTTTTTCTAGCCATTTTATCTTGGGTAAAACATATAGGCGGACTAGCCTTACCCCCTATGTAGGAACTATATAAAAGGTAGGCTTTTTGAGTGGCGCAACGCCGAGATTCGATCCGAGCACCCTCAGCACCGAAAACCAGCGTGATATACCACAGGGCCGCCACATAGCGCATATTGTAAAACATAATCTTATAAGATTTAATATATGTGATCTAACACTTATATCTAGTCAGGTGATCTCCAATTTTTAAAAAAATGATGACTATATATATATTTACAAATGCTTTTAAAGATTAGAATCCGAGGAATGATCATCAAATTGTTTTAGTTGGAAATGGAAGTTCTCTGTCATGGAAAGTTTTAGCTCTGACAACCTGCTGCAGTTACAGGTATGTAGTTTAAACATCGATCCTGAAATCTTCTTGTAACTTTTTCTAAAACGGAATCTAGGCTTATTGTTAAAATGCATCTAAAATATTATTTAACAGTATCAGAATTTTGAATAGACTTAACTCAATAAATGCGTGCAGAACTGTGCAAATTGTTTAAGAATTATTTGAAAGAAGAAAGACGTGTGGTTATAACCCGCGCTTGAACTAAAATTTATTTCTTCCGTCATGGTCCATTTAAAGAGCTTCAAAACGAAAAAAAAGATAATTTCTTAAAGATTTGTTTTCGGTCGTCAATCTGAATTGATTTATACTTATATAAATATTAATGGCAAATTGAATCGTTTTTGATTCTAGAATAGTATAGGAAGAAATATTGGTGAATATCATTCATTCTGGAAGCAGGAGAGGTTTGCTGAATAGCAAAAACAAGAAGCTGTTTATTTTTCCACACACGTTGACGTCAGATGCTTGTGTCTTATATTAATTTATAAGTAAAAGGGTATGTTAGGAAAGTTACTGAAGTGACGCAAGGAGTAATGTTTAAGTAACAGAACTGCTTTCAAAATGCAGGAACGGATTAGAAAATGAGAGAAAGGGTCTCCATAGACTATATCCATAAATATATATATATTTAACGTTTAACGTTTAAAATTATTCAGGGATCTTTAGAGACCCTTAAACATTCATATTTAAAAATTTTCCTATGAGTTCTTTGTCATGTAATAGACAGTGTTTTCCGAGAACTTCTGTTTCATATTTTACTGATGAGTCGAACAGAGCATAGGCATTTATTGATAAGAGAAATATTTTCTACCTCGACCATCAAATGAGCGGCTAGAAGAAAAGGGCATCTAGTTCTTCAGAGAGCCATATTTAATTGTTTACGTTTATTGATGTTTTAAAATTTTTTTACAACATATAGGAAATCACAAGGTGTTTGTAACCGTCAGGATTTAGCTAAAGCTCCCCGGGCACTTTAGCCCTCGCGTTTCAAAAGATGACTATAGTTCTGCAAACTGTCTGACCAACAAA
Organism: Dolomedes plantarius; assembly: GCA_907164885.2. Taxonomy (NCBI): domain Eukaryota; kingdom Metazoa; phylum Arthropoda; class Arachnida; order Araneae; family Dolomedidae; genus Dolomedes; species Dolomedes plantarius. The sequence goes on from OU015497.1 coordinate 188,892,951, forward strand.
CCAAAAAGAAAGAAACTGATTAATAAGCTGAAATAGCCAAAATGCAAACTATATGTATGAAGTTGCCAGTTTGTGTTACACGTGCTAGACATCTATCTTCTAGGTTTGATTGTGTTTTCGAAGCCCTATTGGGGCGTTGACGTTGAAAAGAGGGTAAGTGCTAAAATTTCCGAAAAGTATTTTTTCACTGATACAAGGGTTTGTTCCACGGCTAATGGTGTTGAAAAGAAGGTAAGTGTCTAGCTAGTTTGGTTTAGTTCTGAGTTTACATTCTTTTCAACGCCATTAGCCTTTGAACAAACCTTTGTATCAGTGAAAAAATACATTCGTAAAATTTGGAACTTACCCTCTTTTCCACGTCAACGCCACAATTACTTTTCAAAATAGTTTTTCTATATCTGTATTTCACTTTCGTAGTGTTTAAAAATATTTTTAAGTGTTTTAAATAATATTTGTTTAAAGAGTGAGAAAGGTTTTAAAGAAACCGACATTTAAAGAGCCGTGAAAGTATGAAACCTAATTTTTGGCAATCGAATAGTTAATCCGTCATGAAAGTTATCGGTTTTTAATATAAAATTTCACTCTTTGCCGTTTAAAGGCTATTGACTTCGGTCCTAATCACACAGTATGCGCAACCCTCAGCGTTTCCCGTATTGAAATATCTTAAACCAATCACAAGCCTTAACAATTTTGTGGCGAATCGTTTGGAGATTTGTAATCAGCTAAATAGATTTCAATACAAGTAACGCTGACGCTGACGGATTCTATGTGAACAGCCCTTAGAATAGTGTAATTGTAGATTTTTTTAATATCCTATTGTGCACGAAAAACGTGTGACAGGTAAAAATTTTCCAGAAGCAAGTAAGTGCAACATAGAAGTCATTGAATGGACTATAGTGATCTTCCTCCTGTAACGCATGCTGCAGAAGAAAAGGAAAGATCTGCACGAGATTCGTTGGCAGTGACAAATATGCTGAACGAGTGGTATAAATGAATGATCGTTTTCTAATGAACTGAATCCTATTCCCTAGCGGCATCTGCTACATGGAGCAGTTCTACAGCACTACTCGTATTTCAGAGTTTTGTCTGTCTTGAGACCATAAATATATTTTGGTATCGAAAAATGTGTGTTTATTGAATGGTACTACATCGTCAGTTTATGGAACTGAGCTCTGTAATTCACTAGAAAACAAACTGTTATGTTATTACATTTCTGAGCAGTATTCACATTTGACAAAAATGTATTCCTGAAGTTTTTCTGACTTCATTGAAAGTTGCGAATTGCACTGATATACATTGCATAAAACATGGATTAATGTTATAGTTCTCTGTGGCGAGCATTGCAGCAGCGATTCGCAGTGTCGCTAAGCAACGCAGCTTCGCTGAATACGCTCCTATTTGTATTGCCTTCTTGGGCAGCCCAGATACAAATTACATGAAAATCGAGTACGACGGACAGAGGCATAGCGCATTCAGCGGGAGGATAATAGCAAGAGACAGCCGGCTTGAAAAGAGGTACAATTCTTCGTTCCATTATTAATTATGGAGGGCCAGCATGGTCATAATGTGCAAAATCTCACATTAAAAAACTAGCTTCCGTTCAAAGCAGCGCATCCAGCGGGATGATAATATCAAGAGACAGCCGGCTTGAAAAGAGGTACAATTCTTCGTTCCATCTTTAAAGAGCTTTTGCCACTTGAAAATTGTAGTTTGTTACATTCTTTCATCCTTGAACACTTGGCGAATCATGCCCAACGTCTCCGTACCCGATTTACACAGTCCAATAGAAAATTTGATGGCGTACCGCTGTTCAATCGTTCGCTGCATTTTGCACTTGCACCGAGACACTCGACAAGGGTCCACTAAAACACGATCTATCCTGAAGGAATGCTCGCAGGCGACTGGCCCTTGGTGCGTCTTGTAAGTCACATCCCCCACCACCGAGCATGCACAGTACGAACGCGCTCCGACTTACAGTCACGTCAGGAAAAAATTGTTCATATATATATATATATATATATATATATATATATATATATATATATTATACTGAAAAGATCAGAAATCCGTGGAATAATGATGAATTCGGAACGCTTCGGTGGCGTGGAAACTTAGGTTAAATGAATACAAGTTCTTACAGTCTTAGTGTCTAAAAAAATGTATGAGCAGAGGGAAAACGAAACAGTTCTTGGGACTAAGAAAGTTCTCATTCATTATACAGCACAATGGAAGGTACTATGCAGTTCTGTGGCGCTGAAAAGCTGGAGATCGGAAGTAAGAACATGTAGCGAAGTTAAAAGACACTATTCGGCAACCAATGCCTACAGACTGGATCGTCGAATCGTTGTGTAGATAAGATGACCGCAACTACCCAGATACTCCACTGTCAACTTTCTAGTAGTATTTCAACAAGGAACTAGACTTGGTTACGAAAAAATCTAAATTTATTTATAGTAACTATCGTTGACTAAAATCTTGAATACAAAATATAAGGGCTATAATAAGCTATATACACAGTGGAATGCTCTACTTAACATGAGCTCAAAACATGATGACCACTCCGGTCAATGCTAACAGTAGTAAATGAATAAATGAATGCAAAAATATCACGAATATTAGCTCCCCCCAACAGTCTGGGAAAATAGATAGAGTCTGCGAAATAGATAGAGAGTGTCCGTGCTATTGCACCTTATGCCAATTAAAAAGCAACTTCTACGACCCCTGGATGGAAAAACGTCCGGTCCTTTTTAACAAGTCGGCACAAGCCATAAAACATCCAATTATCTGTACGAGTAAATTGCAGTTTCAAATAAAAGAAACTACTTTTAAATTGGGTTCTTGGAAAAAAATACATTGCTGAAGAAAATAGCGGATGCTATCAATAGCTAGTACTGGAGTAAAGATATACCATTTTAGACCTCCCACGTAAAAGAGGGGCGATACAAGAATTACGCTAAAATGCTTATAGCGAAAGATCCTAAGATTAATATTAACATTACAAACATTAGGGTGATTACATCATTTCGTTCCATATTTGCTGTAACCTTGCCTCTAGTTCGTTCAAACTCGTGGCATGCCCAACTCGTCGTACCAAATGATCCCAAATATGCTCGATTGGAGACAAATCTGGGGATCGGGCAGGCCAAGGAAGGGTAGTAACAGTGCGGAGACAGTCTTGTGACACCCTTGCCGTATGAGACCGAGCATTGTCTTGTTGAAAAATGGCTCCTGGTAGCCGTTGCATGAGTGGCAACACATGTGGTTGCAGGATTTCATGAACATACCACTGGGCTGTCATGGTGCCACGGAACAATACTAGGGGTGAGCGTGTATTGTAGGCAATGGCACCCCATACCATCACACCAGCTGTGGGAGTGATGTGTCGCTGTACAGCAAAGACAGGATTGAAGCGTTCACCACGGGCTCTCCACACACGAACACGATTGTCATCACTGCCGAGATTGAATCTCTATTCTTCGCTAAAGACGACCTGGTTCCATTCCGCTGCAGTCCAGTTTCCTCGTGCGCGGCAAAACTCCAAACGGAGGCGTCGATGGGTGGGCGTCAAGGGCAGCACACGTAATGGGCGCCGCGATACCAACTGTCCTTCAGCCAGGCGCCTTCGTATGGTTCGAGAAGACACAGAGGCCCCTAGTGAAGGTGCTACCTGTGCCTGGATGGCGGCCGATGAAGCAGTTGGCTGTACGCGTGCATTTCTTACGACGTGGTGGTCTTCTCGACGACTGGTCTGACGAGGGCGTCCTGAGCCTGGTCTTCGTGTACATGACATCTGTCGGGTCCACTGGTCCCAACACCTCCTCACAACACAATCAGAGCGGCCTAATTGACGAGCTACTCTCCTAGCTGACCACCCAGCTTCCATCATCCCGACGATTCTCCCCCTCTCAATCTGCGACAACTGCTTATATTGTCTTCGAAGACGGCGTAATGGTATGTCTATCTCAGCCCTTCCTTTGTAAATGATTCAGCACGATCAAACACCTTTGGTTACCTGTTATATACTCCACAGAGTACGATGTTCAACGCCCTCTACCGGCTATACGTAATGCATTTCTAATCATTTGCATATCTCCCCGACATGTACCTTCATTGCAAGTTTCGTTACGATCCCGCAATTATTTCTTGGTGCGCTAATCTTTTTGTCCATGAGTGTATATATATATATATATATATATATATATATATATATATATATATATATATTGGTACTCAAAACTTAAGGTTGATTAAGATAGCAAAAGTATCTGGGTACAATTCCAAATGACATTTATTATGAAAGCGATGTTTTAATATTTTTGGGATCGTGTGGATTTTGGGATGTTATGTATTGTTGCGATTTTGTATCATCTAAGAAAACAAGTTTTTCTGGAAAAGATAAAAAATCTAAATTACCGTATTTGCCGACGTATAACGCGCACTTTTATTAGAAAAATAAGATCGAAATTTACGGGTGCGCATTATACGCTAGATTCAAAAATGTTATATTTGAAATTAAGGAATAGATGAACCTAAGAAAATTAGATTCCTACATGTGCCTTAATGTTGTTTGTTTAAAAGAAATGACATACATTATGAACTTAAAAATTTTAGTTATCGGATAACATAAATAGTTCATCATATTCGTTTTCCTTCATATCTTCAGGAACAAACTCAAATTCTGTTTCTGACAGAGAGTTCTGAAAGAGAAAACATCTGACTGCTGATTCCACGAATTTTTTCGGGTCAGAAGTGCGTTCTTACCCTCTGTTTGCAGAATTATTGACTCCCTCAAGCATTTCCCCCACACACATATTGTTTCTCTTATCTCTTCGCTTGTTCATTCAGTACACCTGTACCTCGTTATGCGGCAACACTTTATACGGTATTTTGCTATAACAGCCTTTTTTTTGTTATGACATTTTATCGATTTCCGGCCCACAATGTTTCGTTATACGGCCACAACAGCGGAAAGTAATGATTGCAGCTTACTATAGCTTAGTGATTCTTCATGTTAATGTTCGTCATCAGATAAAATCTGTTTTTAAACATTTTATTTTATGTTTTTTTATATATGTACACATATGTGTATATGATATCTTTTGTTTTGTTTCTATGTTTACTTTTATTTATATGTTTATATGTTTAGTTTTTATATGTTTATATGTTTTGATTTTATATATTGTGTTTTATTTATATGTTTACTTTTTGAATTTCTGTTTATTATTGTATTCTTTTGTACTTTTATTTTATGTAGGCATTTTTATAGGAAATAAAAAGATTAAAATGCTTTATGAACTAAAAAATACATTATTTATAAAAAATTGGAACAGGGCTAATTAAATTTGTATGGGTTTGTATAAAAATAATTGATTCGGTATAAGACTTTTCGCTTTTCGGCCAATTTTTACGGAACGTATCTAAGCCGTAAAGCGAGGTATGGGTGTATACCATTGTTCGAAAGCCTGGAAAAATTCTTCGAATGAATGGCTTCAAAGATAAGAGTATCGCACATGTACATTTCTGGTTTCTTCGTCAAGAAGACGGTGCTGTCATTGCGTGGCCGACAACGAGCCAATATTTCGGAAGAGGTTCTCTTTTAGTACATCATGAAGACAAAGACTTAATTTAAAATATATGTATAATTATTTATTTAGACCTCCTGCTTATATTACAAATATGTACAAATCATATAGTTACATCTCATCATGATGCAGTGACTAGCAAAAGCCGAAGTAAGTATACGTCACAGGTCTCTGCCTCCAAAGATGCAGCGTCACGTTCAGCAGTCGGGTCAGGTCTCTCCTCTCCTCCGAGAAACCGCCCTTTTTAATACCTTTCGTTTTTTCCAGCAATCTCTCGAATATTCTCGATGATTCTTTTAAAATCCCCACCTTCCGGTTCCGCTGTTTCCACGATCGGTGATTCCACGGCGCGGAAGGTCGAAATTAATGCCTACGGCCACATCTGTTCAGCCTCGGCTCCAATTGTCACCCGTCTTCCACCGCCATGGGGATACCATTACCGAAGACTGGACTGCTGGTCTTTATTCTCTCCCTGTCGAGAGCGCTCCTGAAACAGTTCACAGACAAGACCACACACAAACACACATAAAAAAATATGCATTTCTTCACGACACCATAGTGCACATTATACGGAGAATATACGTAGAATATACGGAGAATATACGGAGAAATTTAAAAATGTATTTTAAAATTATAGGTGCGAGTTATACACAGAAAAATACCGTAAAAATTCAGTTTTCTTGACCCTTGTGGAAGGCTACTTTCTGTAATCTCTACGTTCAGGTATTTTTGCAAGATTGCCTCTTATAAAAATGACTTACTGGGTGTGAAGAAGGCCATATAGTGTGTCAGAATTGTACTGATGAAATACTATAAGAATTCTTCATAGAATCGTAAAATTGAATTCTGTCTATAAAAAGCAAATCCGCAGGCTGGTAAAATATTCATAGAATACTTGTTAAGGAATAGAACAGGGAAAAATATGGTATGAGAGAAATATCTTTCAAATCGCTATAATACACACAATGTAGTAATACATAATATACCCGTTTTTATGTGTATACATATAAATGATTAACGATAATTTACAAGTGGTTAGCTAATATGTGTGACACAGAATAGCAAGCAAGGCGAACTGACACCTAAAACAGTCAAAGCGAGCTAAGGTCAAAAAAACACAAAATCTCCGTAAAAACCACATCAAAGCAAACACCTCCGTTCTTTGCTAGGGTCATCAGCCATGGTTTAAAGAAACACAAACAACATTAATGATACAAGTTTCCATGGATCCATATTAAAAAATCAATAAAATTTTTAAAAATTAAAAAGAAATAAAATAAAACACCACATGTTAATTAACTATGCAATTATTCGTTTACCACTTGTTAATTATGTTAATTATTGGCTTACCATATATTGATTATCCTTAATTACACTAGTTTTGTTAAATAATAGTTGACGCAGATCTCCAATTGTTGTGGTTTTTTTCTACTGTTATACATTTAAAAACTTAATTATGGCATGATTCATATAGAGAAATGTGTTCTTGTCTGTTAAATAAAATTTTAAGCGATATTTGGGCAAATATATCTATTTTCTTCATACAAGAAATTACTTTGTTCGAGAACCATATCTTACCATGTTGTGTTTTGTTCTATAAACAATCCATATTGAACTTTTAATGTTAGTAAAACGTGAACATGTACGTAATTCATCTTGTCACACGGCAGAACAGAAAAGCGCTCAAGAACTATAAATTGCCACGACATTTCTTACTTATGCAATTAGAAGAATTGACTCGAGCGGAAATCAGAATTTGTAGGTTTTGATATAATTATGGTTTGCTGCTCAATTAGTGTGTGGCTGGTAATGACTTTGCTTTTATCAATGATCATTAACAAAGCAAGCCGAAAACACACTTAGTGGCATAATCCGTTCTACCTAGACAATTAGTACTCGATTTTCGATGTGACAGTTTGAGTTAACAGTAATTTTCCAATTTACCATGTAAGGTGAATTTGTTAGAAACTTTCCCGATCGTTTATCATGATTAGGCAGTCAATAGCTATCATTATTTCGTTTTAATGCGATGCAGTTTGTGAAACTGGAACTTTTTTTCCTACTTTCGTTTTCGTTCGAGCTTAAATTGGTCATACATTAAGAGCAGAAATTTTATAACTGCAGACATAATAAGGAAGGATTTGATTTACGAAGGATATTTAAGCTCTATTATCAATAAAATGCACGAAAATATATATGCGTATATTATTAAAATTTATTATTTTTTTACAATTCAAACTAGATTTTAGATTCAAACTAACTTATTTATTTAATTATTAACATTTTAAGAGTTTTAATATCTTAGAGATTTTAATTTTGGAATTTCCAGTATATCTTTGACTTCATGAAAACGTATTCGTGGAAATATTTTAAGTGTTATAATATAATATATTAATGTAGCATATCAGTAGTTTGTCAAAAATTAGGATCATAAATTTTGTAAATGCAGATATGAAAAGGAAATATTCGATTTATGCATGATATTTAAGCTATACACCAATAAAAAACACAAAAATATATGTATGTGTGTGTGTGTGTATTAGTATCATAATTCATTATTTTTTTTTTGCAATTCAAACAACTTTTTAAATTGAAATTATTAACATTTTAAGCGTTTTAATATGTTACGGATTTGATCTTTGGGTGTTTAGAGTTTATCTTTCACGATTTCTTATGTTCATTAAAAACACATTAGCTGAATTATTTTAAGTATTATAATATATATTAATCAAAGATGTGTATAATTTATTAGTAATTTGATAACAGATGACCATTTTATTTAATATTTTAAAACGTTCATACCCATGTTATTGGTTATTGACAACTGTGAAGCCTGAAACATGTTCATTGAAGCTAACAAAATTCCCATCGCCAGACTGTGATCCTTATTGTAAATATTTTAATAATATGTATAGAGTATTTTTGAATGGATTTATGTGTCCGATCGCTAAACAGTTAAGATCATACTCTTTGAAAACGTACTTCTGTTTGTAATTTAATAACTATTCGTTGAAGTTCCTCATTTGAGCTTTTTTTCTATAAATTTTATTATGTTTTATAGTTACAGTTCTAATTATTTTTCCTTCAGTAGAGTAATCCAGTAATTTTAAAGTCCTTAGGCTATACTTATGATAGGATAAAAATTCTTTAACTATTACCCTTTTTCCGTATTTACACTTTTGGCGTGTTCAGATAGAATCCGTCAGCGTTAGCGTTAAAGATTCCGCTGATTGGTTAAATGGGTCAATGGTTGGTATATGATTGGTTAAAAATTTTAACAATGACGCTGACGGATTCTATGTGAACATGCCTATTCCGTTGCTACGTCCAGTCGGACTATGGATGAAAGGCTAGGGCGCTGATTTCGACACTCCTTCTTTGGAGTCAGTGAGTTCCACTCCTGGCATAGATATTTGTAGCAGTTCGGAATCGGATTTAAACAGGATATCCCTGTCTAAATAGCAGTAGTATAGCAAAGAATGACAGTAAAGCTCTCAACCAACCAACCACAGTCGCTACGCCACATTGGTTGGTTTGCTGAGAGCAATATAGTCAACTTTTTGCTAAATAAGGGCTAGTTATACTAGGCTCTGTAGTTTAAAACCAATTAGCCATCGACTACAAACTTCCATGCCAACAGTGGAACTCTAAACCACAGGCTCTAGACCGAATGCCAGTGCTTTAGCCCTTACCTGGCCGCAACTTCAGTATGTTAAAGTATTTGCATACATATAAGCACTCCTACAAAGTGTTGTATTTTGCTGTTCTACTACCTACTTTCATTATTTCGTAAAACAGAGTTTGATAATGATCAGGGAAAGGTTTGCCACTCTAGTTGCTATACGTATGTTTTATATGGGTTTATGTTTAAAGGAAAACTGCCGCCATTTGTTTAACTGGGACCTACTATATTATGCAGCTATGATTCCTCTTCTGACGATCCTTTAAAATGTTTAAACTTATTTGATAAAGTTCATGGGAAGAAGGGGTGAAACGCGATTTTGCCGTTTTTGTTTTGCAAGAAATAAAAAAGGGGTGGACTAGAAATACCATTTAGACTTTTGTAGAGAAAAAGTATCTCATGAATTACATAGATTTGCTTAAAAAACCTACACAATGGAGGACCAAGGAGACAGTTATTCATCTTTATGAATGCAGTTGGATATACTATATGGTGGTTGAAAAATGTTTAAATTAAATTATTTAATTTTAACATTTTTAATTGTACTTTTTCTCGTCAGCAACTTAATTTGAGCTTCAGTGTATAAACACATGCTTACGGGGGATTTGCTTTTTGTTAATTTAATATCAATTATTTGTGTTGAGACCGCATTTTTTAATTATATTTATTTTAATACAAATTTCCCCCTTACTTCCTTTTTGGATCTGAGGGAAAAAATTATGTTTCTTTGCAGCATGACAATATTTCTTCATCTTTCCAAAGAGACTTATTTACTTAAAATAATAGGACCGTTTAATGTGTTTTCATATTTGTCCCCTTTAATGGGAGTTCTTTTTCATTCAAGAAGTTTAATTCAGTAAATTATGTTAAACTAAACTTTCTTTTGTACCTTAAAAAGCCCTTTCACATTTCCCCGAAGTTACATTTCGTTATTCAAAACAGGAAAACCTTTTATTTTCAACAACAGCAAAAAAAAATTGGATTTAAATATCTACATTATCTTGATACCTTAATATTTAAAATGTGCCGCCAACTGCAGTCTCATTTTATATACAAAGCTTCAAATGGATTTCTCACCCCTCCCTCCCCATCTTTTTTTTTCGTAATCTTCACCATTTTAATGCAACTTGTTTTTTGAACAACTTTAAGAGTTAGTAATTGAATTTTTTCCAACTTAAAAATAATTGAAACGAAACTGTTTCCTTATATTTTCCGAAAAAAATAGCCTTTCTTGTTTATGCGTGATTAATTTTGTTTATTTGAATCCGTATATTATCATGTGTTGTTAAACAGCTCCCAAAACAAAATTTAAATAGCATTTTTCTTTAACTACCAAAAAAAAATGGCATCAGCGAAATTTCTTTGGATTTTAAATGGGAGCAGATTCAACGCAAACACAAAAGCTAATTACCTTCTTCAGCTAATTTATGCAAGAAGGAAATGAAATACTAGGAATTACGATCATGACATTTGCTTCTAAACTTAAATTCTAAAATAACAGAATTTTCAATGAGAACTCTCTAATTTCTTACTAATTAAATGAATCGATCAATGAATTTATGCTTAAAATCCCTCGATGAATCAGCGTATAAGTACACTTATTTTTAAATAGGCACAGACATACTTTTGTTTATCAGTCTTATGTATATCTGAGAACAATAGAATATAAAATGAGAGCTTTTCCATTTCTTACTCACTGAATGAACAAATCTACAATTTTATTCTTCAAAAGGATGTATTAAGATGTATATGTAAATATATTTAAATATGCTCTCAGACATATGTTTATTCTGCAGCAAATAAGAACAAAGTAGAAATATTCAACAATGAATCTAACTTCTATAAATTAAATGCGTCTGTCAACGATTTTAATTTCAGTAACAATAAAACAATGTTTACATACATGGAAAAATACGTTGTCATCACTCTACGTATCATTTTAATGAACTTCCGATTACGAAGAGATTCTAAACACGAAATCTCGCCTCTGAGTAATTTAATGATTCTGCTAGAGATTTTATTCTTAATGGCCATCTATAAACCAATATACAACTAGACAAGAATTTTAAAATCCGCTGTCAGATCTCTATGCATAAAGTTATTACGCATTGGAGAATATCTTTTCCTGAATCAAATCTTAACAATCCTTTATAAATTAAGTAGCTGAATATCAGTGCTTCGCTATGGAGTACATTCAAATTAAATACAACGGTCAATATATGCAATTAATGCCAAAATAAAAAAAGAAAAAAAATATATTTATAATAAATACAACGGCCAATCTATCCAACTAATGCCAAAAAATATATATGTATTTATAAAAAAATCGTAAAGTATATTTTAATGGACAAAATAACGTAAAATAAAATATTCAAATTAAATACAACGGTCAATGTATGCAATTTATTTGTATGTTTAATATCCATAAAAGATAGTAATTTGAATTAAATTCTTAAAAAAACTACCATCTCAATTAGTCTAGTGGTTAAATTTTATCTTTTACCGTATTTTGATATTTCTATTGTCACTTTATTTCGTTGTTATGCACGTGACGCAAAATTAATTTAAAGTATCACAAAAAGAAAAGAAACCACGTGTTCAGCGTTTAATAAATTAAATTCGAAAAATTAATCTTTAAAAATTTACCAGAAATCTGAAAATGGAGGTAAAGATTCCATAAAGATTTCCTGTTAAAGGAATTTTTTATGATCTTTTACGTGATATAAATTTTATAACCCTTAAATTATTATTTTAAATGCAAACTTTTAAAAAAAAGTTACAAAAACAGCTTAAAAATTTAATTAAAAAGTCTAAGAAGAATTTTTTTTTAAATATTTCTTAGAGCACCCCTACACTATAATAAGAATCGCCAAGAAAAATTTCAGCCCTTTAGGTTTGGTCTGTGCGTTACCTGTCAGTCAGTTACGGAACTGTTATATATATATATATATATATATATATATATATATATATATATATATATATATATACACACAGAGAGAGAGAGAGAGTGAGATATATAAGGTGTGCCCATAAAGTAACAGGACAATTTTTATAAATAAGAAAAATATTACTCACCTTCAAATAAATTTATCTCCTTCAATATAATCGCCAAATGAATCTATAGAATTTTTCCAACGTTTCTTCAAGTCATCGAAACACTGTTTTTAGGCGTTGGAACTATCCGTTCTCAAAATACGCGTAACATTTGATTTAATATCTGAAACTTTTCAAATCTCTGTCCTTTTATGGCCATCTTAATCCTTCTTCAGAAAAGGAAAAAATCAGTTGGCGATAAGTCGAAAGAATATGGTGAGTGAGTTATCACTGTAATTAAATGTTTAGCAAGATGAATATTTTCTGACTACTGCGCAACAGGACAACAAATTCTTGAAATGTAGTATAGCAGGAGATGGAACCTGGTGTCTACAATACGACCTAAAAACAAAAAGACAAAATGCATAGAGGAAAGGACCGTCTTCTCCCATACAAAGTAAAGCACGATGTCAAAATCGCAGAATAAGGTGATGCTGATTGCATTTTTTTATTACAATGGACTTATTCACGACGAATTTGATCTTGAAAATCAAACAATTAATCAGTACTTGTAAAAGGACGTGCTTTTTCGATTAAGAAATAGGATAAGGCGAGTTAGGAAGGACCTGTTTGATTCTGGGCAATGGTTTCTTTTACACCATAATACTAGGCCCCATACATTAATTTCTGTACAACATCTTGCTAAACATTAGTGATAAATCATTCACCATATTCTTCCTGATTTTTGACTTATTTTTTTCCTTTTCCGAAGCTTAAGATGACCATGAAAGGACAGAGATTTCAAAACGTTTCGGATATTAAATCAAATGTTACGCGTATTTTGCGAACGGTTAGTTCCAACGCCTATAAACAGTGTTTCGATAACTTGAAGAAACGTTGGAAAAATTGTATAGACTCCTTTGGCGATTATTTTGAAGGAGATAAATTTATTTGTAGGTGAGTAATATTTCTCTTATTTATAAAAAAAATGCCCGGTTACTTTATGGGCACACCTTGTATATAAATGCATATATAAAAGGTTTAGAGTTTAAGTGAACCAAGTCCATATGTTGGGCAAACACATTTCGCATAAACAATGCTTTGATATAAAAAAACACATTTTTCATTGGAATAGTGTGCGAAGTCCGTACTATAAATTTTATATAATTTAAACAGAAAAAAGAAACAAAAGTCAAGCATTAATAAATAAAGTTACTGTTGAACTTAGAGATCAGTTTTCTCAGAACTGATTCTCATGGACTTCGTACGTTTTAAATCTGAATTCTCCATACATTTAACTCTATACATTCACTTAACAATATTCGTAGAAACGCATTTACAGATCTGAAGGCTACAGATTCAGAGCCTACAGATTTGAAAAATGTGTAAATATCTTTCATTTATCACACATAAAATTAATAAAGCAGCACGCGGTTGTGATTCAGAAGATTTTAAAATTCATATAATGCATTATCAACAATGAAAATTTCACCTGCTCTTAGATTGAGGGAGACGCATTACTCAAAGCAAGTTATAACACACAGTGCAGTTAAATAATTAAAATTACATTTTAGCAAATAAAGTGCATTAAAATTTGTACAATGCTCTTCAATACGGTGAGACCATTGTTTAAAAAACTTAACAGCGTTTGAATGGAAGCAGGCTGCAAAACTGAAAGGTATAATTTTCCTTTTTGATTACTATCGGTAAAAACAAGAACAATCAAATTCACATAACACTTGTTTGTGAATTTGAACACTTTTATTATGTAAACACTCGGGAAAGTGTTTACATAATAAAAGTGTTAAAGTTCAGATCTAAATTGTGTGATATACAACACTATGAGGTTGTTAATTTATTTGCAGTTTCGCTTCGTTGTAATGATACCAATCTAATACCAACTTTGATCTAATGTTAGCTTTTGAAAACAAAATTTTAGTTATATCTGGTGCTGTCTGCAATTAAAAAGCCACAGTAGCAGACATTCCTTGGATTTCTTACGCAACTTTTTATCTTTTTTAGATTTGATAGAAAAGAGTACTGTATGTGTCTTTCTGTTGAATTATTGATACCAATAAACATATGGGGCATATTTTAATTATGCCATTTGGTTAAATTTTGCCTTAGCACAATGATCGTAGATAATGAGTAATATTTTTATGCCTGTACTCTTTGCCTCCTTCATTAAATTTTGTTCATGATGTAACTATGTTAATAATAATTTAAGAGATGGAAAATTATTCAGTGAGATCAAATTATTCTAGAAGACTGTTAGTTCTAGACTATTTCATATCTTTTAAATAGCACTCAATTACACACCTGACAGCAACGATTTCGTAAAATATACTGATTCTGCGTAAAGCCTCCCCAAATGAAGTGTCCGTTTATTGTAATATCGTATTTGTAATAATGAAGTGTTATCTAATACAACTGGATAAATAATTCTTATACTATATAATCGATTATAATACTTTATATCATGTATACATCTACTGTTCAGATTGTAATTCACCGTAGTCTTTTATAACTAGTAGACAAGTTAACAATACGATATCGAATTTCAAAGAGATCTGAGTGACACAATGACTAAAGCTAACTCATTGCAAAGGATACTTTTATTGTATCTAATCTCCCCTTCAGCAGACATGTTCCTTTGTTCATTGTAATATTGTTCTGGTTTATCAACAGATTTACAAGCGAAGAGACATGGTATTTTATGCATATATCAGATAGCTGTTGAAAAACATTTTTTAGCAAAAAAAGAATCACTGTCTACCTCAATTTAACACCTATATTTAGCTTTCAAGAACTACAAGAACCATAAAGTGATCAAATCTGCTATTAATTTATATTTCACAATCTGAACGAATATCATATTTATCTAGGTTTGGGGGTCATCAAACCCTTTCACGAAGGCCATGAATAACCAGTTGGCTATATTTTATGCGGCTAACTGGACTGGTTCCTGTACTTTTCCGGTAATTAGTTATTATTTTAGCTTTTAACTTCGGACTAATTGCGCAGGATGTCAAAGTACAGTCAGCTGTGGGATGAAATATCGGAGTGATCTTTTTTCCTCTCTTCTTATAAGTCACATAATCTCTCGTTACTTTTAGCCGTGAAAAATTTGTAATGTGGGTTTTTCTAAGGTTTTGAAACTTTTCTCGCTAATAAGATAAATTGCAAACTGACTTTTAGACGAAATGTTATTATATTCTTAATTTTGAAATGAAAAGGAGAAAAGAAATCGCAAACTAAAGCTGGGACTAAAAATATTGTACTTCTTTTACGAAGAACATAAAAAAAAAAACTAATAACGTTTCTGACAGAAATACAAGGTGAGAAAAACTTTGATACTACCACATAACTTTTGTTTTAGTACATTTAGTCATAAAGAAAGAGGTTAGGATATTTCTCATAAGGACTGCGGTTGTATGCAAGTACTGTATTTTCTATTCCATATAGTAGTTAAATGTATATTGCTACTGAACGGGTTTCCGGCAATGCGTATTCAATTTTTGAATAACTCCCGTATACATTAGAATTTACTGAAGTAACGTTAAGTTCAGAAAAGATGAAGATACTCCTCAATGTGATATGAAGTTACATAAAATGTTTTGAAATAAAAGTGACGGTCACAGTGCTGGGCCTAATTTGTGCTATACTTATTAATCTATAGTCAGGCTTTCTACGAAAAAAATACCCAATCTTACGACGTTAGATTTTTAAACTCACATGAATATTACTAAAAAGTCTATACAAAGCCTTATTTTAAATCCTAACTTCCATTTCCAAGTTTATATACCTACGGTGAGCTATTCACAACTTTATATGCCGCATATAGCATGAGAGAAATGTCACTGAAAATATTTTCTTTTAACTTCCCTTTTATTGTTTTAAAATCAAGAGATTCAAATTTTAAAATTTTACTATCTCATTTCTACCATTAAAAAGGTGATCTACTAAGACTATCTATTATCTAAAGGCTGCTATCTACGGTGTCTGTGCGTGTGTGTGTGTGTACGTACGTACGCACACACGCACGTGCCGAGAAGTACTCTAAATTAAGTCCCATACCACTTGTCACTTATTATATTTAACTATATCTTAATGAAATGAAATATGGTCATAACGATGGGAGTTTCATTAAGAGATGACGCATATGGTAAAATATAAAAAAAAACAGAAAACAAACAGCATTTATCTGTGAATGATCATCTATATGGAAAAATGGGAAGAATGAATTAATGTTGCTTTTACTTTTAAATCAATATTTTTATAGGAAAATAGGTGAATGCCTCTAAAATAAAGAACATATATTTTCCTACACAATGCGAAAGAGGTCAGGGGGACATTTTAAAGTTGTATTACAATATTTGACTTTTTTAAACCCGTATATGTGTGATAAAAAACTGGAAAAAAATTCGACCACGTAGTTAGAAATCTGAACTCGTCATTTTCTCAGAAAATTTTGAATCAACACGATCGGACCACACTTACAAAAAATAATATATTTTGCAGTACGGGTACACTTTAAGTTTTCCTCTATTTACAGTTAATTTTTATTCCCCTGATCGCAACTGTTGAAATAAAGCAAAAGAAACTTCACCCATTCCTTCAACTTCACATTAACCTTTTACAATTCAATGTCATTTAAACTCCAGGATAGTAACTTTTTTTAAAAATTTATAAGCTTTATAGAATATTGCATAATTGTTTTATAATGCTCGGTACCACATTTTTTCAGGTAGAATCCCAAATATCATATTTATCTGCATACAGAACAAATAGGTTGGCTCTCTTAAAAGCACTTAACTTATTTACAAGAAATCAGCTCAGGGAAAAGGTCTGGTAAAATTTCCTTAATCCCGAACTGTGTGCAGACATGTTTTAAATTTCTGGGGCTCTCTTTCGATTCCCAAATTTTCCTAATACATTTTTATTTCAACTTCTTGGCAGCTCCATGTCACCTGACCTTCCACACTAGTGTGCAAAAATTAAGAACGAAATGGAGAAATCAGTATAACAGCAGACATATCAGGCAGAATCGGACGAAAGACCAATCAGGACATTGCCTAGAGGCAGGTGTATTAGAGCATTGTCTAGAGCAGTCTCTCTAAACCTTTTTATATCCAAGCCCAACCCCCCTCTAGATGATCTACAGACCCTACGGTCCCTTAGACGTAAAAAACGTTATTAACACTAGTAAAATACCTTCCATACATATTGTTTGCTAACCATCCGCGGCCACCTTGAATATTACTCTCACATCCCCCTAGGCAGGCCAACCCCCATAGGTTGAGAACTGCTGGCCTAGAGGCTGGTTGCGTATGTGTTTATATACTCAGTATTCCTGCTCTAGAATTCTCCTCCCAGGCGACAGACCCCCTGAAATTTATTTACACAGGCAAGGGGGTACATAGACCACTGGTAAAGAAGCTATTCTCTAAGCCAACGGGTCGTCAACTTTTTAATACCTAACGCCCACTTTTGTATCTTGGTTGATGGCAAAATTTATTTACTGCCCACCGGTACATATCCGCAGGAATTCTAATTTAGCTCAAGTGCAAAATCATTTTTAGAGGGGAGGGTTTCTAAAAAATATGTAGTTAAATTTATTCTTTTATTTATACTTTATGCATATTTATACATAGATAGCTACGGATGGCTACGGAGCTCATCCGTTGCGATTATACTTCGAGAAATATCTAGTGATTTATTACTTGTAATCCAAGTTTAGAGATAGAATTCGAAAGTAAATTGCAAAAGCATATTTTTAAAAAGTCAAACTCGCAAATGTGCTAGAGTGTATTCGATGTATGGAGGAAGAAAAAAATTTGTAACAACGGAAAAAAAACCGTCCACTATGAAAGCTTGAATTGTCCACTAGTGGTCGTTAGGGACCAAGTTAACGACCACTGCTTTAGGCAGTGCCTTCTGTACCTACCACTGGGCAAAGTCATGATTGGTGTTTGTGTTCGGTTCTGCCTGATATTCCCACTGTTACATTAATTTCTGCATTACATCCTTAATTTTTGCACACCAATGTGGAATTTCAGGTGACATGGAACGGCCAAGAAGATGCAGTAAAGATTTATAATGAAAATTCAGGAATCGCCAGAGAGCCCAAGAAATTTAAAGAATGTCTGAACACATATGTATTGAATAGTGTATTGATATTTCGATATCATTTTGGTGCATTTTTTCTATCCAATATTTAGATTCTGGTTACCATTTCATTTGCAATCTTTTTCAAGAAGAATTGTATGATTGACGTTATGTTTATTGTTTTTTCTTCGCCATTATAAAAATATATAGCTAAATAGGGAATACATAATTTTCTCATTAATGCAATTTTATTGCGGATTTGCTATTCCCACTAGATTTGCTTGTTATTTTGTGAATGACTGCAAGGAAGGCTTTATGCCTTGTGCAATGACATTTTCTCGCCTAATTATGATTATATACCATTAACGGCAGGATTTTTTCTTGCTTTTCTGTGATGATGCAGAAGTTTAGCTTCATGGTCTTTAAAATGTAATCTGCTATAAGTTGTGAATTTTGTAAAGAAAGTAGTACTTTAATTGATATTCCACGTGCATTTAAAGATGAAAAAGCAAATAAAACATAATGTGACATTATTTTTACCTTCTTTAAAAATCTCCCAGAAGTTAAGTGGTTAAATCACATCACCCTTAAATTTTTATATTGGTTCAATTAAAATATCATTTGTCGTATTAAAAAAAATATTTTTAGCTTCTTTTCGACACCACCGCTGCAATATCTTTCTACTACAAATGTTTTATTCTCAGACCGTAACATCAACTATCGACTGGATTCTTCTCGTATCTACACAGTGACAGTTATATCGGACTGTAGAGAAAAATGCACATTAACTGCATAGCGCAGACGGAGCTCCCCGAAGTACAATAAATTACTTAATCTGTACCGAAGTTTTTATACCGATATATCGTTGCTATGTCTCGCATCTCTATTAGGAGAAATAAATATATTTTTGCTCAAAAGGAAGTGTGTTAATCAACTGTGAATTTTATAAAAAAATTTATAATATTTATCAGTTCAGTAATCAGCCCAACGAGACTTCAAACTATTGTAAACGACGCCTGACACATGAAAAATGATAAAAATTAAACAGTTTATTTATAGCGATATCTTACAAACATAAAGTCTGGTAATATTTGAGATATACATGGAGATATGATGTTTTTATTATTGCATAATGATTAGAGGAAAAATTAATTGATACTTCAGCCATAAAAAGAGTATTCTAGAGAATACTGAAGGTTTAGACAAAGATCAGTTATTGGACACAAAATTATTGTTTTTTAAAAAAAATTTTTGAAGTTTGTATAGTAATGGGTACGCAAACTGTAATGTGAGTGCTTTAGTGGATGCTGACGTTTTAAAGAAAGTACGTTAGAGGATACTGAAATTTTAAAGAATGCACGTTAGAGGATATTGAAATTTTACATAATATACGTTAGACGATTCTGAAGTTTTAAAGAATGTACGTTATTGGATACTGAAGTGTAAAGAATGTAGGTTAGAGGATACTGAAGTTTAAAAAAAATGTACTTTAGAGCAGTGATGCTCAAACAGTGGTTTACGAAAAAAATGGAGGGGTCACGGATAGTTTGAAGTAAAACTATATCATATTGAATTATTTAATTAAAAGATATGATTTAAATTTTCTACTATCACAAATTTTTAATATTTATATTGATACTTTTTAAACTTTAAAAAATATAAAATTGCTAAATAAGGTGTTAAATAGTTTTGCAGGGCTGTGATCTACCTATCTGTGTGTGACTGTGTTTAGATAATAAGTCGATATAAGAGCCAAACAAAGATCAGGACTTAATCTGGAAGACGATATGAGTGTCTTTAACATTAGTTTAAATTTCAAATATTTCTTTATATATTATCTGAGGTCCAGGTTTAGCCTTCTCAACATTTTTTTTTTAATATAAATAAATGAAGTTTATAACTTTCAATGTTTTAATACAAAGCTCATTATTTCGAAATTCTGCGCGTTTATTGTATCATTTTTGTTAATTTTCACATAAATGAAATACAAATATATATTAATTTTTATATATGGTGTTTTAGTCGCATGAAATTTGGCAATGACAAGAGTAGAAAGTAATGACTTCTTTTTTTCTCTCAATAACTGAAAGTAAATATATAAGCCGGGTGAGGGCCGAAGGGCTAGGGCTTTGGCATTTGGTACCAGCGTCCATGGGTTCGAGTACCACTGTTGGCATGGTTGTTTGTAGTCGTTCGGACTCGGCTTTAAGCAGTAAGTCCTGGTCTAGTTAACCCTCGTGTCGCAAAAACATGACCGTAGAGCTCTAAACCACACCAAAGTATGTACCCAAAATTTACAGTTCATCGATTTAAAAATAGTTTATCAAATTTGATTATTTATTTTTTCTATGTTTGTTAACATTTGCCCTAATTTAAAAAGAAACCTTTCGATACTACCAAAAAAATTCCTTGGGGTCGATTAATTTTTATCTTAAGGAATGTGGGTTACGGTCAAAAAAGTTTGCGCATTTCTCCGTCACAGGTTTCTGAAATATTGAAAAATGTACGTCAGAGGATATTGAAAAGTATGCTTGTAAGAGTACACCGTTCAGCTGTTCATAAATGAATGCATTACTGAAATATTTTGTACTCTGTTTTTAGGGATCCTCAGTCAGTGGTTTGCAAAATATATTGTGTCTGATGACACCAGATATAGCTAATATGGAAAATACTCTATTGGAAACGAAAATATTACAATGAATCTGCATACTGTATCTCTGTATCACAAAGTAGTACCTGTTGCAGATTAGTTAAGCTAATGTGGATCGGAAACTGACGAAATCTCCGTGTGACGCAAAAACTTGATCTACTTCTCTACGCGTTTTACGAACGAAGTTTAGTTTTTGAGGTTATGCCTGGAAGGCGAGATTACATTGTTTGAATTTTCTGGACATAATGACCAGATCTTATTTATTGATTAACCTCTACAATTGTAAATATGTATATATTTGTCTGATCCATTAATGTCATTTAAAAGTGGAAATGGCACTATCTGTTAATACCATGTGTGTGAAGTTAACTTTGAAATACTGGAATAACATGCACCAGATTCCTGTTACGGATGGTATTAGAAAAGTTTTTCGTTTCATAAGGAACTTTTTATTTGGTCTGAGTAACCTGTGAAGTTATTTTGAAAAGAAATAAATATTTGGTACACTACCAGATATTACCAAAAAAAAATGTAACATCTCTTGAATCATCGCAGGTGTTTGTTTATGAGTAATTGTATGAATGGCCATGTTCTATCCAAATATTTTCATATGCTATAGATCAAAAAGAACCATCGAAAAACGACATAGTAAAGAATTTTAAAAAATATATAAAGCCGCTTAAGCTACTTATGTGAGATATTTTGGCAGGTCTTCCTTTGTGTGTGTTGTGTAACGAAATTCTAAATGTTTATGTGTAATAATTTGTGAGTAAATTTGTATTATTTTTTAATAAAATTTTATTCCAATGGAAATGTCTAGAATATATGGTGGAAACGTATGGCCATGAGCATAAATAGCGCAGTTAAGAAATTATCTATGTCATATGAAATGTTATTATAGACAGTATTTCCATTACAGAAAAATATTTTTTTTAATAGAAAGAAAAAAAAAACATTTTCAGACATGAATGGAAACAGTTTCCAGTTATCAAGCATGTGATTCACTTACGCAAAACTCCCACGGACGTAAAAAAAATTGCATTGTACTATGATTGATATAAATTATTACAATGTTCTTCTTGAATGTTCCTTTTTTATGAAAGAAAAAAAAAATAAAACTGAATGGTACTTCTTAATTCAAGGGTCTAAATCTTCAAAAATGCCGCTGCCAACGAATCCAGCAAAGCACCTTATACGTCACCCAACCGATGAAATATTCAGTTTTACCACAGAGAAATGGAGAAATTTCTTTTTATTCCCGCGGCTCATTTGTTATCTACAAAGCGACCACATTATGAGCAGGTCCCGTATTCAATTATTATTCTTGATTACAATGCATTTATTTTGGACTCGATGGCCTGAATTGGAAAGCGGGGAGGATTTATTAATACTCTACGTTTTATATCCGTTGAACATATTTTTCTTTTATTAAAATGATTTTATTCAAGTTTCAGTATGCGGAACAAAATCTATTATAAGACATATCGCAATGCTCATTTCATGTTTTTTTTTCACTTCTTCTCGGTCCTGTTGCTATTCTTTTAACATAACACTGCTTAAAAATACTTTCCATTCATTAATATTCAACATTATGATAGCATACAATGAAAGTAAAGTGTGACAATTATTGAGCTATATGAAAAAAAAAACTTCAATAACTTTTGAACCATTGGCGAGATTCAGTGAAAACTTGTCGGTTGAATGCAGGGCATGTTGAGATTTTTTTCTTTAGCATGCTCACTCGTATTGTTTTTTTTTGTTGAAAATGTCGAAATACCGCTTTTCTGAGCGTATGTCCATAGTCAAGGCCTACTATTGGAGCAATAACACCTTTATTGCAGCTCACAGGAAATCATCGGTGCGATATTCACTGAAGGCATGGTGACTGCTGAAAGATTTGTCAAAATTTTAGAAAAAGACCTCTTCCCTATTATCCAAAGTGACCCAGATTTCGAAAAGGTTCATGCAGGACGGAGCACGACCCCATTGGTCCAATAAAGTGTTTGAAGTATTGGAAGAGCCCTTTGGAGAACTCAGTCTGTCTCTGGGGTACTCAGAGGCCACTGGAATGGGAATCGCTTGGCCACCATATTCTCCTGATCTCATCCCTAGTGACTCATTTTTGTGGGAAATATTAAAGAAAAAGTTTATGCAAATAACCCCGAAACCATCGCTCAGCTCAAAACAGCTATTCAAGAGGTCATCGAAAGCATCGATGTCTCCGCACTTCTTTGAGTTTTGCAGAATTTTACTCTCCGTCTGCGCCACATCATATCCATTGATGTCAAGCATATCGAACATGTCATAAACTAAATCCGATTACCTGTAGTTACTTTTGAAATTTGAATATTTTTTTTTAACTCAGAAGTTTTTAAAATTTGATTTTTTATTTTATATAGCTCAATAATTGTCACCATGTATGTAGTATATGAAGGGTCTAAAAGTAAAAACCTTTACAGCAGTTTTTAAAGTTTGTATTTTAAATTTTAAGTTTTACTTTTATTAATTTTTATTACTCTTTATTAATAAACAACTTTTTATATAAAAATAAAATTTGTTCGAAGTTTTTTGATGATCTTTTCATACATTTGCATGTTGGAAAACTATAATTAAAATTCAAAATATAAACTTTAAAAACTGTTGTAATGTGGTTTTACCCCTGGATCCTTCATATAGTATGTAGAATATACAATTAAAGTATGTAGTATGAAAGTATATAGTAAAATCTGTAAGTAACAATATCTAAGAAAATGCGTGCAACCACCATTGAGAGATACAGCTGAGCTCAGCTAAACAATACACTGTATCAGACAATATTTAAAAGCTTGGATATTGACACCATATTAGATTCCCTTCTCTTCCAAAAATTCCGTTTCTGGAAGGTTAAAAAGGACGCAGACAATTCCATAATATTAAGGGCAAAATTTGCTAACTAAAGTTATCAAACTTGTCATGGTATTTTGCTTCTCATAATTACTTAGATCACTACAAGTATGCTTCCTCGTTACAAATTTCTTGTTGCTAGGATACCAACAACAGAAAACTCCGAACAATGTTTCGATTATGTAGATAATATATAGAGAAAATAAGCATATGTCTAGGTACCCAATTTACTCAGCTTATTAGGCTCTGCATATGGTTTATAAGACATAAGGGAATCAAAAACTAATCGTAACTTAGATTAAATATTTCATGACAAGCAGATATCTAGCACTTATAAAATAAAATTATAATTTAGCCCATAATTTGATTCACAGTTAGAAAATGAATAAAACAAAACACATTTTTTTTGCTGAAAAGCTGCAACCTTCAGTGTCATTAAAGGTGGTGCTATTTTTAATAGATATGATTTTTACATTAGAGTCTTCATTTCTTTAAAAACAGATTAAAACATTCTTTATAAATACGTTTTAAATTATGAGATTGAAACTTTAATATTTAACTAACAACACAACATTAAAACTACATCTCCTTATCCGTACTATTAGCAGAAAGATATGTGAAAAAAAAAAAAATAAATAAACAATCATTTGCTCTACAGTGCTATGCCTATGAATTTCTAGAAGGCCTATAACTGAAAATTAACAACAGTGGATTAGATATGATGTGGCATCAAGTTAAAAGAAAAATGACAATTAAATAGAGAGCACAAACAGCCAAATTCATGCAATCTGGCTGACTGATTGAAATTTAAAAAATGCATAGAGAACGGCCTGCTCGGTGGTGCTAATTGCAAGAATATTCTCTCACTTATTCCCAAGGCTACCTTGTACCCAATATATATATGCACTATCTACCAATAAATATTTGGACAACTCTAATAGAAAAGAGAAACTAAATTTATTCATATTCAATAGTTGGTACAGACTCAACGAGAGGCAATTATAGCCTCAACCCTCCGGGGCATACTTTCTACAAGTCCTTATATGACGGCTATTGGTATTTTCTGCCACTCGGCTTGGAGAAGACACGTGACCTCCTTCACCTATTTTGGACGGTTTTTGCACCCCTTAATTCTGCGGTCCAACTCATCCCACAGGTTCTCGGGTTCACGTCTTGGCTCTGGGCAGGCCCGTCGATTCGGTTAACCCCATTGTCACCATACCAATCCATGGTGGACCTCGCAACATGACATCTGGCGTTGTCGTCCTGGAAGTAACATAGGTCCAATTCGTAAGACTGCCCCAATGTAGGAAGCTCACTTTCACCCAAAATAGTGTAGTAGACGTCGGCGTTGAACTTACCATGATCCCGAAAGTATTAAAATTGAATGTAACTAAAGTATGTTATATAGATAAAAAATGTTTAGAATCCACTTTCTTTTAGATTTATGATCCTTTCAAAACGAAAAGAAATATATAAAACGTTCCCGGTCAAAAATAAATCAAAAACAGCAGTGAACTCTTATTTTTCAAGAATATCAATTTTATTTCAAATTAGAGAGAAAAGTTCTTTGTTAGATTTTTATCATGAAAAATTCATCATTACTAAAATTTTATATTTATTTAATAAGTGGCAGGTCCAATGTCAATTTATTATTCCTTTCTAAGTCGTTATTTATTTTATACCGAATCTTTTTGATTTTTAAGCGCAGTTGTATTAGAAAGATTATGACTATATTTACTCTCTTAATAAAGGAAATGCTAGATTTTCTTACTCTTTTGATTATGTTGCATTTGATCATCCGGAAAAGAATAATTTTTGAAAAATGTTTTTATTTTATACGTTTAAATTACATTTTGGAATATACTTTTAATATACTTTTCAAAGAAGTTTTCATTCATATGATGACCGTGTTTCAACGTATTATTATCAGTTGCTTATTATGGGGTAAAACGAGCATAAAAAATTGTTTTTTTTAATAAGTTGGTTTCACATAAAAAAATGAAGTGTTATATGTGTCGGGGATAACTCTTTTTGCAGAAATATTGTTAACTGCTGAGTTGAAACAAACTTTTTTTAGTCTATAGCAAGGACATTTGTGTAATATTATAGTATGGGCATTATGATAGCAATCGTTGATTTTCTCACACCATAACAAAAAGTGTTAAAAATATTTGTAAATATAATTTCTAGTGGTCAATCTACAATATTCACTAAGATAAAAACATTTCAAATAGTTTCCTTTTCTGTTGAGCGATCATAAATTTATAAGTTTAGATTACGCTACCAATATGCAGGGGGGAAGGACTTTAGATGTAATTCGTTAAGAATGTTTTTCATAAATGCAATATTTTTAACGCAGGATTACGATCCTCGATGTCCTGCTGAAAGCAAAATTTCAGACGCTAAAACAATCAATCGTAGCGAGTTATAATTTTGGCAGCTAACCCAACCCCAGTCTATATCACTTGCGCAAGCTGTAAACAGTTAAACAGAAAAGTACCAAAATGCATCAGGTTTTTGACATGCATGCTGTCAAGGGGAAGATTTTTGCGCAGCTTGAAGAGGACATTAAACAGTTCTCCAGTGGCGTGAGGAATTATCCGTTGGTGAGAAACGAACGTGCGGTCAGAAGTGTTCCTTTGTCTCACAATACGCAACCCCGAAAGTTCGTGGAGAGAAGACTAGTTGGTTACTTCTATGGATACAGTCTCAATAAAGTTGATTTAACAGCTAGAAGGAACTCAAGCGGCGAATTTCCGGAGAAGGTGAAAAATCTAAGACCTCAAATTCGAAGACCTCAAATTACCGGAACGTCACCGATGTAGATACTTCAACGAACTACTAAAAAAATTAACTTCAGTTTGGCCGAATTCGTACAGCGTAGTGCAAAACTAGTGTTGTCACATTTTCAGGAATCTTCACTGCAACGTCATCTTGATGGTCGGGAAAGAAAATTTAAAAACAGACTAAAATAAGTTGGAAGTCCGTTATAAAGATTAAACAAATTTCTTTTATTCTTTAAAAATCAATGGCCATATTCTAGAATAGAATGGACAAACTATTTACAATGTGAGATGATCTCAGTTCACAACATTCGTACAGTTAAAAAAGGAAGATCAAAGATTAAAGGAGCTCCAAAGCTGGATGACTGTTTGGGTCAAAAGTTAACAACCAAAAAATTATAAAAATAGCCCCCAATACAGTCGAGGCCAGTGGCCAAGAACTGAAAAGGGGAGCTTACACGTATACCATTTAAATAGAAACTTCTCTCTTAGGAAAAATAATGCTTACTGATATTATTCTTCATCTCTGGACAGAAAGTGCGAACTAGGAGAGCGAGGGTTATAATAATTTTAAAATTGCCGCCAAGCGAATCGAGTATATGGAAAATACCCAATAGAAAGCCGTACAGGGACGGCACAGACGAAGCGCGCGTAGGGCAGAGAGCCGGTGAGATTTGAAAGGGCCATTCACCGCCAAAAATGAAGGAAAACTCGCGCCAAACAGGCGAAGGGAGCGGCGCGCACAAACCTCATTGGTCAAGCAGAAAGTGACGTAGGAATGCGCGAACATTCAATTGGATGAAGTTTAGACAGAGGAGAGACAGGCGAGGTTCTATCACGTGGCTGAATCAAACACCCGCCGAAAGACGTTATCTGAAAATGGAGACAGACCTTCTGGCGTTATGATAGCGACAACCAATTTACGGTGCAAATAAAGTACCCCCAAAGGAGCGTAAATACCGGTTAGATATATCCGATGCTTTTGAAAAGGAGAACATACAAAGAAATGCAATTTTACTTGACCACGGGGCAAAGTTTCAGAGAAGCGAACACATTTTAATAGGCTATTTTCCCATGCAGAAGAGCAGATGTGGCGATTTTAAATAGAATGTTCCTAGAACATCAAAAATGGCTTAGAGATAAGTTTCGGAGACCTCCCAAGTATCGGGGAACTAGTAAAAATTAAACCATTCAATTTTTCAAGCCAAACCTGCTAATAGCTTAAGCAACCCAATTACAATTCGGAAACTTAGCAAATAATTTATTCTTAATTTCTTTAAGTAACATTTAACGTTAACAATTGAAACACAAGGACTATAACGAAATTCCTCGTTATACATGCTGTGATAACTTCAGACTACGGGTAGCTAAAAATGTCCAGTGTCAGTCTACTACATTAAATTACAGTTTTATTAAATTTTAGTTCGAAACTTTTTACACTATGTACAATTTTGATCTACCTCTAGACATAGAGGGAACTGGCCTTCGTAATAACCAATATTTTCGATGATAAGATGCACGTACAGTCACAGCGGAACTAGAAGGTCGGTGCACTGCCTCTAGCGCGTACAGCTCTGAAAATAGAATAACTTCGTAAAGAAAGTTCTAAATCACGGGAAGATTATAGAGCGGGCTGCTATGAAATATGAAGATAACTTCTTGATGAAGTAACGAACTAACAGAAGCCTGTAGAGCAGGGTGCTCTGAGAAAGCTATACTTCAGGGTGAAGTATTCGTTGACGAGAAGCTTCGAGCGGGCTGCTCTGAAAAATAAGTCAGGATCAGGTCGGTCGCTCCAGGACAACGTAGACGATAGGTGCTCTCTAGATGAGAGTCTCGACTAAGTCTGTCCAAAAACTGGATTTCTTCTAGCGGCGTTGGCAACCGTGCTTCCGGTCACGTGACTCCACAAGTTTAGGTTGGCTGGCAAAATTTGTGACGTCATGTCCGTTGGCTGTGATTCGCCTGACCAAGAAGCCATGTGGTCGGTTCCCATAATTCAGCTAATCTGAAAATCATTAGTTCACGTCGAAATAGTCATTAGTTTACGTCCTCCCAGGCCTGGCGGCTAGGAGCAACACTATTATCTGCTTGCAGACACCTTGACGCTGATAGATAGAACTGTTCGCTGGTCACCTGCTGTGGGAGGTCCGGCTGTCTGGGTGATTTATTCTGAAAGGTCGTAACGGATTCTTACAATGCATACAGACATATCTATATACATATACATAACACATACATATATACATTCAAAAGATGTAAGCAACGATAAGTAATCCTACGTTAATAATCCGCGATAGTTTCGCTAGAAGAGGCCACCTGTATTTTTATTTATTTATTTATATTTTTTTTTGGTATTGCAGTAAACAATGAATATACTTTTAGGGTAAATT
Organism: Dolomedes plantarius; assembly: GCA_907164885.2. NCBI lineage: Eukaryota > Metazoa > Arthropoda > Arachnida > Araneae > Dolomedidae > Dolomedes > Dolomedes plantarius. The sequence goes on from OU015497.1 coordinate 188,922,071, forward strand.
TCGAACATAGCCGAAAAAATTATAGGAAAAATTGCAATATATATATATATATATATATATATATATATATATATATATATATATATATATATATATATATATATATAATTTTTTTTTCTTTTTGTCGCACCATGAATGGATTTTTCAAGAGGTCCTTAAATCAACCTTTTCGCATCAGTTTGGACCCGATGGTGTTCAGACTGAATTGTCTCTCCGTCTTACATACCAGTATAACAATATACTTATATAAAAAAAAAATTTGACATTAAATATTCTCTAATTTTTAATTCATCAGAGTGCATTCATATGACATGAAAATATATCATTAATGTCAGTCTCTTTGTATTTTGGGGCTATCATAATCACTGGTATTATCTATGTAGAAATAAACTTATGAAATAAATGTTGTGTTAAACCTATTTTTAATTCACAATAATTATGCGTCGATGTAAGTTTTATTAAAAAAATATATCTATATCTATATATATATATAGTATATATATTATTGAAACAATAGCGTTTCCTTTCATTAACTTTGACTTACCGCAACAGAGCATTATCCCTCAATTGATTTTGATCTAGATATACAACATTTATCTATTAGATTTTCCCCAAAGTCCACGTGCGAACAGGAAGCTTATATAAGAAGATTGTTCGAGAAAAATGAAGAACCATCACTCCATATGACGCGTTAAAGTCAGGTGTCAATGTTTATCCAATTAAAAGTTCAGCGAGCCAGTACTCAGTGCGTTAACTTAGAGTTTTCGTGAGTCTTTTGCGTTCTGCTCGAGTCGGACAAACATGCACAACTTTTAGCTCTATCTTCTTCTGTTTTATGGTGTGCTGTTCCGGCAGCCTCTGGGCTGTTCTGACTGAAGTATCCTGTTAAAAGATGTCCAGCAGCATTTCCAAAAATAAAAACAGTACTATGACCAAACTGCCTCTTCCTTTCATGGCGTCGGATCTTAATTTCTCGCCATAGTGACTGTCTCCACTCGTCGACCAATTCTACAGTTTAATGCTCCGGTAACGACTACCCTTGGTTCGAATTCACCGATAATTTCTCATTCTTACAAGAAATTAGTTATCATTCCATATATACACTCAAGAGCCAAAACATTATGACCACCTGTCAATAACTAGTTGGCCCACCTTTGGCGCGCAGCTTCAACCCGCCTTGGCATGGATGCCACAAGTCCTTGGTAGATGGCCGGAGACAGATTGTACCAGATGTTTAAGCAACGGTCACGCAAATCCGAGATATTGCGAATTGGTGGTCATTGAACTCTGAGCTGCCGTCCCATGACATCCCAAATGTGTTCTATCGGATTGAGATCCGGTGAGTTAGGCGGCCAGGGCATTAACTGGAATTCAGCATCATGTTCCTGAAACCACTCCAACATAATTTTAGCCTTGTGACACGGGGCGTTGTCCTGTTGGAACATTCCATTTCCAGCTGGAAAAACAGAGGCCATGTAAGGGTGCAACTGGTCCGCAATGATGTTCAGATACCCTGTAGTATTCATGGTCTGCTCTACCACAACCACGGGTCCCAGAGACGCCCAAGAGAACGCCCCCAAAGCATAATACCGCCACCACCGGCCTGTGTATGACCTACTGTACATTGAGGGAGCAACAGTTCGCCTGGAAGACGGCGTATCCTGACACGGCCATCGGCGAGATGAATGACAAACCGTGATTCATCTGACCAGGCAACTCTCTCCCACTAATCCATGGACAAGTCGCGATGTTCCCGGGCCCAGCGCAGGCGCAGTTGGCGATGACGCTTGGTCAGCAAAGACACACGAGTGGGACGTTTGCTGCATAGCCCCATATCCAACAGTGTCCGCTGAACAGTGTGATGCGATACTATTCTACTTGGCCCTGCATTGTATTGGGCTGTCAGCTGAGACACTGTCTGGCTCCGGTTTTGCTTCATCATGCGAGACAGTCTCCGACGACCTTTTTCTTTGATAGCGTGTGGACGTCCAACACCATGTCGTCTACTGCTGGTTTCACCGTCATTCATCCACTTTGCATAAGTACTAACAACTGTAGGTCGCGAACCACCCACGAGTCGTGCAGTTTCGGAAATACTTGTTTTGAGCGTTCGAGCCATTACAATCTGCCCTCTATCAAAGTCGCTTAGATCCGCAGCCTTTCTCATCACACACAGAAGTAAGTGAAATAATGATTCTTCAGACTCTGCAGCAGCAGTTAAATATCACTTCCACCTGATCACGTGCCTTCCATGTCATCCAGGCGAATTCATTGCAAAATGTAGGGGTGGTCATAATGTTTTGGCTCTTGAGTGTATGTCTTGAGTGTTATATATATATATATATATATATATATATATATATATATATATATATATATATATATATATATATATATATATATATATAACAAAAAAACCTAAATCCCTTTCAAGATTCAAAATTCTTCTAAATTTCCTTCGGTGTAGATCTACTTCGTTTCCGATTTAAAGAAGAAAGACAGCTGTGTAGCGTCCCCTTGAAAATCTGAATTTCTCGCTCATCCTTACATAAGATACCACGTGACCTCTGACACCAAAGTCATGGATAGCCAATCATGACTCTTTTTTATGATGACATGGCGAGCGGCCTCAAAAGTTTATATAAGATCTTGCTGTTGAAAATTGGAAAACTCTTAATTTTGCAGTTGCCCCGAGAAGATGTGTTGTTTCTGCTTAATAAAAATTTAACTAAAACGTACAGATTGTCTTCAGTGCTCCCGGCCTCGATTACTATAATTCTTCTAAGTCTTCGTTGTGGCATGGTGGGTCCACAATCTCTTCAGTCTCCTCGGGTTGGGGGCCCATCAAGTTACTTACACACACACACACACACATATATATATATATATATATATATATATATATATATATATATATATATATATATATATATATATTAAACCATAAAAGGGAAAATTGCATGTGTGTATTCTCTCTATTTTCGGTCGTTCGTCTATTCGTTTCAATAACTGATTATGTATAGTTTTTCTAAGGGAATCATATTTTTGCAAAAAAGTATTAAAGCATCAAAAGACATTATTTTTTAATACCCGTGTCATAGACAGAAATAACCATCCGTCCACTGCTCCTTTTTTACCTTTTAAAGATAATTATACTAACTATTAAATCCTGTTGGAAATCCTATAATGAGTTTTATGGCAAGGGTAGAACCCAACCTCTTCATATTCGAGTATACCAAAATGACCTCTTTTGAAACACTTCATAATATATCGCTTTGAATGACATTTCCAAACTCAGCAGTTTTAGTTATATACTTAAAACATTCTTGTGCCGAAGTAATAATCAACGAAGGAAGCCTTTTTAATTTTTGTGTATAAAGGATAGAGTTTTAAAGCTTGAAAACCTTTTTTCATAATAAATATGCTTTAATAACTTTTTATCAATTTACATTTCCGCCAAAAAATTTCAAAAAGTATAGCCGGGAGGGTAGTTTAAAGAAGTTTTCATTCCCAATGTTCCTGGTTTAAGGACGTAAAATTTTAAAATGGTACTTGACTAAAGTCCAGTAAACATTTGTTACATTAAATATGAAAATGCAGTCTGTGCTATGTATAAAAAATAATATAAATATCTGTTCTAACGTTCTTCTAAACTTTTTTCTGTCAGGAATGACTATGGTCTTCGTTTAGAACCTGCATCAAGTTAAAGATAATTTTCTTATACTTTATCTTTTAAAGCGAGTAAAATAAAATGTGATACACCTCTTTTACAGAAATATGTGCTTAAAATGCATAATTTCGAAATAACATAAACATATTAATGTTTCGATGAAATAAAATCTTCCTATCTAGCAGGTGAGTTCCTACTTTCTCGTCTCTGTAGCACCTCATGTTTTTTTGTCATTTCACGTCCTAGTGTAAATAGATTATTAAAAATTCGCAAAAATATTATTCAGCTTCCTTTGCGTAGGCTGTATTTTTTCATTCTAGTTTATTAAAAAAACTGAAAAAGCAGAAACTTTCGATTTTTTTCCAGCTCCTACGCTACAAGATTCTTTCAACGTTGAGATTGTTTTGAATATACCTCCTGGATATAATTTTATTTTCCCTCGTATGAATGTAGAAACCTATTGAAAAGTTGAATAGCAAAAGAAAATTTCAAAATTGTTGACGTTATTATACAGAATCTCATTAAATTTTCTCTAAATTTAATAACACTTGAGTCTATATAAATTTTAAAAATATGCATATTAAATCCCAATGTTATATTGTAATGAATATACATAAAATTTTTTTGACATTATATAATTAAAGGAATTTTATCCTTTTACTCGTGAAATTTGTGGAAAATTTTTTTTACAGGAATAACGTCTTCAAAAATATGTATTCTGGTAGTTATTATACAGAATGTGCTTTAACCACTTTATTGGTGCATTACGGGGAATCATGTTTTCGCAATGCAAGGACTATGTAATTATTTACCTAGTGAAATTAATTAGCAGAATGGATCTTTTTCAACGTGTTTAAATGAAATATTTCACTGCAACCTGGAATGGGTTTAATTTTTTTTAGTAACATAGTCATTGAAATTTTAGGAAAATGTTAATTTTAGGGAATTTATAAAAGGATCTCGTTTCTACACTTACGTAATGTATGGAAACTTCCTACTAGAACAGTTTCCAAATGCTCGATTTTCATGCAGTAATCATGCAGTAAATTTAAGAGTTGTGTTTAACTGCTTTGTCTATTGGCTAATTTTCCTGAACTATATCTTCATAAACATATTTAGAATTAAGTTTACTGTAAATTTCCATAAAATACTTTCTTTATATCCGTGATTGAGAGATGCAATTATTAGATCATGGTTATTTTGTAAAGTACTTATTATGGTGTCAAAACATTATATATGATTATATCGGAACATATCTCAAGTCCATACAGTTTTTATCCCGTATAGGTACCCATACATGGAGAGGAAATCCTTGAGGCTTTGCGTACGCAGTCCAAACCTTGAGGATTTCCCCATCCGTGTGTGGGAAGCCTTGAGACTGGTGACGGACTGTACAGTCCCGGAAATCCCGATTCGAAAAAATTTTGCGCGTATTGAGAGGGTTCAGTTGAGGAAATCTCCAAGGTAATTCTGCAGCATTTTTCCCTTGAGGATTTGATGCACGTGTATGGCCATCTTTAGATTTCTTCCTTTCATGAAACCACTGAAAAATTACAAAGCTACTAAAAAATCAGGCTATAAAGGGCAATTTAGTGTATTTTGACGCTATATAGACTTACGCTATATTTAGCAATTTAGCATAAGTCTTTCATATAGACTCTGATATCGATAAGTTATAAATTGTACTAGGAGTTCTAAAAAGATCTATTAGTTATTGTTGAGTTTTTATGGATGTAAATTTCTTCCAAAATTGTAGACATTATGGTATTTCTTCCCTAATGGTAGAAGTAAATTCAGTGTTGTATGTTTATGGACAGAAACCGATATCACGCAATTTCATCGTTGTTTAGGATAATATCAAGAACCTTACTCTTTAATTCCGTTGCAAGTCGAAAAGAAACAATGAACATCTACCAAGCAACGCAGATTTTTGAAATTTCCGTTTTTTAGTCTAAATGAATAAATATTTGTAATAAAGAAACAAATTTTTTAAAAGATCAACCTAATGTTAAGGGAAACAATGAGAATCAGGTTTTCCTCCCATTTCCAGCAATGATTTATAAAAAATCTAAATTGGAAGTACTGCCCTCGCCACAGATCTCCTTGAAAACTTAAAGCATCAAAATCCCAAAGAAAACCCATAGGGAGATTTCAAGAATTCCATCTTTTCACTTTTTTCCAAAGGCAAAACATTCTATAGCTGCCCTATCGCACATGCTTTTCCTTTTATTACCGGAGATCTAATAGCGATTGCCCGCACTCGATATTGTGTGAGACAGGAAATTTCGGCTTACTGCTGAAATATAATATCTATGTGTATTCGTAACAATTCAGTATTTTTTTCCTTAAATAATTTCGGAATTACAATACAACGAAGTCTGTTTAAATTGAAATAGTCGTCGTAGTAACCTAACAATATTTAGAACATAACAATCGTAGGAAAACTAATATTATTTTAAAGTTAATCTCCTAATGGCAAGTCACTCCACTCACTACAGAAAAGTTAACACCCCCCCCCCCAAAAAAAAAAAAAAAAAAAAAAAAAAAAACGTGCACTTTCCCAATATCTTAAATGCGTCTGTAGTTGCATAACAGGTAAAAAGGCATTTTGAGGAATTATTATTACTACTCAATAAAACTAGATAAATAACAGAGGGTATAAATACGTTCTCTGCCCTCCTGCTGCAAGATTAGAAATCGGAATAGTTATTTCTGAGTTGGGATTGGGGAAAGATTCAAGTGATAATTCTGGAATTGAATGTCACAGTAGGTCCCCCACTGCCTTTTTTCCTTTCATACTCAGTAGTGACAAACAGTAGGTATTTGTCAACAGCTGTAGAAGAAACGGAGGAAGTATCTTTAGGATAGAAGGACACAAAGGGGAGTTGAAAAGTATTGACTGTAATGGTTATTGATGAAAGCTATTCAGAGAGATCCATCTCCACCCCCCACACCCCAGAATGTCATCTGTTTTAATTGCAACGTTGAAAGAAAACTGTTTCAATCTGGCATTACATTTTTAAATTCTTTATAGAAATACGTAAGTTAAGTCTTAATTCCCTTCGTCTTTAAAAATATGAATTCACAATCCGAAGAATAAATATTTTTGATCCTAACACAACCAAACACATTTTACCTAAAGGCTTTTCTAAAAGCACTAGCAATCATTGATTTAGAAATAATGTTAAAGGAAAAATATGAATTTTAAATAAAGAAATAAAATGCACTTAGTTGAATGTCAATCGAATTTGTTTTTCTTACCATGGTTTTAGTTGCCCATTTGCTTGAAAAGTATGGTACAATCGTTCAGACACCATAAAAGCAAATGACTTTCCCCTCGTCTTAAAATGTAACTGCTAGGAATTTTAGGAGACTTTTAAAGTAAAGTCTGTGTAAAATGCTCTAAAGAACTGACATGAAGTATTCTCAACAAAAACTTTTCTATTGTTACAGCCTCTCCCCCATGACATAGTTCAGCGATTCCACACGGTGCGAGTCAACAGTGGAGTGACAGCCCAAACGTCATGATCTAAGCTATTAAGATGCCTTTTTGAATAAATCAAAAAAATCGTTGTAGGTTTATCTGCTAGGAAACTTAAATATTTCGCTGCGAAAGGGTTGATGAATGTTAAAATATTAGGCATATCCTACGTTTAGATAACGATCTGTGACATTGCGGATAATAATGTAATCAAATTTTACTGTGACCTGGAACAAAATCATTAACTCCTATGCTCTAGTAACCATATTATAAATATTACAGAATATTTCTTTTGAAATATTTGGAGCATAAATGGAATATATAAGATATGTGCCTTGTATTCATTTTTCACTTTTTAACAGTGTGTTGCGTTATATATATGTATATATATATATATATATATATATATATATATATATATATATATATATATATATATATATATAAACACGTGTGTAAATCGATGGGTGTCTGGGCCTATAATGACGTGCCAATGTAATGTAATTTTTTGTATCTGTGATCTTGACAGTAAAAAGAAAGTAATAAATATTAATAACACGGGGAAGTATTGAGTCTCAAATGCCGTAATAGATTCTGCGACGTTTGATATGGTAACATCTATTGGAAATAATTATTTTCACAATTTAAAGTTAAATCGTAACATCAAACATATTTTCCAGTGAATCACGGGAAAACTCAATATTCAAGAAACACAATACCCAAGATTTATAAAAGAACTACGATTAATGGGAAATAATTGTTTTCTGTATTTTATGTCCTTTTCACTAAATTAGATTCGTATTAAATATGCTTAAAAACCATTTCACCAGGGTAAAATTGTTTGGCAATCTTATGATCGCATCAGAATCCTAATAATTTAGACATAATTCAATTTAAATTACAAATGAATAAGAATTTATAAATCGTGAGTTGCTTTTTCTTCGTTCGTAATTTTCTTTTGTCAATTATGAATTAACCTACGGACAATTAATATGGATATGAATTTAAAAAAAAATATTTCATAATTTATCTGGTAAATTTCTGTGATTAAAAAACTTTTTTGTTTTTATATTTGGTGTCAAATTCTTAACTTTACACTTTTGTCAAAAATTTCGGATGACCAGTATAACGAAAATGATTAATATTTATTCTCCCTAATTATCGTTTAATTCTGTAAGATTGTCGATTTTTAATTTCCAAATCTATTCTTTCTGACGTTAAACAAAAAAAGCAATTTATTTATTATGGTTTTTATACTTTGAATGATATTTTTACATTACCTGAAATAACATTTATAAATATGAAAAACAGAAAATGAAGTTTACATAATAGATTTACGTTTATTTTCCTTTTACATATTGAAAAATCCATGCTTGGACTCTTTTGTCATTTTAAAAATGGTACAGCTCAACAGAGAAAAGTTCACGCCTCACGGGGTTTGCTTTTCTAAGTTGATTCGATCACGGACCCCCGTTCTTTGTTTCTCTCATCCTTCAGCATTTATATTAAGTTTCTCCTCTTATCTTTCAGAATACAAAGCTCTCATATTTCTTTCGATTCCTGGATTTCAATCTCCATTTAAATTAAATATCTTTTCTGATAAGCTTAATATCGGGCGTTTTCAGTTCGATTTTTTTAACTTTTTTTTTTCGAGGGGGAGGGGGGAGGTTAGAAATTTTGCGATGTAAAGTATGTTCAAGAATCTTCTGAATACGGATAAAATTTTAATCAAAGGTAAACTGAAATATGCTGAGTTCCCTTTAACGTTAAAGGTATTTCTGTTACGATCGAAAGCTCTATAGACATCTTCTAAAGTATGTTCTGTTTTTGAATATTGTCAGTAGTATCATAAAATAAAAATTGTAACTCTATAAGTTAATTAGTGTTTTTTCCCCTTAAAATGTGTTAAGCATTTTTTAATATAAATATGATATGAAAAGAAGAATAAAAGAGACAACTAATAGATATTTATATTGTTTATTTTAATTGTTTAACTGTTTAAATTTAGCATACATAGTAGAAATTCTCATTGGTTAAAGTAAAAAAATCACAACAGTAAATCAGAAATTCAAAAACACAAGAATTTTGACAATTATTAACCTAATTGTGGTAAATTAAAGCATTTGCCATTAAACATCGATACCGATTGTTTTGAATGAAGTCTAGTTCAGGTTACCTATTAAAGCACTATAACAGTCTTCACTGTGGAATAATACTATAAATGAATCTACTGACGCATTTTACTATTTTTGGTAGCATTTCTCTTAAAAGTAAAATGTCTTATAATTAGGGTTTCTAAATATCTTTTAAAGAGGACATGTATTTTTTTGTCGTGATCTTTTTGGTCACTCTTTTCTTTATTGTGATCTTTTCTGTCCAAAAGAGGACAGAAATCTATTTCTATTGTTAATTTTTGCCCCGGTATTTTTCAATTAAAAAAAAACATTTATCAATTACTACCTCTGGCAACTCAATTTTCAAGGAATTAACCCAAGTTAAGCTTTTCTTACAGAATGGGGTTAGGTTTATGACAAAAGCGGGTGTTAATAACACCAGGTGCGCTTAACGGAAATCGACCTCTATAGACAGTGGCGGATGAAGGTGTTGGAGGGCCCAAGCACGATCTAGTTTTGAGGACCCCTTCTTCTAAGCACTATCAATAAATATTATTTATAACTTAGGATAACTTTCTCACGGTTCAAAAAAAGTTTTATTCGTCATTAGGTAGTATAAACTTTTACGACGCCGTTTGTCATCCGACGAACGGACAATTGTCTAGATAAAGATGGTATTTGTGTCTCAGGTTCCCAAAGTTTTGTCCTCCGAAATTTAAAGAGATGAGGTTTAATTTCTTTATCTTGCGGAGCTCCTGATAATTGGGAGCCCACAAGCACGTGCTTATTGCGTCTATGTGATGATGTCCGCCACTGTTTGTAGACACAAAATATTTTATCGTCTAACATGTAAGCAAATTCATAATATAAAAAAGTGACTAGTTGGTACGAGTCGAAACAAGACGGCTGTATAGTAAATAAATGTACTAATATGCAAATTATATTCAATATATCATTGCCAATTGTTGAAGATCATAATATTAAGAATAGGGAAATACACTTCAAAATATTACTGTTGAACACAATAAAAAGAAATAGGGTTACTCAACAGCGCGAAATAAACAATTTCCGTCAGGTTTAATGCTACATCTCACATAATTACAAATTAAAATGGCAGAGAGCGAGAGAGATTCCTCGGAATAAACAAATTAACTTGTTTATGCGGCCTCGTGCTTAGTGAGTGTCTGAAGCCCAATTTAAACATGTTAATGAGCATGCGAAGAAACAAACTAATGTCTTTAGGTTGCCTTCGGCAAAGTATCTAAAAGCCAGACTTAAACATGTCACTGACCATGCGCAGAAAGCAATTTTTCATTGTAAATTATCGCTAATTAATAGCAATTGGTATTACAAAAACCAAATTTGACACATCTATGAATCAAAATCTTTTGTTTAAGACCAAAATGAAGAAAATTGTTGCAATAGTTTTCACTCATTTACTTTCCCAAAGGATCAGCTTAGCGACTTAATCGACTGAGGAAACTCTTTTAGGATATTTCAAAGTTATATAATTATTGGTATTAGCTGTTAGTGTTGTGAATTTGCAGTTATTGTTTTCTTTTTATTTACAAATATTTTGTTTAGGAAAATGAATTATTTTTAAATAAGAAAGTTCTTTTCTCAAAAATTGTGTTTTTATTAAAGTAGTAAATATAAATTATTGTTGATGGATATGAGTAAGTATTCGCAAATTTCCATCCACCATCCTCTTCTTGTTCTCTTTCTTTGGAAAGTTATCTTTATAAACGATATTCAGGAATAGGTTAATGGATATTTACGGGCTGGCAATGGCATCTTGAGCTGAAAGTTGTAGTCGGTTTGAGAGTCTTGAAAATGAATCGAGCAATCCAGTCGATGGGATTAATCAATTTATTAACTCATTCACATTATTTATATTTAGTTGTTTAATATTATCCCAGTCAAAATAGGTTTTATGGCTAATAAAAGTATGAAAGTTTTAAAATTTGGTTGAGATGTTTGCTTGGACATAATTTTGAACATACTAAAAGTCCCCAACGATCAGACTTGAGCTTTCGACACCATCTTGGAAAATGTGTACACTTTTTTGGTTTTTTGCAAATAACTTGAGAAATATTGATTTTATGTAAAAAAATTTGAACACAGAAATTGAAGTGTATTAAATTGTGAACAAAAGCATTATTTACATTTTTTTAATAAGTCGAACACGAACAAAGATAATTGACTTTGAAAGGAGCGAACCATCATAAGTAGGACGCGGATGCGCGAGTCATCCCCCTCACGATGGGGGGATGACCAGCGGATGTGCGCAAAAATTCTTGCATACTCACGTTTGTCAAACCTCTGCATATCAAAGCTCAAGAGAAAGTTGCAAAAGCGTCCAATCCATTATTATCAGGTTGTATTTTGAGATTTGGGGGATTCTATACTTTTATGTCATACTTAGGCTTCATGGGTACATAATGGCTGGAGGTGGGTAAAAATAAATACTCACTTTGATGTATGCAACTACGTCAGTAGAAAAAATGTTGCCTGGCCATGCATACGCTAGAAAAATCCTAGCTCATTTATTTTCCTAAACATCTTTAGCAAAAATAATTTTTGACGCCATGGACATATCCGATTTCAAAAGCAATAATCTCCATGAGTTGTTTAGAGACTTTGAAGGCTTTATTGTGTTTTTGCAAATAACTTCAGAAATATTAACTTTGTGCAAAAAAAGTTTAATACAAAAATTAATGAAAATTAAATTGTGTACAAAAATTATTAAATACATTTTTCGTAACTGTAACACGTACCAAAATATTGATTATTAATTCTAAGTTTCGTAGCAGGCGCTTTCCTCCACTCCCTCATTGCGGCCTTCTTTAAACACAAGAAAATAGACTTTAATGTGTTTTGGTATATAGATTGGGTATATTGATCATTATTAATTTTACAAACGAATGTAATAAACTTGGATGTATTCATTACGGTATTTTCATTGTGGATATTTTTTTAAGATTACCTAATTGATAGTTGACGTGTTTTTTTGGTACGGGATTGTTCGCGTCGTCAGTCTTGAAAAGATCGTCTATGTGTCAGCTAGCATCACCTCATTCATCAATACCTTTTATTGGATCGTCATGATCTACAGGGCAATAATAATAACTTAAATTCTTAACTGCTATGGGGTATGTCGTTGTTACATACCCCATTGCAGTTATTGCAGGCCGTTGTCAAGTTGATGCCTGCTTTCCTACACAAGCATCTTTCTCCCCAGTCATTCTTACAGTTGCAAAACACTATACTTAATACTGAATCGGGAGCCACTCTATCCATAATTGTGATGGGCACGAGGGTTTTCTCTTGACGCTTCCAGCCCACACTTCAGGTTTCAACTCATTCCCAAACCACTTCTGCACTTGATTATACAACCGATAGGAATGTAGCCTGGCTTTCTTTTCAGTTGTGGTAAGAAACAAAATATATGGTTTTATATTAGTGCCAAAGTTTGCGAAGCATTTGTACCTCAACTTATTTAGGGACTGTTCAATGGAATGTGCTCCATACCAGATCCGAAAAAAAGCATTCTCCTTCTTGAGCAACATTATTGTGCGATGAGTTGCATTTATTAACTACTGTCACGTTGTGTTCTATATCTTTCTTTGGAACATTTTTACACAAAGTTTCTTTCATTTGTTGAATGCTGCAGAAGTAGTATCGCATCCACTGAACGCATGTAGAAAAAGGATACTTTGGTATGTCCCGATGATTGTATTTTATTTGATGAATATATTTTTTTTCTTTGCTTTCCCTTTTCGTAGTTTAACAAGGAAAATGTGTATTTCTTCTGTAGCAGTGAGAGCTGTTACTATAACCAGGTGGTCAAAATTTTCAGCGATGATTTCAACGATGTTGTTATCCGAACATGCTTCATTAATGAGAATGTCGGCGTCGTCATTACTTTGTTGGAATCGAATCCCATTTTTTTCCAGATTAGCTGATAGAATGCTGATCAATTCGCTCTTGTTGTTTTCATTTGAAAGGAACTATTCTTGTTGAACAGTAACTCGCATGTTTCCATCAAAATTTATGTTTACAGATTTTTTCACAATAGACCGTATATTTTGTTCAATTTTTTTTGTACTGTTAGTGGTGTTGGATTAGCCATTAAAAACGACTATACAGCTGGTAGCATAATGCTTTTTTATATAGTTAACTTAATTTGTGCAAGCAGCCGAAAAAGTTAATTGTGTTCCCCTTTTGACACGGTGTATTAGAAAACCACTGTCCACAATATTGACGCAGTTCAGGAGGTTAAAGGCTTTGTTTAGATCTTCAAAAACGTCGTACATGGCCAAAGTCGTTCTCTCTCGCATACCACCTTCATTAAAGAGACCCAACGGAAAAAGGAGCTAACTCATATATTAAATAAAATGCTAGGTATTCGTCGCTTTGTTTAGCAATATCTATCCTCTGAAAAAGCAACAACGTGTTTACTACTATATTGGAACCGTTTACTTTCACCGTACAATTGACGGTGATAAAGCTTTCATAAGGTTTACCATTTCAAAGTACTGAATCCAGAGGGCTGCAGTGGGGCCATTCTCATTCAAATGCTTCAAAGTCATCCTCATTTTATTCTCATAAACGATGGCTCGTATATGAGTATGTCCGTTTACGGTATCTAGCGATAGTAGTTCTGTAGCAGAATCTCTAAACAACTCATGGAGAATATTGCTGTTGAAATCGGATATATCCATGGCGTCAAAAATTATTTTTGCTAAAGCTGTTTGGGTAATTAAATTAGCTAAAATTTTTCTAGCGCATGCATGGCCAGTCAACATTTTTTCTACTGATGTAGCTGCATATATCAAAGTCAGTATTTATTTTTACCCACCTCCAGCCATTATGTACCCAATAAAGCCTAAGTATAACTTAAAAAAATCGAATCCACCAAGTCTCAAAATACAACCTGATAACAATGGATTGGATGCTATTGCAACTTTCTCTTGAGCTTTCATATACAGAGGTTCCACAAACGTGAGTATACAAGGCTTTTGGCGCACATGCGCGGGTCATCCCCCCGTCGGGATGGTGATGACTCGCGCATCCGCGTCCCAGGTGTGGTGGTTTACTCCTTTCAAATTCAGTTATCTTAGTTCGTGTTCGACTTATGAAAAAAATGTAAATAATGCTTTTGTTCAAAATTTAATGTTCTTCAATTTTTTGTTCAAATTTTTTACATAAAATCAATATTTCTCAAGTTACTTGCAAAAGACCAAATAAAGGGCACACATTTTCCAAGATGGAAGCGACAGCTCAAGTCTGATCGGTGGGTACTTTTAGTATGTTCATTAGCATGCCTGAAGCCCGGTGGCGTAGTGGTTAAAAGCGTCAAGCTGCCATATCCAGGGCTCAACCCTGTGACTGGGCAAGGTCGACTCAGCCTTTCATCCCTTCAATGGCTCGATAAAATGAGGACCAAGCATGCTTGGGAACTAAATTCTGAGGATTCCACGTCAGGTTGACCACCTGACTGAGACATATTCTGTATGGCACCCCAAGCCCATGGTCGCGAAAGCGGAGAAGGGTACCGCAGGCCCTGGTCCACATCGAACTGTTGCGCCGTGAGTTTAAGTTTTATTTAGGATGCCTAAAAAAACATCTCCACCAATTTTCACAACTTTCAATTTTTTTAGCCATTTATCAAAATTGGGTCTATTTTGACTGGGGTATATAGATAAAACGCATGAAAAGGAGAGGTAGTTACACTCAGTATTGAAGACAGGAGAGAGTTCTTAGCGTCCCGTCTACTCCATATCCAAACGCAAAGTGTTCTCAGTTCGACTTTCACACTAGGACAAAGATGTCCCGCGACAGCTAGGCGCCACACAGAAACCATAATTACTTACATAAGGGGAGAGACAATATTAAAGGTAGAGAATTAATATATATATATATATATATATATATATATAATTTAATTTAAAATATATTTAATTATATTTAGTGTTTTTTAGCCTAACGTCTAAATGAATTAATCCAAGCAATACGTGATCACTTCCGGAGATTTTGGCGGTAACCCTACCTGACAACCTCTCTTATTATCAAACATATCTGCCCAGAAAATTTATTTCAAAAGGTGCATTTGAACGAGAATGGAGTAGAAACTGTTATACGATACTGCCATATCAAATTCTTAACTAATTCTAAATCATTCAATTGTTACATCAGAGTACGAAAAGAAAGTAAGGGAGAAAAAAACATCTAGTCAAACTCGAGAACAGCAGAATCGACTCTTTTAAACGAAATTCTTCATGTGTAACATTCTACGACATTTCCCCCAAGATTGGTCGCAGTAGCTGCTAATTAGTTTAAACAAAAGTTTCATTCATAATACACGTAAGACGTGTTTCAAATTTTATATTTCCTTGCATTGTTATACATGTCGTATCTTACATTTTTATGTAACTCTATGTACACTGTGTTTCATTTCCGATTCTTTGCGGGACAACTTAACATTTAATTGCGAACACTAGTGAATAATTAATAGGTTAAAAATAATTGTAAGTTTGATTCATGATAATTGAGAAATATAAAATTTAGTAAATTATATTTTGAAAGAAAAATATGTACTTTAAAATGCTTAAGAATATGTATGATTAGGAGAATATCTTTTTGAAGACCCAAAATTTTATTTTTAGTTAAAATATAAGATTATGTTCATTTTTAATATTCCATTTGTTCGAGTCAATCTAATTTTAAGCGACGAAAAATTCGTATTGAGCTCAACGGCTTCATCAAAAGAATCAAGGAATGAGCTAATAATGACATTTTATAGCTTTTAATGCATTAACGGAATACGTCCCTTTTGATGACAAGTTCTAGTTAAGTTTACTTATTTTTGACACTTGATTTATCGAATTGCTATTGAAGATGCTTTGGGTGAACCATTACAAAATCATTTTTCATCGGGCTTCTTCTTGACGTTAGGAGTTATGACAATTCTAATGCAATAAATCAAAAAAATAGTATTAAGTGACGGCAATGAACAATTCATAACTTTCATGGAGAGGAAAAAGAGATAGTTTTCGTTATCACGTCAAGTTGAAAAATACTTGGATTGGGCATCCTGTTCTCCAGAATTCGAAAAACGCTTTAAATTATATATTAGAAGAGAATTTCCTGAAATTTAAAAGACGATTTTGAGAAATTTTTTTTAAACTTCTAGGTATAAATTTACAAAACTTTGATATAATTAAACTGAGGTGAAATCCTTATATATATATATATATATATATATATATATATATATATATATATATATATATATTTCTAATTTGTAAATATTATATCATCTATTACATTTACTTTATACTTAAAGCTATTTGTGTCATTAATATTTAACTGTTTTACAATAATATTGATTACAATATGAGAGTAATTTTAGTCTGTAATTATAAAACTACTAATTACGTAGATGATAAAACTAACAAGGTAGTTATTTTTAACAACCCCTTTATTGAATCTTGATTGAATTTGTTCTTATCATCAACTATGGTTTATTTATTCGTATTAGCTGATTTACAATATTGTTTTTAAATAGGGCTTTATGTTAGCATGTGCTAAAGTGTAGAAATTTAAATATTATAATCAGATATCTTTTGGTAAGCAGTAAGAAAAATATTGAGATTTAATAAATTCAAGTGATTAACATTATTACTACTGGGGGACAGGGAGTTTCATTGTTTAACTGTAGAAAGACAAATGTATTTTTGAGTTATTCTTGTTGAATTTTATACCATCAATATAACTGCTTATCATACATTCGCTATTCTAAATATAACTAATATCATACACATAAATGTATACGTTCGCCAGCTTAATACAGGCATTACCACTATGAGGTAAACCTTTGATCAGTTGCTTAATTCCCTTATTTTCTTAAAAATAATCAAAATGCATAAGCATAATATACATAATTACATGATCATAATTATCTGCGTAAACCATATTTGAAAGTTTTTATTCTTAAAATATCTCTGATAACTGCGTTGAAATGTGTCGCATGTTTTAAAATATCCACCAATTTCGTGTGTTGACTTTATTGAAGCAAGAATCTTTCATATAAAATAGAATAATAGGACATAAATGAAACCTCGCAAAACTCCTGAAATCTGTAAATGCTTTGTTTATTCAGGTATTCTGTGATCATACTAATGAATGACCCAGCTGCTCTGTGTTCCAGAGTATGACCTACAGACCAGAATAGAACGGATTTAATCACAATTCGTTGTTTAGTGGGTATGCACTTGTATATAGAAAAATAAACTATTGATTCTAGTGCAATATATATCGGTTATACACATACAACTTTTATCCTTTGCTTGGTTGGTACAACAAAAAATGCTTCCAGAATGGAATAATTAAAGTGTATAAAAAATAAATTTCATTGATTTCTCAAATTCAAATTTCGAAGAATTGTTCAGATGATTTTAAAACGATCTTGGATCTAAAAATATTTTTGACTGCTTCTTGAAATACAGAAAATCCTATGAGCATTACTAAAATAAATTAATTTTAAGAACTTTATCAAATTTTTTTATGTTATATATATCGGGAAGTGATTAGCATAACTGTTCTATTACGGTGGCTTGAAATAATAGGTGTTTATTCTTTAAAACCGATGATCAATACATTTTTAATTATAATATAAGGAAATAGGAAATAGAATTTGCTATTTCAAAAAGTGGGAAATGTTCTTTAATATTTTGTTGAAAGAATCCACTTTTATCACTTACTATTCCGAAAGTATGATAAAAGATGTCTGGAATGTTTATGGACAGAATAAATCATATTCTATCTGAGATTTAAAACAGATTTAAGATTTTTCATTTTTGGGATTTTGAATCACCACGTCATGCTATTATAGCATGATGTTAGCCATAAAATATGAAGTTTTAATTTTCATTTCCTTCTTTATTCTGTTGCCTACAGTATTTTTTAAGTTGAAAATGTAATGTATGATATTTTAATGGGCATATAATATGCGGTTATTACTATCTGATTTTTTTGTATATTTATTGAAAAATTATTTTTGTTTAGCATAAGAAAATTATAATTACGTGAAGTACAAGGTTAACATATGAAATTAGTAGCCGAGATAAAGAGTGTTAATCGACATTTGGAAAATGTCTACTTACTTAGAAGAACCCAAAACAGATAAATATTATATTAGATATCAGAGAAATTTTAATAGTTGTTTTCTCTAATTATTTAAGTAAATATAATTCTCCAATTGTCAGAATAATTAATATTTCTAAATTTTTAATGGTTTTATTAGTTCCAACAATAAGTTGCCTTTAATTTTTTGTCAGATGATTTAAATCTGGCATATTGAGTTGTTGAAGTACGAAACCATTCAGTTAAATGTTGATTTGTCAAAGTTAAACGTTGCTTATTTTTTATGAATCAAAATATTGTTTTTTAGTATATACAAAAAGTTATAACTAGGACACATTTTCGTATTTACGAAATAGATGAGAATAAATGCGAAATTTGCCGATATGAGCGAATAAATGCGAAAATTATTTTTTTACTACTTTTCGGCGAAAACTCTGTGATAAACGGCATTTTAAGTGAAATTAGGTAATAATAGTATTAATTTATTAAGATAATTGCTTATCTAAGACAATCCACGGTCTTTAACTGTGAGATCTCTCTCTCTCGAAATTTGCTTATTACTTATTACTAAAGACATAAGGAAGGGAATGTGGAGACTACTAGAACATTAGCTTTTAAGTAAATATTTTGATACTTACCGTACCAAGTAAGAAAATTTGTAATTTATTTTTAATAAATGCAAAATTTCGCATTGATTAAATTTTTTTTTCTATTTTTCTATTTGTGTATTTATATTTTTATACATTTTTATTTATATATTTTTATATATATATTTATATATATATTTTTTTTTTTTATATATTTTATATTATTCCTATTTATATTTAAATTTATATAATTTTTTTGCAAATAAATGTGAAATGCTATATATTGTAATTTTCTTTGAGAAATTTCGATATTTTTTATGCGAAATTTGCGTATTCCTAGTCATAACTAATCTTTGTTTTCAAAATGAGGGTTATGTTATTCGACCTGCTGGTCATTTTAATTTTGAGTATTTTGTTTCTGGCACAAGTTTCCAAAATTATAGCGCAAAGTCACAAATGAAGTGTTTAAAGATCCACATATTGCTCACCCGCGACTGGTGATAACAATGCGGACCAGAAATACAATACCAGTATTAGGTATATTTTCAAACGTTATGCCGGGATACCGGTATTAATGCCCTTATTAGGAATTTTTCAAAAAAGATAAAAAAAGCACAGTTGTTTCTTTGCGATGTTAAGTAGATTTTGCAAAAAAAAAATGCACAAAATTTAAGAGTATAAACAATTTTATTATGTACAACGTTGATGGGCGATCCCTCTCCCTTGACGAGGCTTAACCGTCCCTGGATACATTGCTTTTCGTTGTAGCGATGTATTACACGGTTGACGAATCCAGACACGATCTTTAGTCCCAAAAGTATTTATTAGACATATCTTTCTACTGGGATACACCACACATTACTGTATACATACATACATATATATATATATATATATATATATATATATATATATATATATATATATATATATATATATTTATTACAGATTTACATTTGATCAATAAAACCACGTGCAAGCCACTTTCCACGTGCGAACTCTTGTACACCGACCTTTCACCTTTGAAAGCCGGGGAGAGAATGTCCAACTTCTCACTTCTTCTGCTTTTCACTTCCCGTCACGCGGGTCCCTCCCCCCCCCCCCCTCGCTAGACCACCTCCAATCAAGCAGTTCCGGTTGTTGAGTCACCGGGGGAGAAACACGGGAGAGGAAGAATAGGAGTCCATTCCTGCCATACAAATATAAAATAAAGGAACAAATGTTTAAATCAAATATTATTAATAATAGCTGTAAAATAATAATTTATAAAATTATAAACAATAAATATAAATAAAAAATAAATCACTATAGTAATACAAAACAATGAAGTAACAAAACATTTAGTATTATTATTGAGAAGAGTAAATATCACATAAATTTTTTTCTTGTGCAGTCTATTATGTAATATCTTTATTAAAGATAAAAACAACCAATTCATTCACTGCGTATTTTTGATGAGTGATCGTTAAAAACATAATGCATCTATAAAACTGTCATTTAGCCGGGAATATATTTTTGTGTACTAATTACCTGCAATTAAAAAAACACTTTCTGCATCTACGCTGGTTGGTGGTACTGTTAATAATGAGTGATATACTTACTCAAAATATTTGCCTCGAAGTCCTTTATCTTCAATCATTTCGGTCTCTTGTCTGATGATTTAGAATAAATCTACTTTTTGTATTACTTTTCTATCTTTGTTTGTAACAATTTTTCATTTATATCTAATAGCGGAATTGAAATCACTAATCTAAACGGAACGAAAATGAGACAGCAAATGATTTATGTTAGTACTGCCAAGTCAATGAAGAAAAATCCGTACTTCCAATAACAGTAGATGTCCAATAATTTAAGTCAAAACTTTTGATATCAAAATATTTGTTTAGCAAATACCAGTTTTACGAAATCGCAAAGTAGCACGAAATACCGGTATTCGATATGCCGGTACATTGGTTTTGCAATCACTATTCGCGACTTATGAAAGGAAACCATGCTAACAAACCAAGTATCATAATTAACATAACAAAATGGATAAAGGAATGGATTTTTTTTTCGTTTTATATGGCAGCACTAATGCAAAATAAATGTAAACTTTTAGTGGTATTCTAGAAATGTTTTGAAATACATGAAAGAAAATGTTATTAAAAAGAGATAATTATTACGATTCTTTAGTATAATCATATATTAACATTTACCATCGTATCTTCTCTAAACACAAATGAAACAAAATAAATGAATACGCGCAAAACATTTGATCACATTTCCCAACAGAATGAGAAAAAATGTAGCATTTGATGGTGAAAATTAAAAATAAATAAAATAAAAATGTATAACCTCTAGCTTTTTTTAAAATTAAAATTTCAAGACTAAACCGTTAACCTATCCCTTTTATATTCAGTAGGTCCATTAAGGTCCATTACAATCCGAAAAAAATTAAGTTAATTTGATTTTTTTATTTGTAATGCAGAAACCTGTGGGCAAAGTCCTTAGGTAGTTGGAAAGTTAATTTAATAAAAAGCAATATTCTTCATTCTTCAAAGGAAATAATTTATTTTCAATTTGTTAAAACAAATCTTATCGGAATATTTGGTGTTAAAGCATTACATCTACCTTGTTTCAGACTAAACGGATATAAAATTGTGACTTTTTAGTTCATTTTTTAATAACAAATGAGGGGATAACTAGAATAGTTTACTTAGCGCTTCGCTAAGAAAAAAAATATTTGACTTCGGTTTATATTTTTCGTGGTTCATTTCAATGATTATTTTCATGCTACAGTAAACTGAATATTTAGGGCAGCTTGTACGTTACTCTTGCGTGTGTGCATGCGTATGTGGGGAGGGTCGAAATAAAAATTCCATTAAACTTGGTATCAATGTATATTTCTTTTAAAAATTATATTACGTGTTGTAGATAATAATAGAAAATAAGACTCTCTGCAATTTCCAGTTCAGTTTAGTTGGTTATGTCGAGATATAAATAACGAATATCTGTCTGATGACCTTGATGGCAGAAGAGAAAAAAAAAATTAATTGTTAAAAAAATTTTGTTGCAACCCGTTTATAAATGTGGTCAAGCAATACTTTGAAGACATCACTAAACATAACTACTTTCGTTGCTCATAAATCACTTTAGTGTAAGTTTGTATGTATGCTTTGCATTAGTATGCAAGATCTAGAATGAATAAATCAGTCAAAGTACTAATATTTGCATATACACCATGCTAACATTTGGATATAAAAGTTGATGTCATCAAGTACAAGGACAAATTATAAGGTGGTGGGTCGCCATATCTAAACGTTCGAAAAGAGGGGTCCGTCGAAAAGTGTTTCAGTCCACAAAAATGCAAGTGGGACTGGAAATAATCCAAAAGGAAATTTTTAAGTATAGTTTGAGTACCCTTAGAAAGGAAGTTATTCATAATGACCTGTCCTATCATAAAGAAAGACTGCATAGTAGAAATGGTGAAATCAATTGTACATTTATGGTAATCCAGGGTGCACCACTAGGACGTCCACTACACTACACCCATTGCAGACGTATATTGAAATCAGTTCCGTGACATATTGGTACAACTTTATACTATGAATTTATGAGAAATCTTCTAAGAAATGTTTAATTATTACTTTTTTTTTACTTTGATAAGAACCACATCAATTTAAATGGATGTGAAGGACAAGAGTGTGATAATAATATGAATACTTATGGAAGAAATATAATGAAGAAGATTTTATATAAAAAAAAGGTTATGAATCTTTCCAAAGTAAGCACACAACACTAGTAATTATGTACAGTTTTATTCGCCTATAAAATATTTGTATCAATTCCTTTATTTTATTATATGAATATCATGAAACGTGAGCATCTCATTTATGGATTTTTTTGTTCTAAAAACACGTTTCTCTAGTCAACATTGATTTTTTTAAGGCAATTAAGGGAGGCACATGTTCTGCCTTACATCATGTAAATAATATTGAAGATCGTGTTACTCGCAGTAAAAAAAATACATTACTTGTTTTGCGCTCGTGTGTAGGCGTTCACTTATTGAACATTTTATGTCATCTTCGTTTGCTAACACATAGCGATGTATTTTCGTTTAGTCGTCATCAATTGATCATTCAGTAATTTAAACCCTAAATGTCATGTACTTTAGAATATATTTTTCTTGTACTTACTGACTTACCAAATTTTCCTTATTTCAACTATAAATTTTACTCAGCTTAATCCACCAAGTGTTTCAGAACTTTAAGTATTCATACACTGTGCCATTCAATTTGTCAAACGTGATGCAAATTTTTCCCGTATCGAAGAACACCAGAGAAATTGTAATTTATATCTGCCCAAGATTTCCATGCTTTATCATCGTGATAAAGTATCTGGAGTTATAGTGACAGAAAATATGCTCCTTTGAGCAAAATAGTAAAATGAACGACCCTGAGATGAAACACTACAGTACATAGAGAGAGAGAATGTAATTGCTAGATGGGAATGAGCATCGTTTGTTCTCTCGATAAATCATTTTTTTAAACTTTTTTTCCTTGGTTGGGGGAGGGTGGGAGGGTGTTAGGGGTTGTTTTTTTATGTTTGAAATCTTAAATTTTCTTTTCCTTACTTCATGAATCCAGAGAAAGTTAAGAGTTATCTTCTCAGTTTTGGAAGTTTCCTCAGTTTTCATATCACTTGAGATCCTGTAGAATATATATCTAATCGGAGACACGAAAGAATCTGAGTTCAGATACTTTATTAAAGAGAACAGTACACCTGCATCATTGAGAAAATATTTGTTGTCGTCACCTCGATCTTTATACGATCGACACCGTTAACGGTGACAGATTTTGCATCAGTTGTGTAAATATTTAAAATATTATATTCATACGATTCACTCACAAATATAATACTCAACTTATTCACAAAACTTATGTACAATATGTACATTCACTAAACTCTACCTCACACATCTGACTCAGAGTGAGAGGAAACAAAAACCCTGTGCGTCTTCGGGGTCACTCTCCCACGCACTATACTCTCTAATATCCGAATGCAGGCTGACCATCGTGGGTTTTCCCCTCATAGGAGCTCCACGGCGTGGTCCCCCTCATTCGTAAAGAGCGGCTGGTACGACTTTTCATAATGGTGGTTTCAGCTGCAGTCTACAATCACACATCTGACAATTATCCGTCTTCCGTTCTTCACATACAATATTAAATTTACTAAATTTCACAATAACAATAAAAAATAACTGCAAATTACACAAATAACAATCATAGTAAAATTAAACACTCAGCACTAAACACAATCATAATTAAAACTATTTGGAGGTTCATCTACAAAACCATCAATAATCAAAGATATAAAGATAAAATTACATGAAAATAATTCAAATGCGCATATTACCATATTGGACACCAAATAAAACACATGTAAATCATCATTCCGAAAATACTGCAACTAAAAGAAGAAAAAAGTTAAAACGCTACATATAAAGAAAATATATTTAGGAAGTGCCAAAATCACTCCTCAACAGTTCAAAACTTCTGGTACAGTTAGACCTCAACTGGAAGAAGCGGTAAAGTGTCTGCATTTGCCATTATCACTCCTGGACAGTGAACAATGGAGATATCACAAAGTTTCGAAGCCTTGCAGAGTATTTCTTTAATTTTTCGAAGACACCTTCATGTGCCTAAGACCATGAAGTGTGTTAAGTCATTCTTTTGTTGGTTAGCTCACTTAAAGGATGAACTAATTTAGAATAGTTCTTGATGTAATCCCTAGAATGATTACACAGTCCTAAAAGACGTCTCAACGGCATTTTTATTTTCATGGATCTCAATTTTGCGATTGCCTCGAGTTTTCTTGAATCGGGTTAGTACCTTCCAGACCAGACCAAATGTGCCAAATAACTAATATTTGCACAAGCAAAATCACAATTTTTAATGATCATACTAAGTTCCGGCTCTGCTAATTTTCCTAGAGTCATATCTTTGTGTTCTAACTTGTTTATCTGATCATCAACTATCGGTCATTTTAAATTCTTTCTGACGGTTTCTAAAGAGCTGCATTTCTCTTGTTCTTCCATCAATTTTAAAGGCTCTGCATAAGACATTTTAGTCTCTTTATCGCAAACAGTCCACAGGCAGTTTCGAATTTCTTTCTCATTATTTACTGTCTCTACCTCAAAACACACAACGCGAGACTCCCCCTCCGTGCTTTGTTGACTACTTTCATTCCGGGATAATTGACCACAGTCGCTCCTTTTGTCGGCAGGCACAGTTCGTGTTTCAGCAAGTGGTCCTGAGTCTCCTTCTTTCCCATCTTCGACCCAGTTGTACTGTACTCAGGGTCATAAAAATATTGCTCGTCTTCGCTGGCAATTGATAATTACTTGGGGGTAGCAAACAATAAACATTTAACTTATCCGTAGTGGTGAAAATCACTTCAACTGGACGAAAGATTCGATTTCCATGACTGCCAGTTTTCAAAATAATTGGAACCCTACAGATTTTCTCTTCTATTTCCTCTCCGAAAGTAGAGGTTACAGTTAGTTCCTATGTTCATTCGTTTCTGTATTTGGCACATACGACGAATGCAAAAGGGGAATTTGGATTCCCCTATCCATTATTGCTTTAATTTTATATCTGTCGATCAAAAGATCCACATACTCCAAAGGTTGGATCGGAATCGCTGGTTGGAATATTTTGTTTCCACCTTTGCTACTAATGGTTCACTGCATTTATTTTTAGGTCGATCTGATATGGTTTTAGAATTGTGAGAACTTCCCGAATCTTGACATTTCTTTTCTCCTTCCCGTGCTAAGTGTGACTTTGAACCACATACATAACAATCTTTGCTTGTATGTTTCGAATAATATTCAACTCTTTTAAATTTTTCATTTCGCATGTCGGGTGGAATGTATTCCCCCCTTTTGAGTGTAGTTTAGGAATGCTCTATAGTATTTTGCGAGTTATTTAATTCAGAAAAGGCGTGTTTATAATTAGATCTCCGATGAGATATGTAAATAGTGTCACATTCTTTGTAAAGTTCTATTGGTTGAAACCATGTCTTTCTTTACCGAACACCTATATGAGTTTGCGTTTCTTGATGGAGTGTTGCAAACAATTTATAAACAACCATTAAATTACAAGCTTTTAAAATCTTCCCAATTTCTTAATTTTAAATAATAATGAAAAGTGGTGCTCAGACGAGACGCAAACTGTACATGACTCTCCACTGTGGATCTTTTCGCCCGTTTAAAGTTTTCCAAAAAGATTAATGCGGTTGGTTCAAATTCTCTTAACACTACTGCTTCTCACGCTTTTCAATTTTTAATTTCTTCGTCATAATGTACATTAAAATGTTTTCGGCCTTCTCGTCCAACAGATTTATTAAATTTCCTGATGTATGTTCTTCAACTACATTTTGGTTACAAAAGCACGTTCTAACGAGGCGAAAAATAGGTTCCATAATTCTGGGTTTTTTGGACAAGAAATAGTCAGTGCCTTTACACTCTTGATGGTATTTATTAGAAATATATTCTCGTTACCATTTTGTTCAGTTTCCAGATTTAATTTGGCATTTGGAGCCCATATCGTCTCTGATTATTTTAGAAATTCTATTTCTCTTATGCGGTCTTCTACTGTAGTAATTCGCAACTGTTTTACAAATTCTGCGTCGTTTTTGTACTCCTTCGAGTTTAGAATTAAGATTTTGAGTTCCTATATTGTTAGATACTTCCTATATTGCTATATACCGGTGTTACTTCTGCCCCACATTCTCTGGCAACTACTATTGAATCTTTTTTAAGCCCTTTGATGAGAAACATCTTACACGGATAAATTAGATGATCCCCCAAAACCGAAAACTCCAAAACGCCTTACCTTCACTGAAAAATCAATGAGTTATCTATTAAATCCGTGGTCTACAAGTTAAGAAATTATTTTCCCTTCCATATTGTGCCGGCTGTGCCAGTGTCATCCTCACCTCGATCTTTCTCTGATCGTCGATGTTAACGGCGACAGATTTAGCACCACTCGAGCGAATATTCAAAATATTCTATTCATACGATTCACACGCAAATACGATACTTAACTTATTCACAAATCTTATGTACAATATTTACATTCACTAAACTCTCTCTACATCAGTTATCTTATTCTGACTGAGAGCAAACAAAAACCCGGTGCGTCTTTGGGCTCCCACTCCCACGCACTCTCCACTCTAACATCGCAACGCAGACTAGCCATCGTGGGTTTTCCCCTCATAGGACTCCCATGGCTTCATCCCCCTCTGTCGTAAAGAGCACCTATCACGACAATATTCTTATTTTATATAGAATTCTAAAAATCCAGCAAGAAAATTCAAGGAAGAACCCCTCCCCCATTTTCTACAATGCAGTTCATATCTGGTAATATGTCGTCTGTTGACTATAGCATCTGATTGGATGACGGCTACAGGTGTTTTTACTCCGTGTATTATAATTGCAAAGAACGACTTGTGTTCCATAGCAAACCATTCTTGAAATGACCTGTGATTGGTTTGACGTATCATTTTTTATTTCGTCAGCGTTGAAATTGAATCAACGGATGATGTCATAGCGCTCAGCTATGACTGGTTAAACAATTTGACACTGACGCTATGTTAATCCCTCGGGTTCAATTTGAACAGCTCTTAAGAAGTAAATTTTTCAGGTTGGTCTTCTTAAACTTAATAAAAATTATTCAATTAATATTTACATTTTCCCCTCGTATTTCACTCGTTACATTTTCAACTAGATCTTTGCAGAGCTAGTGTTGTGGTTCAGGTTTTAGGCACTTACTTGCAGGTATATCACAAGGTCGAAATCCGACTTCTGCCCAATATCACCACAATTGAGACACCGGGACTTTTCAGCCTAGAGATTTTAACTTGTTTCCATTAAATTTTTGTATTTATTTATACAGGATCAAGCTATATTCAGCTCGTTGTATTTCTCAATAAAATGCATCTTTTATAGTTTTCAAAGTTTAAACCAAAGTTTAAACCAAATAAAGATAAATCTGTATTTATACAATAATTTGTTCTTGCATACTAGTACTGGAAAAAAATGCGATTATGATTTTCTTATACAAAATTTGAATGAGTACGCCTAGTATATTCTCAAATAAAAATCATTGAAGGTAAATATTTTCGAAACAATCCTTGAATGATTTTTCACCTTAGAGATATACCATCATTTAGACAAATTAATTGCTTTAAATATATGTCTGACGCCTGGGAGACACTAAGTTTACTTCAAATCTGGCTTCACATGCACTGACACTGATATGCTCTGTAGGTTATTTACCTAGTCTTAATGCATGATTTCATTAATATGGGACACTACACAAATGTCCATATCATTGCCAAAAATTAATGTTTATTGTCATCATTAATCTCAGATAAACAGAAATATCGTAAATGTAGCAGAAAGGATCTTCGACTAGGAAATTGGTTTCAGATGGGTTAAACTATTTCAGCATGCTCCATTTAGTAAGGAAACATAGTTTGTATTTTACTTCCCAGACCATCATTACTTTTATCAATTATTCTTTTACATGACTTAGTTCATATGCGAAAGCAACGCTTGTGTGTAAAAAGAAAGAGTGGAAATGTACACATTTTTCAAAGTTTGTGACCTAAATGCTTGTTATTCAACAATAAATACATTGTGGCTTTTAATTTTTCTTTGATTATTGGAACTAGATGTTAGTAGTAGATGAAAGTATGCATTGCTTTGTGTTATATGCATTTATCATGGTGATACTGATATTTAACAACGAAAAATCTTGGATGTAATCATAGAAAATAATTTTCAAATGTTAAACAATTCATTTATAAATTAAGAAATTTCAAAAGGATCGATACAGCTGAAAAATCTAAAACCGCAAACATTCATTGGCTTCTCAGAAATTAGCAATTTTTAATGAGATTTATAATACCATAATTCATTTATTTCAAGTAATAATATAGTGACAGTGACACCTGTAAATTTTAATTTTGAATCATTTGAAAAAATTCATTACATTTTTGAATCATTTGTGAAGTTTCATTCACATTTTAAGTAAGTGCAGTACATTTTTTGGTATAAATGTTTCAAACTTTAAGATGGTGTTAGCTTCCCTTAACTGCGATTGGATTTCTAGTGAATTGCTCTCCTCTAAAAATTACCCTGCCAAATTGTTCCCCACCCACTATATTATCCACTTTTGGATCCTTACACTGTAAAAATGAATTGTTGCTTAACGTGAAGAAAGTTATCTGTTTCAGGGTGTCATGTTTCTGGGTAAACGAAATAACCTGATCTGGGTATCGCACTTTTGTATCTTAAACAGGCTTTAGTATCCTTTTAGTTATACTGTCATATTTGTATTGTACCTAAAACCGCACTTAATTTTTATGGTGTAGGACTACTATTGGTTCAGAAATATAAAAAGTTCCTCGTTGGCAGAAATTTGTATCAAATTCCAAAGTGATTAGTGAAACAAACGCTTGTTTTACAGAGTTCGACAAGTCTTACTCTATGGAGGGGATATAAAAAAACTTAAAAATTTTTGGACGAAAGGAATCGACCTCTATGCAGATTATGCAGAATATATATATATATATATATATATATATATATATACCGTAATTTCGCACGTAAGCGCAGCGGCGCAGACGTAAAAAAAAGTTCAAAAATTGTTGGGCGCGGCGCTTACGCTGGTGCGGCCTTTACGCCGATTTCGGATTTTAAAATCTTTTCAGCTTGCACTTTTCTACTAAAATTGAGCCTAACGCATTACTTCAACTGACGTTTATCACTGCGCATGAGCGAAGTTCTTGACTAATTTTAGAAAAGAATGACGATGATGTCATACACACTTTGGCGACGGCGCACGTGCATTGCTGTCGTTCTCTCTCTGCGAAAATAGTTCCCCCCCCCCCGTACTGTGAAACTATTTATCAAAATGGCTCGAAAACGCAGAAACAAAAGCTACTGTGCGAATTTTAAGTTGAATGTTATTGCCAAAGCAGAAGAAATCGGAAATAGAGCAGCAGGCAGACAGTTCAGTGTTGATGAACGTTGTGTTCGGCGATGGCGCTCCGAAAAGAAAGTTCTACTAAAGATGCCGAAAAGGAAGAGAGCACGCAGAAGAGGGAAAGCTGCTTGGCCTCAACTGGAAACTAATCTTGAGAAAGGGCTTTTATCCTAGCGAAGTAAGAGCATTCCAATATCAACAATAAAAATACGTTTACAAGCCAGAGTCATAGCGGCGAAAATGGAATTAGACGATTTTAAAGCTGGATCCAACTGGTGCTACCGATTCATGAAACGAAAAAAACTCTCCGTTCGGGCCCGCACAACCGTGGGGCAAAAATTACCTGTTGATTGGGAGGTAAAGGAAACATCTTTCTTGAAGTTTATAGGGGACCAATTAAAGGACAACAAGTTTTCCACCGATCAGGTGATCAACATGGACGAGGTACCTTTGACTTTCGACAGTCCTCCAAGCAGGACTGTCAACAAGGTTAGCGAAAGTACAGTGGATATTGTTACTACCGGTAACGAAAAAACGTCATTTACTTGTGTCTTGTCTAGCACAGCAAGTCACAGCTAGCACAGCAAGTCTGTGCTTGTCTAGCACAGTGAAAAACTGAAACCTCTGTTGATTTTTAAAAGGAAAACTCTCTCCAAAGGAGAATTTCCTAATGACGTTGTGATTCGCGTGAACGAGAAAGGATGGATGAATGAAATAGTAATGCGAGATTGGTTGAACGAAGTCTAGCGGAAAAGGAAAGGGACTTTTTTCAATCCAAAAGGGCTATTTATAATGGACTCGATGAAAGCCCACTTGTAAGAGACTGTTAAAGTTGCAACGAATACTGTGTCTGCAAATTTAGCGATAATTACCGGAGGTTTGGCAAAATTAATTCAACCACTTGATTTGGCTATAAACAAAGTATTCAAATGCCTAATGCGAAGTCTCTGGGAATCGTGGATAACTGAAGGTCTACATTCCTACACAAAAAGCGGAACTATGCGAAAGGCAACTTTCGTAGAAGTCGCGAAGTGGGTCTCTGAAACATGGAAAGGTATCTCCATTAAGACAATAATTTCCTGTTTTAGAAAGGCGGAAATTTTGTTCCCAATGCCAGCGACGATGACAGTTCTGACGATAACAGTTCTTCCAACGAGGAAGATCCAGATGATCCAGATACAAAAATTCATCCAGGAATTTTGTCACTTTTCAATTCTCATACGGAATTAGAGGACTTTGATGGTTTTGATTGATCGGTAATTCTTACCCGTATATCTTAGATTTTCATTTGGACGGTTTTTAGTATTACCTAATATCTATTACTTTTATTACCTAATATTTATTACTTTTATTCATATTTGTATGCTTTAAGTGTTTTGCCCGTTTGATGTTCCATGATTACGTTTCTTTTTTTTTCTTTTTTAATAATTTATCATGTGTTACTGTGAAATAAAAATACGTTTGTACAGTTTCAGGTTTCATTCTTTTTTTTTTGCTTTGTACTACGGTAGACGTGTAGTAGCACATAACATTTCATTTCAAACAGACAGTTTTAAATAAAGTAAATCTTAGCGGTCAAAATGACTACCTACCGCGCTTATAGGTATGGGGTGTGTTAGGCAGAGGTTTTAAAAAATGAAGTAAATGTAGGGTTTGAGAATTCATTTTTTTATTAAAAGTTATCGATACTAGCTATAGTATACAGCAACGAAACATAATTGAAATAAAATATATGCGAGGGCAGTAACAGAAAATAATATTAACGCATACAATATCCGAGCGAGCTAGTGAGACCGAACAACACACCAGCATGTATTTTTTCTCCCGGCCACGTATTTATCGTGAAAGCCGGAAACGGGCGACTCTCCCGTACGGCTACTACGCACGTGCGCCACGCCGTCAGAGCGATGAGCCGAGGTTTAACTCGAACACGTAAGTGACAAGATTTGCATATGTGTTTGGGCTAACAGGGTGTCATTCGGCGCTTCTAGTGTTAAAGTGTAACTTAATAAAAGAAATATTTAAAATTAGAATTATATTGAATTTATCACATTAAAATGTATTAGTTTGTTACGGAAATAACCTAAAATTTCTGCTGGTGTCTCAATATTTGGTTGCGGTACGGTAACTAAGAAAACTTTATATGCGGAGTTTACGCCGGTGCGGCGCTTACCCCGATTTCGTTTTTCTAAAAGGAAAATTCAGTCCCTGCGGCGCTTACGGTGGGTGCGGCACATACGTGCGAAATTACGGTATATATATATATATATATATATATATATATATATATATATACACTCATGGACAAAAAAATTAGCGCACCAAGAAGGAGTCGTCAAAATGAAACGAAATTTTACATACGTAATGACTACTTTCATATAAGTAAATGATAAGAAATTCAAAGAAAAGGGATAATTTATTTCAGAGAAAAAGGCAAAAGAACAGAAGAGTTAATACTCCGTTGGACCCCCCTCTAGCGCGAATGCACGATGCGATACGATCGGGCATTGAGTCATACAATTTCTGTATGATGTCTTTAGACATTTCGTTCCATATTTGCTGTAACCTTGCCTCTAGTTCGTTCAAACTCGTGGGATGCCCAACTCGTCGTCCCAAATGATCCCAGATATGCTCGATTGGAGACAAATCTGGGGATCGGGCAGACCAAGGAAGGGTAGTAACAGTGCGGAGACAGTCTTGTGACACCCTTGCTGTATGAGGCCGAGCATTGTCTTGTTGAAAAATGGCTACTGGGAGCCGTTGCATGAGTGGCAACACATGTGGTTGCAGGATTTCATGAACATACCGCTGGGCTGTCATGGTGCACGGAACAATACTAGGGGTGACCGTGTATTGTAGGCAATGGCACCCCATACCATCACACCAGCTGTGGGAGCGATGTGTCGCTGTACAGCAAAGGCAGGATTGAAGCGTTCACCACGGGCTCTCCACACAAGAACACGATTGCCATAACTGCCGAGATTGAATCAGGATTCGTCGCTAAAGACGACCTGGTTCCATTCCGCTGCAGTCCAGTTTCCTCGTGCGTGGCAAAACGCCAAACGGAGGCGTCAATGGGTGGGCGTAAAGGGCAGCACACGTAATGGACGCCGCGATACCAACTGTCCTTCAGCCAGGCGCCTTCGTATGGTTCGAGAAGACACAGAGGCCCCTAGTGAAGGTGCTACCTGTGCCTGGATGGCGGCCGATGAAGCAGTTGGCCGTACGCGTGCATTTCTTACGATGTGGCGGTCTTCTCGACGACTGGTCTGTCGAGGGCGTCCTGAGCTTGGTCTTCGTGTACATGACATCTCTCGGGTCCACTGGTCCCAACACCTCCTCGCAACACAATCAGAGCGGCCTAATTGACGAGCTACTAGCCTAGCTGACCACCCAGCTTCCATCATCCCGACGATTCTCACCCTCTCAAACTGCGACAACTGCTTATATTGTCTTCGAACATGGCGTAATGGCATGTCTATCTCAGTTCTTCCTTTGTAAATGATTCAGCACACCGAAACAAGCTTTGGTTACCTGTTTTATACTCCACAGAGTACGATGTTCAACGCCCTCTTCCGGCTATACGTAATGCGCAATCACGCTGCATTTCTAATCATTTGCATATCTCCCCGACATGTACCTTCATTGCAAGTTTCGTTACGATCTCGCAATTATTTCTTGGTGCGCTAATTTTTTTGTCCATGAGTGTATATATATATATATATATATATATGCATATATATATATATATATACACTCTGTCACAAAAAATGGAATGCACCCAAAAGAAATCGAGCTACTATCACGAAACTTGTCAGGAATGTAGTATGGTAAGAGATATGCAAATGATTAAAATTTCGACGCCAATTAGACATGGGTAAGCGTGCTATGTGCATATGAGATGCGCAGCTGAGAGAGTTTAGAAGCATGATTGCTCGTGCCATAGTGTTATACAAACAAATGTGTCGACTTGGATGGACGGTATTGTGACTAGAGATGCCTCTGAGACGTAACCGGCGACAGTACGAACAATTGTCGGACTTTGAGAGGGGGCGTATAGTACGCCTCAGAGAAGCAGGTTAGTCGAACAGGCGTATAGGCCGCCACCTCTGTCGGAGCGATATGATTGTTGCTCGGTGTTGGCAACAATTCATCACGGAAGGGATAGTCTACCAACGCGGAGGGTCAGGGCGTCCCAGGAACACAAATGCGCACGAGGATCGCGCATAAGAGCGGCCACGTCCGCGCCAACAACATCGCTAGAATCGGTTCGACACCATTCAACACCTTCCAAACATTTGGTGGTATCAAAGTAAATAATTCGACGACGTCTGGCCGACGCAGACGATTATGAGACGTCTGGCCGACGCAGGTATCAGGAGCCGACGTCCATTAAGAGGCCTACCACTGATCCCACATTATAGGAAGTGTCGATTGGATTTTTGCCGACCTCGGGCAAGCTGGAGTGTGACCGACTGGACGCGTGTGATCTTCAGCGATGAATCCCGATTCAGTCTCAATGCTGATGACCAGCGCATACGCGTGTGGAGGCAGCCAGTTCATCGGTACGATCCGGCATTTGTAGTCGAGAGGCACACTGTGATTACACAAGGTATGGCAGGGTGGGGAGCGATTTGTTGAGACATACGATCACCTCTAGGCGTCCTTCAGCGCACTTTGACGGCACTCAGTTATGTGTACGAGATTTCAACGCCATTTGTACTGCCTATGCTCTCAAGTCGCCCAGGTGCCATTTATCAGCAAGTCAACGCTGGTCCACATTCTGCACAACTCTCCCAAAAATGTCTTCAGGGATATAACGTACTCCCATGGCCTGCCGGGTCATCAGACATCTTGCCAATAGAGCATGTCTGGGACGTGCTTGGAAGGCAACTGCAGCCGTCCCGAAACACTGGTGAATTAACTGCCCAGTTGCAATGATTATGACATGATCTTCTGCAGGAGGTCATAGGCGACCGCATTCATTCAATGCCACCCCGTTTTTCGGCTTGTATAGCTGCCAGAGGTGGATTTACTACTTACTGATTTGTAAATTTTTCAAGCCATATCTTAAGAAAAAGGTCTTTTCTTCTGAATTTGTAACCAATTGCTTATCTACTCATACATTACATACATTATAAGTTTCGTGATAGTAGCTCGTTTCCTTCTGGGTGCGTATATTTATTGTCACAGAGTAAATATATATAGATACAGGGTGATTTTTTTCAAACTGATAGCACTCAGAGCCGTCTTTAGCGCTATCTATCAGGCATAATTCCACCAAGATTGATATAGAGACTAAGGACGACATGGGAAAGAGTTTCCGTGAAAAAAAAAAGTTCCAAAAGTCGCCGATACGGGAAGACATGGCGCTCTTGTTGTCGGTGCACCGAAGAATGTGCATAAAAGGCAGGTAAAACATCAAAATACAAATTCACGACGATGTAGTCGACAGCATCGCTAGTATTTCGGGCTATGAAATGCGGAATCTCTTGTGCCTTCGCTTTACAGAAGAAAGGTTCATCAGTCTTTTTTCCACTTACATGGCCACCTAGCTCCTTGGACCTAACCTATGTAACATTTTTCTGTGGGGTTTTTTAAAGTCTAAGGTGTATCTTGGTGGAGTCTCGAACTTGGCGGCCCCAAAGGACAACATATCCTGGAGTTTGATGAACATTCCTGGTGACATATTACGCTCTGCCGTTGAGAACATAGTGTTCAGGACGCAATGTGTCGTCCACCAAGACTGTGCTCACTTTGAAGGAGGCAGAAGTGAATTTGCTGCATAAACTGGTGTTGCAGTGAAATTTCTTTGTCATTCATTTGTCTGTTTACAACATTTTCGGTATTCATCACTAAACTTTTTAGCCCCTAATAATGGAGCTGCTGTCGACTACATAGTCATGAATATACTCAAGAGCCAAAGCATTATGACCACCCATACATTTTGCAATGATTCGCCTGGATGACGTGAAAGGGTATCTGAACAGGCTACAGGGTATCTGAACATCATTGCGGACCAGTTGCACCCTTACATGGCCTCTGTTTTTCCAGCTGGAAATGGAATGTTCCAACAGGACAACGCCCCGTGTCACAAGGCTAAAATTGTGTTGGAGTGGTTCCAGGAACATGATGTTGAATTCCAGTTAATGTCCTGGCCGCCTAACTCACCGGATCTCAATCCGATAGAACACATTTTGGATGTCATGGGACAACAGCTAAGAGTTCAAAGACCACCAATTCGCAATATCTCGGATTTGTGTGACCGTTGCTTAAACATCTGGTACAATCTGTCTCCGGTCATCTACCAAGGACTTGTGGCATCCATGCCAAGGCGGGTTGAAGCTGTGTTGCACGCCAAAGGTGGGCCAACTCGTTATTGACAGGTGGTCATAATGTTTTGGCTCTTGAGTGTATGTATTGTGATGTTTTACTTGCCTTTTATGCAAATTCTTGGGTGCGCCCGCAACAAGAGCGCTATATCTTCCCCTATCGGCGACTTTTGGAACTATTTTTTTCCCCGGAAAATTGTTTCCCATATCGTTTTTAGTCCCTCTATCAATGTTGGTGGAATTCCGGCTGATAGATCGAACTACAGATGTCTGTGAGTTTAAAAAAAATCCCCTGTATATATATATATATATATATCAACTTGTGTGTATATACATATATATATATATATATAGTATATTTATTCAAGAAATCAAGTGGTTGTTATTATTTTCGCTCATACTAATCAAATGACCGTCGAATACATGAGAGCAATTACTGCTTCCTTACTGTTATACTAGCACTGTTGTAAATGGTATGGTACTTGTCATATGACTCTTTGTGCTTACATTCGCTGCAATCTCCTATAACAAATAAATATTGCAATTGCATTAAATATCTTTATTGTACCTAGTTTTAACATAAACCAATAATTCTATTTTTTTGCAGAATGTTTATTTAACAAATGCAAAAAAATAGCATTGAGAAAAAAGCGTTTAATCGTAATTGTATATTTCATTCAAACAAGAATGTTCGGCTATGTATTCTCGAGAAAATGTCTATTCTTAAGGAAAATATATTTTTCTTTTACCGAGAGTGTTCCAATAACAGTTTTTGAAGAGTACGTTCCTCATCTTATAGGCTTTTTATTGACGGTGTACATATAAGATTTATTTAGAGTCCTGGTATTCAATGTTGAGAAAAAGTTTGAAATCAACAATACACTACTGAGAGTATAGAATTTCAAATCGATATCGGTTGAAAAGTCATTCGAAATATCAAAATAAAAGTGCTTTCCTTGCGGTTTTCTTATACAGCTCGGATATCCTATTTCTACGTGATAAATGTCAAGTAACACAACAATGCATATACAACTCTTAAAAATTCTCAGGTGTATTCTTTACTGTCATTTATTTCCGTGGCACGAAATATCAACAGAAAACAATTTAATTCTCCTCTTATATAACGCTTCAGATTTCAAGAAAATCCGTGTATTTTTAGAGGTATACTTTTTTATAACTAATGATTTTAAAATATTACAATACTTATGTTATTTTTACCCTATTGGAATTATTAGGCACGATGTTTTATTCTAATTTATTGTCCATGTATTGTCTGATTTACTTTCCATATCTTGGTATTGGAAATAGTTATATCTCCATGCTTTTGTCTCCAGCTTTTTATAACATTGAATGTTATTAATATGTAAAATATATTTTGAATCTTCCGTAGTGATGTGTCAGTTCTTCCTATCATCGTGAAGTCGGAATAAAATCGTATTATATAATTTTATCCAAAAGTTCAAAAAGATAAATTAGAGCAAGTATTTTTATAATGACTATAGTTTGGGATCTGGACATAATGAGATGAATATTAGATCTGTGTAGGCTGATTAAAAATATTGATCTATGTTATACAAATAGCTGTCTTAATTTAATAATTTTAAAGGCAAAATTTAAACAATCATGAAAGTGGATCACTCTGTGAAATATTCGGGACATTTCATTCCTAATGATTTAATTCGTTAAAACTGTTTTCATTATGACAGCATTCTATTTGAGATTATATAATGATACATGATGGAAAGATTTAACTAGATTTGTTTGCAATGAATATAATGCCGCAGAATTACGTTTTCCTAATCG